>JABUIW010000026.1:1385017-1401617 GCA_013363375.1 Menidia beryllina | reverse complement strand
GGTAATCAAGACAAGACGAGACACCAGACATTCCCCCAGACGTGACACTTTTATAGTGTTTTTCAGAAGTAAACAACTTTATAATGTCATGTCTCTCAGCAAATTGTTCTTATAATTCTCTAATAATGGAGCACAGCTATTGTATTTTAAAATAAATGGATTGACCCGTTGATCCCAGGTTGACTCTTAACAAATATTAGATTCCAAGTATGTAGACTTTGTGGTGAAAATCAATATTTGTGACCTCAGAATAAGTGTCACCTGTTGTGGGGCAGAGAGCCAGGAGGCTTACCTCAGGGACACAGTCGCAGGTGTGTCCAGCTAACGACTCTGCTATTTAGCACACCTGTGGCCAGTTACCTGGGGAGCCTACTTAAGGACGCTGGCATCTTCAGTCAGTGCTCAGACATACAACCCGTACGGTAACCTCAGGCCCAGTTACTACAACTGCTGTTTTTGTATTGTGTATCTTTTCCCCGTGTTTACAGTGTAAAACTGTTTTTTGCTTTATCCTTTTTTTCCCGAGGAACAACCCTAGTGTGTCTTCCATGGCTCCCTTCCCCGTCTCCCATGTATTTTTTTTTTTTTTTTTTTGTCCTTACATCTGGGAGAATAAACGGTGGCGTGCCAGAGGTTACCCTTCTTTTTTTTTTTTTGGCTACAGGGGTTCAGTTCTTGTCGAGCCTTAACGTAAGGTCAGAGCCACTATGAACCCAACCGAAAATCTCGACCCGACAGATGGAGGCCAAACTAACTACTTTTTCCCCACAGATCACCTGGCAGCCACAATGGCTGGCCACGCTAAACAGTTGGAATTGCTTATTGCCCAGCCTTCACCCATCTGTCTACTGAGATCGGCCATTTTTCCCAAACCCACTCTCCAGCCCTGTTGAACCCCAGCACGGTCCTTGCTCTTGACCTCAGTTCACCTTCCTCCGGTTCAACAATCTCCTCTAATTCTGCTTTGCTTCCTCCTGACCTAAGGTTTGAGCCAAATCTTCCTTTACCCGAGCCTTTTGGAGGAGAGTTTGGGCAGTGCAGAGGTTTTCTGGGCCAATGTGAGCTGTTCTGGCAACAGCCCTCAGCAGGGGGGGGGCGCTGAGCTTTAATTATATCCCTCCTCACCAGAGATGTTCAGTAACGAAGTAGAACTACTTCAGTACTGTATTTAAGAACCAAAATGCAGTATCTATACTTTATTGGAGTATATTTTTCCCCTACTTTTACTTTCACTCCACTTCATATTTTTTATTAATTTATTACTTTTACTCCGATCGATTTTTCACGGGCTGAATCGTTACTCGTTACTGATATGTAAACGTAATGATAGATAGCTCTGTCAGGGTTTGTGAAGCTGGCTCATCATTGGGCGATTTGAACGATCAAGCATAGCCTAAGATTGTGAAATCATGGCCTTAAAAAATTCCCCATCTAATCTGAAGAAGCATATCAGGGTAAGTAAAAAAAAAATACAATGACATATAAGCTAGTGAAAAAGAGATAGTTCAGTTATCCCTGTTCACTCAGGATGTAGCAGCTAACGTTAGCTAAAGCTAACCTAGCTGGCTAGCTGTATGCTCCCCGTTACATGCATGTAGGGTCAGCTCATGATTCTGACACTGGAATAATAAATAATAGTAGATGGAAGTGCTGTTGATTGCTCATGCATATGTAGTACACCTGTATGGCCTTTTATAATCAGCCAGGTAGTGTGCCTTTCAGACGTTTGAAATAATATAAATAATATCTAGCAAACTTTTGACTGCTTTTTTTAAATATACACAGTACTTGTACTTTTACTTATAGTTGTACTTTCGATACTTGAGTAGCAATTTTTGAAATACTTCCACTTGCAATACTTCCACTGCAGTACTTCCACTTAAGTATGGTGTTGAAAGAATACTTCTACTTTTACTCAAGACAATTTTTTTATACAGAACTTGTACTTCTAATCCACTCCTCTACTCCAGTACTTTATACGTTTCTGCTCCTCATTGACAGAGCACTACGCCTGGGCCATTGCGGCGACCAGTCAGGATCACCAGCTCACCGTGGATTACCCAGATTTTCAGAAGGAGTTCCGCCTGGTGTTTGACCATCCCATGGATGTTCCATATGCTGCCAGCTGCCTTCATTCAATTACCCAGGGGTCCAGGTCAGTGGCTGACTACTCTCTGGAGTTCCGCAAACTGGCGGCGGATAGCCCCTGGGACAACAACGCCCTCCGCGGCGCTTACCAGAGGGGGCTGAGTGAAGCGGTAAAGGATTTGATCATCCGGGATCGCCCTTCCACCCTCTCTGAATTGATCTCCCTGGCTCTGCTCATGGACGATTGGTTGTGTGAGTGCCGCAGGGAGCATGCTCAACATCCTGGGGGTGCCCCTCACTCTAGAGTTTCACAGTCTATCAGCAGGGATGCTCTCTTGGAGGTTTCTTCCTCATCCCATACATCCCTCAGGACCACTCCCACACCTTGTGTTTAATACTATCCCATGGAGTTGGCTCGGTCACGGCTGTCCGAGGATGTGGGCGAACAGCGGATGCAGGACCACCTGTGCCTCTATAGTGGAGGCCCACGTCATCACATCCAAGCATGTCCCACACTGATAAAAAAGACCAGGCCCATTAGTTAAAGGAGTACTAATGAGCTGAACTGCTCCCCCTCTGTCTCCCAGAAAGAAGAGTAAGAATAATCTTTTCCCTGGTACACTCTTGGGATTCTGAATCTTTATATCTTCGAGTATTTCTCAATTCAGGGGCGAGAGGCAGAGAGACAGCGTCTCATTAGTGCCAGGTGGCAGTAATTAGGTGGACCGTATAAGAGCCATCGTCCCCTCTTGATGCGTCCTTTTTGCATCCGTGCCATGGATGCGTCACTCCCGGGTCCCTGGTTGTTTTGTCGACAGGTATGGCTACCCGCTGTTTCTCCGCATTGATACTTGGTTCTTTCTGCGTGCTCACAGCATTTGTGTTTGTAGGGTGACTGCCGGCCTCCTGCTCTGGGCTACTCGTGTGCAGCCACTGTCCTCTCGCTCTCTCGCCTCCTGTGCAGGTGTGCGCGCCCCTGACAGGAGTGTGCAATTAACCGGTGGTTGCTGCTGCTTTGTTTCCAGTGTTGTTTGGTCTCCAACACTGTTTTCTCCAATACAGCTTTGCCCCTATGGCTGTGTTGTTTCCACCAAAGACGTCGCCTGCAGTTGGTGTGGTCACCCCACTGGAGTTTGTTCTGCGCCGCGTCATCCGCTGCAGAGCGCTTGTGTGCAATGGTGCTCAGTCTGGCCTGGAGTATTGCAGCTGCCTCTGCCTGGTGTTGACAGCTCATATCGTGCCCCAGAACAATTGTTTGGACTCTGACCAAGAATGAGCGTTTTATTATAAATGCTATAATTATTGTTGTTTTAGAACTAAAATGGGCAGTCCTGGATTTGGTTAACGTTCGATTCTGTGTTTCTGTTATGAGTTGATTTGCCCACTAATTCGTTATCCCCTTTCTTCCTTTCGTTGCTGGAGACTGGTGGTGCCTTGGTGGCGGCGTCCACCCCTTTCTTTGTTTGTTGTGTCCCAGGGAGCGGTCTTCACTTGAGTGTCAACTACATCGAGTGGTTTTAAGTTAATTTATTTAATTTCGGGTGGACTTCCTTCCCCCTCTGCACCAGCCTGTGTCCATCCAGTCAGCTCCAGCCCCCCCTTTGCTTTTCTTTTCCATTTTAATTAGTTTTTAAGTTGTGAAAAGAATAATAAAATTGTGAATTTTTTTTCCTTCTTTAAAACCACTTATCTTGCTTTTTGAGCAAACCTTACCTGCGTGACTTTCCCAAATTAATTCCCTGGGTGAAATTCCCAGGGTGGCGTTGTTGGTTTCTTTTCTTCAATTTGGCTATTGAGATGATAAGGGTTCATTTCTTTGGTTCACCTTACCATCGCCACACTTGCCAAGCCGGTATTCCCCTTGACTCTTCTTTCTGCTCAGGCACTCGATGGGCGCCCCCTGGGGCGTATTACCCACACTGCCATTTCCCTTACCCTCACGTTGTCAGATAACCACAGCGAGAAGATTGGTCTTTTTATTTTACACGTCCCCACAACTCCCCTGGTGCTTGGCAGGCCATAGTTTGAGAGGCTTGAACCCCACATTTCCTGGGTGATTGGGCAAATTCTAAGGTGGAGTGTTGCCTGCCATGCCAATTGTTTGTGTAGGAGCCATTTATCCTTTTTTGTGTTATCGCCACCAGGGGGAGTTTTTCATTTTGAGTTCTGTGTGTCTAATGAGGGATGGGTTATTTAAGGTCTACCTTGATTGTGTTCAGGTGTTGTTGATAGGAAGGGGCAACAGTTTTCTACTGTGTTTTTGGTTGATTTTCGATGTCAGAATGTAGGTGAATTGCAATGGAAATAGCAACGATGGACATTTTGCAAACAATAAACGACTTTATTATAAATCAAAACAAAGACTGGCATCCGGCATCTGGCATTCCATGTCTTTTGTACTCAAGCCAACTGCTTCAAGCCCCCTGCCCCTTTGCCTCGTCTGCCCCGGGTCCTGGATGAATTGGTTTGGGAGGTGGACCGCCTCCTTGCAATCCGCCGTCGGGGCTGGGGTTTTCGATATTTGATGGACTGGGTTTTTTGCTTTATCCTTTTTTTTTCCAAGGAAGGACCCTTCCATGGTTACCTGCCCCCATGCTCTCTGCGTCCTGCCAACCCCTCTCTGCAGGTCTCTTGTGTTGTTATTTTTTTTGTTTATTTTGCCCCTACATCTGGGAGGATAAATGGTGGCGTACCCACCTAAAATAACAGACTGGCGGAGGCTTCCCTCCTTTTTTTTTTCCACTACAGGGGTTTGGTTCTTGTCCAGCCTTTACAGTCACCTTAACACATTTATTTCATTCTATGCATATTATTGTGCTAAAATTTATGACAGTGATTCAATTCATATTAGAATGTTTCATTTCTGCTGTGGAAGAATAGGGAAAAAACATAAAACCCAGATATACATCTATTTATTTTAAAACCTACAATATCCAGCCACTTTTTAACTATATGTTTCCATGACCTTTTAATGTTCAGGAACAATAAGTTTTTGGTTATGTTTTTTGTTATTATTTTGAAAATGCTGTTTGTAGGAAAAGTTATCTTGCAGTTGTAAATTCTGTTGGAACTTAAACTGGCTTGTTCACAGGCCCCACAGGTCCCAGTCTAGACGAAGGAGCCAAGACACCTAAATAAATGAATGAAAAGCATGCATTGAAAAACAAACTTTTTTAAAATTCTTTCCAAAAATCAGGCTGGAACAAATTTTAGACATTAAACTCTTTGGTTATCACATGAATGGCACAATAATGGTAAAAGTTTCCTAAAGTTTGAACTAATCTAAAATGTTTGAGTACCGAAAAAACAAAGGAATCTTCTAAGGTTTTATCTTTATTGAGATTTAGACCAAATTGAGAAGCCACTCAATGAATTTTATGCCTTTTTTTTTACATATGTATTATTAATCAAACAAGTCAGAACTTAACTTACAATTAAATCCCAAATACCTGTGAGAATGCACATGAGCTCGAATATCTGTGTTCAATAAATATTCACTGTTGGCAACAAATGTCAGTATCAAACCAGTCAACTCTCCTTGAGTGTACGCAATACTTTTAGTTAACAGGTAGTGTTAAATCAAGCCTGTATCACTGATTTTGATATGGCAATGTTTTCTCTTATCTGTAAACAGGCCCATACCCGCATTTGTGCTGACCTTACAGTTTTGTCAATTTATGTGTTGTATGATCCATTTATTTCTTGGTAAGGTCATAAAAGCAAGAACGAGGTAACAGTCATTGAAACAATACTGTTGTAGCTTTTTGTTCCACCCCTTGTGTGTAATGAAAGCTTGAAAAAGTGCAGAAATGGAACTGTTTGACAAATGCTAGCGAAACATTAAGAGCTGCTTTTCTGTCTGTCATCTTTTGCGGCCATTTAACTGTCTGTGGAAGAGGTAAGCAGGACGTGAAAATTGAATGTCAAAGCTAAGAACTAATATTTTACATGCACCTCACGCTACAGGTAGGTGTGATTGATGGTGTGGTTGATGCACATAGAGGCTATAATGGCTTGCAGGGGCCGCTCTGCTTCACAGATATGCCTCGACCATAGCTTACCATTCTTTGTACTGTCAGCTAGCGTTCTGGTCAATCGTTCTTGGCTTTGTAGTTTCATCACTATGAAAAAATCCAGGTAAAGAGAGAGAGAAAAAAGTTTTAGTGCAAAATAGTGCTTACAAGCAGACACCCTGTTTGACTCTGGTCTAATCAATGTTTTTTTACCCTTTTGTTTGCTTGGGAGCCGAGAAAATGTAGTTTATTCAATAAAGACGATAGTCAAAGGATGGACTGAAACTGTTTTTGATGGTGATATTATTCCGGCTGGGGACTCCTTTGAGGTGGGTTTGCTGTCAATCCACCTGAAGGGAGTGCAAAACTTACTTTTTTTCTGCGCAACAGATTACTTGGTCGGTAGAAAAGATGGAGAAAGGTTGGAAGCCCAGGGAGAAAGTCTATGTGTGGAACTGGGCCTGAGAGATAAGCAGCTTGCTCTCTAAGTAGCAGTAGAGCAGTAGACACTTCCCTTGATTTATGATTGAACGTTTTGACTCAAACATTATGAAGTGTAAAGTGTAAATATGTTTCTTCTGTATGTTTTACTTATCAAGAAATCACTAAGGGGGCAAAAAGGGGGAGATGCTCAACATCCATGAAACCATGACTGAGTCTTTATTGGTCATCAAGATTCGACTTTTAATTCATTGGATAAAAAGAACTTTTAGATCATTGTCCAATTAAAATACATTTCTTCTGGAGATTGAGTGCTTCCTGTGCTAGGAAAAAAACTGCCTACTCTACTTTGTAATGAAAAAACTTTGTAATGATTTAATCCGATTGATATTTGAAATGTCCAGAACACCAGTACCCTGCAGCAATATGCCTCAGGCACCGATGCGCACGTATAACTCTCAAACAGATTCATGGTTCTGATTTTGGACACAACCTTCTGAAGTTATGTGATAAACCATGTCTTTAATGTGAGCACTGACACATAGCACAGTATTTTCATTTATTAAATTCAATGAAATTGTATTCAAATAGTGCCAAATCACAACAACAGTTATCTTACGGCGCTTTCCAAACAGAGCAGGTCTGACCGTACTCTGAAGTTATTTACATATGCCTAACAATTCCCACCAAGAGCAAGCACTAGGTGACACAGGCAAGGAAAACTTTCCTTTGAACAGGCAAAAACCTCGAGTAGAACCATTGCTCAGGGTGGGCAGCCATCTACCTCGACGGGTTGGGGGTGAGAGAGAGCGAGAGGGCAAGAGAAAGAGGACAGAGAGAACAGAGGGAGCAGGGGGAGGCAGCCTACACAGTAACACATAGAGGTACAGACAAGTAAAGGTATTGTTGCTATTGGCTGGATGAAAAGTGGTACAGATATTGATAGTAATGTTCATGACAGTGATAACAGCAATAATAGCAATAGGATTATGAACAGTACCGGTAGTTGTAACTGTAGCAGAGGGTGTCGAGTAGGAACACGGGGGCAGCGGGAGACTCCCACCCACAGATCCAGACTCCACAGCTCCAGACCCAGGAACACCTGCAGGAAGTGATAGGAGGAGACTCCCAAACACAGATCCAGATTCCCCAGCTCCAGAGCCAGGAACACGTGCAGGAAGTGATAGAAGGCGAGAGGAGAGAGACGAGAAACCAGACGACTATGGGTAAGGGAAAAAGTCCAATTATGCATGAGCTTGCACTGAGAGGGAGAGAGAGAAGAGGAAAGGGGGTCTCAGTGCCTCATGGGAAATCCCCCGGCAGTCTAGGCCTATGGCAGCATAACTAAGGGTGGACTCACCTAAGCCAGCCCTAACTATAAGCGTTATCAAAAAGGAAAGTCTTAAACCTACTATTAAATGTAGAGACAGTGTCTGCCTCCCTAACCCAAACTGGGACCTGGTTCCACAGGAGAGGACTCTGATAGCTGAACACTCTGGCTCCCTGTCTACTTTTGAAGACTCTAGGAACCACAAGGAGAAATACAATCTTTTTTACTGGTTCCTGTCAAAACTCGTGCTGCATCATTCTGGATCAGCTGAAGAGTATTATTGCACTTTTTCTAAGAGCCTGGTAATAAGGAATTGCAGTAATCCAGCCTAGAAGTAACAGTTTTTTTGCAATTTTACGTAGGTAAAAGAAGTCGGTTTTTAAAATTTGCTAAATGTGAGATGCCATCCTGGGGAAACTGTATCTCTATATCAGGGGTGGGCAACTCAGGGCCTCGAGGGCCGCTATCCTGCAGGTCTTAGAGGTTTCCCTGCTTCTACACACCTGATTCAGATAAAACTGATCCCTTCTAAAGATGCTTCAGCTCTGCATAGGAATGTTGATGTTGTGTTGATGAGAATCAGGTGTATAGAAGAAGGGACACCTCTAAAACTGTTGGGTCTAAATACGACTCCTAGTTCCTCACTATCAAGAGTTTAGCTATTAATCAAATAGACCCAGGAAGAGGCATCAGAAAAAAGGCTTGACAACAGAGGTTAAGTTTTTCTCAACTGCAGAGAGGGAGAAACTGAGTATGGACACGAGAATGCTTCTCGCAGCCACACATCGAATCTCTCAGCCATTTCTCTAGCAGGGGAGTTTTTATTAGACTTATTAGATAAGCAGTGTACGTACAAAGCTAGGATAGGAAAGTATTGGACGTCATGCCTTTATCATGTTTTTCCCGGTTGACGTCCAAACCTTGGAAGATACAGATGGTAGACAGGTCGGCACCACAGAATGGTCAAAACACACATATTTTAGCTTATCACGAATGTAAATACGAAAAATAGCTTCTACAAAAACCCGCAGGACAGCAGCCCTCGAGGCCCAGAGTTGCCCACCCCTG
Source organism: Menidia beryllina (assembly GCA_013363375.1). Lineage (NCBI taxonomy): Eukaryota > Metazoa > Chordata > Actinopteri > Atheriniformes > Atherinopsidae > Menidia > Menidia beryllina. Next base: position 1,392,677 of record JABUIW010000026.1, on the reverse strand, counting down.
CTCTAGATAGTGCGTCAGGGAGTTGCTTAGGCCCTAGAACAATAACCTCAGTTTTATCTGAGTTTAACATTAGGAAAGTACAGGTCATCCAGGTTTAATCTGCATAACAATGAAGTTTATGGAGTTTTTCCTGACGATATTACCTAAAGGAAGCTTATATAAAGTAAAGAGGATTGGTCCGAGCACAGATCCTTGTGGAACTCCATGACTGACTTTGACATGCATGGAGCACTCATCGTTAACATGCACAAACTAAAAACGATCTGATAAATAGGACCTAAACCAGCTTACAGCGGCTCCTTTAATGCCAATGAAATGTTCCAGTATCTGTAAGAGGATCTAATGTTCAGTGGTATCAAATGCAGCACTAAGATCTAATAAAAACCAATACGGACCAAGTCCTTTGTCTGATGCAGTTAGGAGGTCATTAGTAATTTTCACCAGTGCTGTCTCTGTCCTCTGATGAGCTCTAAATCCTGACTGAAAATCTTCAAACAAGCTATTCCTATGTAGAGTCACACAGCTGTTTGGCAACTGCTTTCAAGTGCTGTTATCACTGAGCCTTCCACACTATCAACAAGATGATTGACTTAAGAGGGACTGAAATTAGCATTAGAGTCCTCTGTTACTTTATGACCTGATAATGAATTTAGAGCTGATGGAATCAAATCCTTAGATTTAGCTATAGCACTATCAGACGGACGTCTTGAATAGATATGTTTGCCCAATGGAGGGTAATTCAGCAGTACAATCTCAAAAGTTAGCAAACAGGGGAAAGATAAAGATAGATTCTGTGGGAACACTAGGAATATTCGATTTCAATACCATACACCAGAACAAGGTCAATGGTGTGGTTAAAACAGTGAGTCAGTTCATGAACACTCTGATGTTTATCATCTTCTCCTTTTCAGTCAGTCATGCTGTTGTGTTGAATAGGAATATCCCTGCAAGATTTTCCACACAACCTGACTTTCTTTAATATGCCCAGTGATCTCCACTTCTGGTTTCATGGTTTTTCCAGAAGTGAAGAATATTTTCTACTCCTGAATAAATTTTCTCTCTGTGGCAAGATAGACTCCAAATTACTTAATAGCCCTTACCAGATTAATGGACAGCAACAGTTGCTTCTCTAAGATGGTTGCTGATGATTTCCCCCCTTGGTATTGTGTTGATACATTTCTAACTGCTCTATAGTAGAAAATGTAAACTTACAGATTAATTAATCAAGCTGACAATTGATTAAATGCATTTTATGGTGAGCACCTGACTGCTATTTATAAATGTAATTCCTTGGAAAGAAAAATAACCTTTCCAACTAATGAAAACTGTTAACAAGAGTAGCCTCATGCTGAGTAAGTACTCCTTTCCTCACATCCTGTGCCTCTGTGCAGGGTATAGTCAGTGCTGAATTGGCATGTGTTTTCAAAGGAAAAACACCACACTAGATAACAACATAGTTTCCTCTCAGTTGGTCGTATACATTATCAAAGGAAAACTATTCAATCTTTTGGAATGTCTTTTTGGATAGCATGTTTGCTTTTTTTGGGACGGCTATTAGACAATAATAATAAAGATAAATATTCTTGGCAATATTTGGTGTCCACTAGGGTTCAAACCAACAACCTTTGCTGTGATGTGTTAATGCCATCTAGCAGATCAAATTCTCTAGAGAATTACAAAAACAAGAAAAGAACAGAAAAAAGAGCTGCCTTTTCATTATCATCATCCCATAAATATCCTATATACGTATATATATATATGTATATTCAACAGCTAATTTGGACCAAATAATAGAATCTTGCAAAACTAAGTTTTTAAGTTTTTCTGTTTGACTTTATTTTAAATTTCTTTTAGGTTTAAAAGTGTGTGCAATGAAGGTTGTTCAAAACTTGGCATCATTCCCAGCTCCCCAGCCACCACCCTGGCATGTCTGAACACAGTCTGTCTCCTCCCGCACCGACGGGACAGCAGAAGAGTCTGAGACCTTCTTGGAAGAGTCCTCAAGCCTTCAAGTGGCGGGGCTAACTTACAGCAAACATTTCTGCTCATCAAACAGGCATATGGTTTAACTGGAACTTTCCCTGTGGGTTGATACCCTGTTGATTGCAGACCTTCATTGAAGGGAGGGGGGAAAAACAGAGTGGCTAGCAGCCAAAAGGCTGCTTCTTTAATGTGGATTACACACTCACTAAAACAGAAAAACGTCCAAACTGATGCCACACTTGCAGTTCAATAGCTCAAGCTTTCTGTAGCTGATGAGGTAAGGTGAAAATGGCTATGAACCACGGGCATCAACAACAAAAGGAAAATGCAAAATGTTTTAAAAATTGCGAAAGACAGAGTAACTTGTTGTAAATATTTAAATTTGAAAGTTTTCCGTTTGTATATTCCTGGTTTATAGTCAATAGTTTGTGTTAAGATGGCTCAGACTTTGTTACTCACCTGAAATTTTCTGTCATAAAATCTTTATATTTCTTTTCAAAATTTGTTGAAAGCAGTACATCTTTGGAGATTTTCAGATTTAGATGAAATCATCTTTGATCACTATTTATCATATTATGATAAGACCACATATTTTTTAAATTGGGCTTAGATTTTTACAATTTATGTTTCTGGCCAGAGCAGGTAGTATCCAAACACACATTTCTGAGCTTGTATGGAAGCAAATATAATAGGAGCTATACAAAAAATAGTCAAAATTCCTTGAATTGACAAGTTTTAATAATAACAAGATACCACAGACTTCACTTTGCTGACATTCAAACTGTAAGCATAGCACTTTCATTACCAACATATCATTGTTGGTTTGTCTTCTTCCCCTGAAGAGGCAGCACACCCAGACACAATACTGAAAATTCACTTGTCGTTTTCAACCCAGTAACGACCCAATTATTTTAAAACCCATTCCACAGAGCAGGGATCTGATTCAGTCTCTTCCAAATCGGGAAATGTTTTCAACCAATTCCAGCATGTTGTCCGTTGGATTGGATGACAATCCAATGCACATTCTCAATATTTAAATAAGTCACTAATGAGAAATGTATAATACACACCTAAAAAGTGGATTTGACTTCATGTGAGATGCATTTTTCTCGCATGCCTTTGCACCACATACAGTTTTAAGCCACCCCTTTTTGTGTCTCTCAAATGATCCTAACCTTTGGCGCTTCACCTAAAGGATATAGGAGGCTGAAGGTGGTGGCTTAGATCCCAAGTCAAACCCTGGATGGATTCACACTATCGCCTACTTGCCAGACAGCCACAAGTAGAGTTTTTTCTCTGCCAATCTGGGCTTCCAATCTGTGCTGCCTTCTGGTCATCCCCTTGGTGGGATTTAGATCATTTAACATGAATGACTTACTTTCACTCATCTCTTTGCTTGAGGCTAGATAACAGTGTCAAGCATCAGATTTTGCATTCTGCTAAATATACAACCCTGGAGACACATCAGCCCTGATTCCATCTCCATTTTGACCAGTTAGAAATAAAACCTGAACACCAATTACAAAGAGGTTTGACCGATTGACAGCAGCAGACCTACAAATGATTCCCATTTGCATCGTAAAAGCAAAAAGAAAGAAAAGAAAATACTATAGAGGAGGTATCATAAACATTTGTATCTCTAATTTCTATCATTCATGAATGGACATTTCGCTGCATCTGTGCAAACATATCAAGTCATTTTAACCCAAAATCATGGGAGCTATACACTTTAAATAGACAAAAGGTAGTTTAGGAAGGTTAATATGTTCAATACACTAATATACACAATATCAACAAATACAACATTCTCATATCCTTTAACATACCTCCATAGTACACATTGTAAAGCACAAGGAAAAGGCATAACATCCATACCCAGATGGTAAATTCCATGCCAACTAACCCGTACTGCTCGTTATTTCAAACCTCTTCAATGAGACTGATGCCAGCACATTTTAAACTTTAAGGAATTTCATTTAAAAGCACTACTGGCTATGGGCAAAAGGTAGACCATTCTCGAGGGGAAACACAAGTGTAGAGAGACAAGTGCTGAGAGACAGCACAATGAAATGAGTCAGAACATTTGCCGAAACACCACTGTACAACTAATTGTAGAAGTAATGTTCTCAAACCTGTTTTTTATTAAAAGGTGACAAACTTGTTTGCATAATTCAACTACCATTATTTATTTAATAGCCATATGAAACCACATCCATCATCATTTTGAAACGCATATGAAATGCTTGAAGTGTGGATGTGAGGCCTAATGCTCTCTTTTGGACTGTTATGTTTAGAATTACTTTATGTTGTGGCTGTTCACTTTTCAACAACTGCATGGTCATGTAAAATTGGTTGACTCTATGGAAAGACGCAGTCTGTGATATCTTGCATCAGTTTTGTGAGCCTGGAGTAAAGAAAGATTACATATTGAGCAAAAAAACAAAACAAAAGCAGGGTGGAACCACAAACTAATGTAATATTTTCCCATTAAAATACTTAAGATTTCTAAACAGCTAAATGTTTTGTTAATTCCCAAAAAGGTTATTTGTAAATATAACAACAACAAAAAAGTATTACATTATTGAATTTAATAAACTGCACCGCAGATGCTTTTTTTTTTTCAAACAAGTCAGTGTTCAAGTATATATGTACCTGTGTTATAAACATTAAATTGCCTAAGAGCAAATTCTGGATAGGGAAACATTTATGAATCCCACAATCTTCATAAAAATGTTGGAAAATTGACATAGGATTCAACATGTAGGTTCTGAAGAACTGTTTACGGTGCAAACCTAATCTTACTTTGCCACTATGAGCATAAAAGGTCATAAACCACTGCAAAAACAACCAGACTTAATCAACTTGCTTGTTAATAATTCATTCTGTTAATTCTTAATGGTCCATAAATCATACAAGCAGTTGTTTCATGCACACCCCAAAATCATTTATGATTATAATCCATGGTAAGAGTGAGGAAAATATTGGTTGTCGTCAAATTAATTAAATTGCATATTAAAGTAGCAACTCAGCAACAAAACAGTTTAGAAAGAGATAAAAAGTATTTAGCCCTTCCTAAAGGGACTAATAAATTAGGGTATTCTGCTGACCTCTCAGGTGAGAGTATTGTCATTTAAGAATAATTTAACTCAACTACAGGCATACAAATTATTTGTGCATTATCCTCATAAATCCCAAAAAATGTATATTCATTGGAGGGAATATGAATCACAGAAATCAATGTAGATTGATTAAGTCGGGCAACAGTGTTACAGAGATGTGGTTGAAATCACCATATCAGGAGCCGCCAAAGAAAAAAAAAGTGCTGGTTGAGGTTGTTTGAGTTGTATGAGTTGAGTTGTATATTGAGTCAAACACAAAGCAAATCTTTAGAATGATTATTGATTGATATTTTATCCGGTGATTTACAACAGTCTTATGAAAATGAAAAGTGATCACAATCATTTATTTTATCATGTAAATAACTTTGCACTGTTTTAGTATAGAAAGTCTTATATATATAATGTAATTTGATGAAGAACTTAGAAATCATTTTGAAAAAACAGGAGTTTGATGGCCCTATAGGAGATTGTTTAGCTTTAAGATGAAAACAACATTTTAAATGATTTTCTGATTTAACTTCCCTAAATGATAAGATTTTTTTAACATTGAAACACTTATATATTGTTATCTAAACTCTTGGTCTTTTCAAATTTCTTTATTGTCAGTAAGAGAAGTGGAACACTTTCATTTCAAGACGAACGGTACAAAAGGTTAGCAAGAAATCTTAAAATGTATGCTGTTACCTTGAATGGACATCTGGAATAATTAGAATAAACAGATTTCTTTTACCACAAAAAAATGCCTTAAGAAAGTCACACTTTGGAAAACAAATCCTAACTGGATCATAATTCATGCATGAAAAGGTTCAAAGAAAGTACAGATAAGGTCAAACTAATCCAGTTTATGGCGAGATTTAAACATCTACTACCACCCAACTCTGAGCCTACCAACTCTCCGACATTTTGTTTTCATTTTAATTATTGCCTGTTTCAAGCTCCCTAAAGTGTTTAATTTATGTCTTTTCAAACACTCAGTCTTCATATGCATGGTTAGAAGTACCCTTTGTCCCATTAATGCAAATGCAAGTAAACCTGTTTGGAGGTCACCCCGCCTTTTTTGGTAGTCTTTTCCGAAAATACATAATTACAAATGGATGTAATTTTGAAAAAACTCTCTTTTCATTGGTCTGATGGCAATACACCATGTTTTGCATGTAAATGTGAAAGCACCCTGCAGACTTGTTGGCTGACTGTAAAAGCATATTCTTTGCTTTGCACAAGTTTTAATTAACTTTCTAGGGAAACAAAAATACATTGCAGCTTCCATCCAACTGTGCAGCAAATTCCAAGATAAGTTTAGAATTTTTCAAAGTCTTAAAAAGTATTTTTTATTATTAGCATGTGTTTTTTTACTATAATTTATAGTATGGCATGGTATATCAGAATACTTCTTTCAAGGCAGTGAGTCTTGAATGTATTGATTGGCCAGGGATCGGTCATGTGACCTATAGGGTGGTCCTATTCCTCCTAAAAAGGAAGACCAGCAAATGAGCTTTAAACAACATTTTTCAATTGTATTTCAGTGATTTCATCAGATTCCTGTAATGCAAAATTAAGTTGTTGTGGTAGTCTTTCAGCTTTTTTCACACCTGATGCCCTTCCTGACAGAACCTTGGCAGCTATCGGGCCTTGGGAAATGTACAAACAGGACACACAACACTGGCCTATTCGAAGCTGCATTGCAAGCAGCTGGGGCTTCAATGCTTCATCCAAAGACACCTCGACATGTAGCCTGGGATCAAAACCACTGCTCGCCTATAGGCAGGCAACTGATCTCGCCCATGAGTCAAAACCAACCCATCTAATATGAAATACGGTATAGTATCCCCACAAAAATATTTATTGCAACTTTTAGCTGTGTTTAAGATTATACAGTTGTACAATTCCAACTGATCTAACTCCCTGTCAGCTACTGTGCAAGATCCTGTAACCCTCAATACAATGTATATTAGCCATCTCTAAATCCTCCTGTACATGTGCTTATTATCTTTCTGAGACCAAATGATGACACAACATGAACAGTATGAAGTGTTTTTATTTCATAATTTCACAAAAAGTTTATGTAAAACCTCAGTTCCAAATATTTTTTAAACTTGATCACCATGACCTCGTGAATCTGAAATGAACAACAATAAAAACCATTCATGCAATAACTAAAACAGGGATACCGTTGGATGGCATGGAGTCAAGTCCTCATGATTGAGTGCCCATGGGGCCAAGAGCCAGGTTATTATATAGGCCTCCCCCTCCCCCCAAACAAAGGATTGTGGGGCCAACAGTTTGGGGAACCGTTATGCAGCTTACAAAGGTTTTATGTACTGTATATACAACATGGGTCTTTGAGACAAAGAATCAAACTCATGATCCCCATATGTCATTTGAAAGATCAGGGACAAAATTCCTTCCCAGGAACATTGCACAGTTTTAATACTGGCTTTAAATTCCTTCAGCGGTGTCATGATATAGTTGGCATTCTATGCCAGGTGATTTTGCTTGGGTTATGGATATTTAGAGGTTTACAACATCAAGCTCCAGCCATGGGTGCACCTGCTGTTCTT
>JABUIW010000026.1:1338383-1385007 GCA_013363375.1 Menidia beryllina | reverse complement strand
ACACAGTGATGTTTGACACACCCCCAACTAAGGTGTAAGAATCAAGGAGTGAGTATCAAGTTGTGCTCCATGTCACAACTTGAGTTTAATTGTTTTTCCTAGTTTTAGCTGAAGAAAAGCAATCTAGTGCACAGCAGCAGTTTATTATGTGAGCCTTGAATAAATAACTGAGGTGGACAGTGGAGGCACGGACAACACAGTGTGTTGCAACACATTACCTAAGCAAGAGAGCTGAGAAACGTACAGTGGCAAAAGAACCAGTTTAAAAGTGTAGTTTTGCTTTGGAGGCTCATCACAATTCGATGTGGAAGAATGACCCAGTTGCATGAATACTGGTAGAGGTGATAAAGTCCAACAGTAAAAAATAACTGTTGGCAGTATTTAGAACTTAAGTCTGCTGTGGAAAAACCCCGTTCAGAATCTACTGAAATAAAACATGAAATGATAACGCATATATTGGAAGGAAGATATGCTCCTTGTTCCTTTGCTCTTAAAAGAAGTCTAAATTATCTAGACTTCAGGAAGCGCATATTACTTGAAAAAGTTTGGGATCCTGATTACATGCAGCCTGTTTTCATCTGTGATATCTAGCACAAGGCCTTAAATGCAGGATTTTGATTTCTAGCTAGTACTCTGGATATTGATCTTGCTATAATCTGTTAGTTTTTTTTAGTTTTCAAGTCTGACCCTAATATGAGTAGCTCAATGAGGCAAGACCTTGATCCTCCGAATGTGAACTAACATGTCAGGCCACTATCATGTCACTATTTTATCGATGTGGTGACACTGTGTTCTTCTATGATATAAACACATTTTGAATATCATATGATATGATAAAAGAATATCATAAATTATTTCAAAATATATATGTACTAAGCAAAGCATTCCATTTTTAGTGACTCTTTCATGCAGGAAGACTAGGTTAAAATATCACATTAATTCTTCTGTTTTATTGCACCTACAAATCACAGTAAGTGGATTGATAAAAATGGATTTCATCCAAACTTTTTTACACTGCAACAATGTACTGACAACAGTGTACTAGAGACTGAACAGGAGGAAGAAAAGAGAATAAAATATATGTTGAAAGAAGAGAGACAACCAACTACAATTCCAAACTCATTATTAAAGAGTTAAAAGATATTCATTTGAAGGATAATTAGAGAAAGAGAGAGCTTAACTGTTAAGCAATTATTCAGTTGTAAGATATTGTGAGGGTGGCATGGTGGTGTGGTGGTCAGCACCATCGCCTCACAGCAAAAGGGATCTGGGTTCTAGTCCCCGGGGGAACCAGGACCTTTCTATGTGGAGTTTGCATGTTCTCCCTGTGTCTGTGGGTTCTCTCCAGGTTCTCTGGCTTCCTCCCACCGTCCAAAAACCTGCATGTTGGTCAAATTGCCCTTAGGAGTGAGTGTTAGTGTGCGGGGTTGTTCGTCCTTGTGTGTCTCTGTGTGACCCTGTGATGGACTGGGGACGGTCAAGGGTGTACCCCGCCTCTCGCCCATTGATCGGTTACGATTATGGATGGATGGACGGATATTGTGAGCTGTTTTTTTCAAACATCTTGTAAATTAGAGTAACACACAATTACAATCAGATTACAACACATTTTTCAAATGAAGTAATCAGTTGATTATTAAAAAAGTATTGAATAATCGTCTTACAATATCGATGTGCCAGTTCATTATCATTTAAAAACATTGACTAAAATATTACAGTTAGCAGCAAATGGAGGGTCATTAGATATATTTCACATTGTTTGAAGCTATATTAGGTCAGCTTTATCATTAGAACTTTTATTCCAGAGAAAAAGCCCATATTTTCATCCGCCAGACAAAATTATATGCATCTAAAGCTGAGGTCTACATGAATATATATGAATATATACATTTCTAAATCAAACAAATCAAAGAAATGGCTGGGGACTTGGACAGCTAGCTTGAGATGTCCAATTAAGCCCCGCAGACATGTAAAAATATGTCATTGAGACCCCAGCTGCTCTACATGCTGTGGAATAAAATATCCCGTAAGTAGCATAGCAGAAAAGGGCACTGCTCGCTGACAGGAAAAAAAAAACAAGGAAAAAAATAAGATTTTCAAACTCTGCTGTCACATACTTATACCTTTAATCACAGGTGACTGCTGGTGGCTAATTTTCTCTTGTTTCATTATAATTAATTTTGTGATAAAAAATAAGCTATGCAATCAGGCTGGATGCATCGTTCCTAAAATGTGCATTTGTCTCTTCAGCTAACAACTACTCACCAATAACAAATACTTGGTTCTAGTCTCCATGTGTTTGTCTCCAGTCTTGTTTCCTCGCCTTGCTTCCACTCTGTTTTGTTGGTTTTGCTAGTTTTAGGTTTCTTTAGTTTTTTTTTCCAGTTTAGTGATTATTTTCATCCAGCTTCTGCTGCGCCTTTTGTTGGTTTTTGTAAATTATTTATGTCCCTAGCTGTGTTTCCCTCCTTGGGCCTGCATTTGGATCCACCACACCATCAACAACAACGTGACCCATTGCACTTTTATGGATGAATCAAATGCAGCTCTCTTCTTTCCAGCTTTCTGTCACCTCCAGGTCACTTAAAGGATCAAATTGGCCTTCTTTTAGATGATGATGTCATAAGAGTATGTAAAAAAAAAAAGGAAAGAATAAATGTCAATATAACAGGACTATCCATAAAGATACATGTAGCAATACAATAATACAGATTGTGATGACGGAACAATTGGATATGCGGTTACTGCTCAAACTGTCTTTGCAAATGCATTTAAATAAATTTTTGTCTGTTTGTGTCTTAAAATATGTCTAATTAAACGTACCAGAATGAAAAATCTTTCAAACATCTGCTCAAAATTTCACTCTTATAGCATCTCTTTCCATCCCATTAATGTTACAAGAGAGCATTCCTTACGCATGATCATAAGAGCATGTTCAATCCGGAATGAAGGCCATTTTTTAGGTATCAACTCCAGAGAGCGACGGTCCAATAAAGTTCTCCACAATTTATCCGCCAGAACCATATCTCGATTATGAGGTCCACTTTGTTAGTGGAACAAAGCCGCTAGACACAGTCAGCTGCCAGTTTAATCACACTGACCCTGCCAGGTTTAGGTAGGGGGTTTCACCAGTTGCCTGCTTTCATCTGTTATCAAAGTTGAGATGTAAATTATCCTGGTATCGATGCGTTGGGCTGAGTAGTAATGAAAAAAGAAAACCACAGGTAGCAGTTAAGGCCCAAGAGCTGCTGTAATGCTTCAGTTACTGAAACCAGTCGAATTAAAACAAAAGGGCCCACATGCAGGGGCTGAGGGAGACGCCATATGTTTTCTGGTCTCCAGTCACCCGAAAATAATGGGTTAATTAAAAGTCTGGCAGCACCTTCTTTACATCAGACACATCCTCGCATAAGGATCGATAAACAACAACATTGGAAAAGGTTTAAATTGACATCTCAGATAAATGCCTCAAAATGGACAGGCTTGTTTTGTATTTAAAGGAGTGAGATCAATAAGGTATCTAAGTTTCATGAATTTAATTGAAATCATTTTTGCTGCAGAGCTGCAGGTCCTCCGAAACTAACTGGAGAGTTTTCCTTTATTTAGCCCGACCCCTCATTCCATTCCAGTCTCCCAGCCCTTATTTACTCTTATCTCGTATCCATTCTGGTGCACTCTGCCTACCTTAATGGACCTGGAAAAAGATTATAGGCTTTTTTCCTCAATTTTTTCTTTTTCATAAATAATATCTCTTCCATATTTTGTCTGAAGAAATAAAGTTCAGTTCCTTTATTTTCCCTTTCCACGAATCCCTCCTATATTAAAAGATAAGGATGCTGACATCATATGGTTCCTGACTGTCAAATAATCCTAATACGAAGCAGGTGATTTAATCTTTAAGAGATATGTTTGTGCCAAACACCCAAGAAGCTCATTTCTCATTTGTAAATGTTTAGTTGACAGTCATATTTGCTTTTGAATGCACAGCCAAAGCAATTCTCTCTGAATGTACAACTATTTACGTTGCCATAAGCATGTGAATTAATTAAATAAGGTGCCCGTGATCTTTGGACCCTCACTGTACAATCTGCAGGTTAAAGCTCTGTCATATGAAGAAAAAGCCATTTGTAAACATGATCCAGAAATGGATATTGTGGTCCCTGCATCCCTAATACTAAAGAGCTGAAGTACAAAAGCCTTAATCTCTGATGTATATGTGATAGGGTGAACCAGGAAGTAGGAAGTTGGGGGGCATAGCTTAGTTTTTAAAAGCCAGAGGGAGGCAAATCTGGGCCTTTCAGTCGGTTACTCCACATGGGTGCAGAGGGCAACTGGCAGCCATTACACTTGAGCTTTTGAGCCAAATCTGGGTTTGGTGCATGGACAAGAAGGTAAATGGATACAATGTGTTTGTCACAAAAGCAGTTCAGTCAATAATGACCACATCCTCTTAGGTCCAGGCAATAGTACCAGTCATCTGTCCTGGGAAAGGTCCTATCACCTGCTGGCCTCTAGAACTAGGAGAGTTATTTTGTTGGATGTTAATAAAGGTAACTTTTAAATACTTAAGATAGTCATTTTAATAAAAAAAATTATTGTCATACTGAATGTAAAATATTTGTATATTTTAGTGATGATTTGGATACTGCTGGATCCACTGTTTTTTCACTTGGTTAAAGTTTAGGCTGTACATTAGTAGTTTGGGCCTGTATAGACTTTTTGGACTGTGTCAAATTGGAGTGACTTGGGGGCACCTTTGCATGTTTTGTTTGGTTTTTATTTGGGCTTTGTTTGACCATGCCATATTGATTTTATTTGTGTTTCCCAAGCTGTATATTTATTATTGCTATTTGCACAACTCCAATTCAGCCAATTGTAAACTTGTCCTGTTTTAAATACAGCCCACATAATACATTTTTATATAAGATTTTAGAACAACTAATAATGATGCTTTATATTTCTGCAAGTAAATATACAAATATTTTACTAATCAAGTCTCTTTATACTTTATTTTACACTTGTTCATATATAGGAATTCTTTAAAAGGTTAATTTATTACTGCAAGACAGTATTGGTACACTAATGAAAGGCAAACCAAAGGAAAAGGAAGGAGTCTTGAATGGATTTACAGAATCAATATCAGAAGCTGATGAATTTCTAAACCAAACCCCTTTCTGTTTTGCAAAACTTTACCAAGTCTATAATATTAATAAAATGTATAGCAATATATAGCAATATACACACATAATGTAAATGTATATATTATAACACATATGCATGAGTTTAGTATAGATTTAATCTGGTTTCTATATCAATAAAGATTTCAAATGAGTATTGAAAAAAAAATTAATCTTATTCTCTCTGTTTTGTTTGCTGCATTAGTCCTAATGCACGCATTGGGGAAACTGTATGGTATCTTTATCCAGTCAATTAAGTTCGATCCAAACCTCTATTTGTTTAATGTTCCAAATTAGAATTTCCAGGTAACTCGATCGAATGCTTTTTCTGCATCTAGCGAGAAAATTGTTGTTTCTAAATTGTTGATGGTAGAATAATCTTTGATACGAATTAACCCGCGCATGTTATGGGTTCACTGTATCCTTTATAAAACATGTCTGCCCAGGATTTATTATAAAGGGGTTGATTTTTTCCAATCTTTTCGCAAGGGCTTTACAAATCATTTTGACATCTGCATTTATTGATAATATTGGGTGGTAACTGGATAGAAATACAGGATATTTTCCTTTTTTCTGCAATTGAATAATATTAGCAGAGTTCCTGTTTGGGGATACACAATTATTCTCCTTGACTTGTAATACCATTTTATAAAACGTGGGTGCCAAATCCGTCCTAAATTCTTTGTAAAACTCTGCTGGAAAACCATCTGGTCCTGGGGCTTTATTACTAGGCATATGTTGTAGGGCTCCATTGAGCTCTCCTACTGAGAGAGGCGAGTCCAAATCCCAAATGGTCTGTTCATATTGTAATTTTGGAAAGGGGAAATTACTAAGAAACTGATCAATATTACTATCCTGTGGATTATTTTGAGACGTATATAAAGCTTTATGGAGGTCTCTAAAGGTTTTTTTGAATACGTCATAATCATGGGTTATATTTCCATCTAAGTCTATAACTGAGATCATTCTTGTTTTTCTTTGTTTGTCTTTAACTGATACGCTAAGAATCTTCCAGATTCATTGCCATGCTCAAAATTCTCCAAGCAAAGTCTTTTTATAATAAACTCCGTTCGTTTATCAATAATTCTGTTTAACTCAAGTTTTGCTTTCCTCCTCTTCATCTTGGGAAGCAGTGTAGGTAGTTTCCAGTGATTTAATCCTGAGTTCTAATTCAAAAAATAAATTATTTTGCCTCGCATCACAGCTTTCCCTGCTTCCCAAAAAGAGTACAAGCTGAAATCCTGGTAAGGTATTATTTTCTAGATATATATACTACTCCCTTTAATCAATAAAATCAGTGTCTGTAATCAATGATGTATTAAATCTGCAATTTCTCCTTGATGGTGTATCTCTTTTAATCTTTAGTTTAACAGAAACTGGTGCATGATCACTTTTTATGTTTATGCGCTTAGCAAACGCTTTATCCAAAGCGACTTACAAAGCAAAATTCCGCTGACCTCGGGTGTTACTGAACCTGTCTACTCCTGTGTCAAATACCATGGTGAAGTCTCCTCCCATTACTAGTGCATTATCCGAGTGATCAGGAGTGAAGTATAGAAAGAGTGAAAGAAGGAAGGGTCGTCAACATTTGGGCCATATAAGTTAGCAATGCATAAGTTCATACCTTGGATGGACAGGGTCTCCTGTAATAAAGTGATGTCTACTTGCAAATCTTTAGATTCACTGGCTATTTTCAATCTCTTCTCTCTGGACACAGCTCCACACACATTCCCTGACAAACTTTAACGTGGACATGCTCCTACTCATTTAATGATTGACATTAGGGTGAGTGAATACATGAATAAGAATTTGAGAGAGCAAGTGCCTCCAGTCGCATGTGCCATACAGATGCTCAGCAAGCTTGTGTCCATTGCAACCATGTGTCAGCGAGCCAATAGTGTTGTTTCCCGGCAAGATCCTTGCTTTTGCTTTGAAAGTTGTGATCGTAACCATCTTTACATCAACAATCGTGCAGTACCTACAACTACTTTGAAATTAAACAAAAAATGGGTCCAACTCCCATATTTATATTTAAAATCTAATATACTATAATGTTTCAGAAAGATATATATACATATAAAATAATCACCTTCTGTCAGGATAGTAAAAGATGTTTTCTTTTTTTCCGTTTTATGATGCGTCCACATACAAACTGAACAGTGCTACCTGGATATCTTACAGATATTCGGATTGTCAGTAAAAGCAGAAAGTAATTTAAAAATTCTGTGCAAAAATGTGATTTACTGTTGCATTCATTATATATTAACAGGAAAACAGGAGGCAGGTGCAACAAACATGTAAACAAGAATAGAAATACATTAATGTAAATGAACACATTTAGTCCAAGCCCTCTCAAACAAGCTCTCTGAACAGCTTTTATAATCTAATATGGAAAAGTAAAAGGATTAAACCTGCCTTACAAATTTATGCCTAACTTGTCCTAATTCTCTCTCTAGTTTTAAAAAGAGACATCCAGTGACATCTGGATGTAATGGATGTCTAATTTATCTCCTAATGTCCAAGTTTGAGCCTGCCAGAGGAGTAATATCAATCATGCCAAATATAATTTTTTAAAAGCCTAATATCTCCTCAAAATGTGTTAGGGGAAAGGCACGACCAGACCTTATTTTCGGCTTGAACATGAACAGTCAACATCCAGTCAAATCTTGGATAACTACATCATACCCTTAAAAGACTACACTAAGTTTAATTAAAGTTTTTTCACCACATTTTAATCAAACTGTCAGGATGATCCCAGACTGGTTCAGTGAATTTAACATTCAGCCTCTGGGGAGGAATCATCCCTGAATTAGAGCTGCTGCCATTCATTTTCAGTCCTTGCAACACACACAACATAGCGAACCTTTTCTCTGTTTTCCTTCATTAATTACTTTTTGATCAGTATTAAGTGAATGGTTGATGGATCGGCTCAAGCTCCAGCTGCACTGCATTGCTCTGATCTGTCAGATATCTTAAGAACATCCTTTCAGGTGCTGATCATCTGCCATAGGTTTAGGCCGCTATTTTTTGTTCTCCAAACTGCATAACATGTCAACTTTTCAGTGAATAGTTCTGTGTGAATCAGCTTTGGGATGCCAAAGACACTTTTATTTTCTCCTAAATGTTTATTCTTTATTTTAAAAAATCCTAAAAGTTTATTTCCAAAACTATGCTCACAACTCGTCAATTTCAGGTCTATAAAAAAAGGGATGTCTAAGTTTCCTCTCTTCAGAGTGGTACTAACCCATGCAGCTATATATGTAGCCAGAAAACAGTAGTGTGAAAGGAGTAATTCACAATATAAAGAATGTCAGTTTCCAAACAACCACAAACTGACTTAAAAAGACGTGTGGGGAGTTGTAGTTTTGGCTTGCAAGATAACTTCATAAATCATCCCTGGATCAACCAGGTCAAAACTGTCTTGTGTTCTCCAAAAAATGTGAATCAATATCATTTTTTTTAAAACGGAATCACTGATTGACTATAAATAAATCATTTGAGTCACTATAAAGGATAAGTATGAATATTTTAAAAAACCTCCTGATTGATTTATTAGCTGTTCACGCACAAGGTGAAAAGGTCCCCTCACAGTTGTAGCTCATCAACCTGAGGAGAACAGCCTCTGGGCACTGATCAACCTTGTCTCTCTTGAAATTTGAATGCATGACCAATTATCTTCCCCATATCAACAATATTATTTCATTAATGAAGAATAGCTTTTTGATGGATCAGAGCCTTTGAATATGTAAGACCCGTCTATGATACATGCCATTATAAGCTTTAGACAGAGAGAGGCAGTCATAGGGGTGGAGACTGGGTTGTATATAGATGTATGAGTGCATATCTTAAGCATCACAAATATATACATACTGCATGCCGACTTGTGATTCATTGGTTGCCTTTGATTTGATGTTTTAAGATAACAGTTAGTCACAGAAGTCATGCAAAAAATATATCTAACTTTAAATTGACTGTGTGCTAACATAAAAAGTGGGCTTTGAGACACACACACAACACATCTTCATATCTATTGGTCCACGTTCATTTAAAAAAAAAAAAAAAAAAGATGGACAAATATAGATTAGATCAGGGGTCACCAACACGGTGCCCGCGGGCACCAGGTCGCCCCGCAAGGACCTACCGAGTCGAACACAGGCCTGTTCTAAAAATAGCACAACTCAATAGTGAGCTGCGTCTAAAATTTAATTTTGTTCCGTTGCTATTCTTTTTTAATCACACTTGCATTCATATAGATTTGATTTAAAATTACAATATCTTAAAAATATGTTCATTATATATTCATTTTAAGTTTTCTCTAGTTCAAAGGTCAGTATTGGGCACGTGACAAAACAAAACCAGTGTCAGTGAAGAGTAAGCTAGCGGGCGCAGCGGAGATGGGTGCAGTTTTTTACCCCAAAAACATGGGAGAAAAACAAAAGAAAACTTATCACTTTCACAACGAATGGGAGGAGGAGTTCTTTTTTACGACTGTAAAAGAAACCTGCGTGTGTGAAAACTGTGGCGACGGCAAAGCGGCACAATGTGGAGAGACACTTCCACAAAAGCTACCATGCTAACTACATGGTTTTGTCAGCGGCTAGTGAAAATGAGTGAAATTGAAAACTCGTATGTAAATGTAGTGATGTGCAGTAAGTGATCATCAGAAAATTTAACAGTTGGTGAGATAAATAGAGATAAAGTGGTGGATATTGATATGTTTCCCATTTTGTTGTCACTGTTGTCACAGATGAGTATCATTAATGATTATTAATAAAGTATAGCTAAAAGCATATTGAGCAAATGTATTATTTCAGAAGAGTGTATCAAACTGGTAGCCCTTCGTGTGATTCAGTACCCATGAAGCCCTCCGTTTCAAAAAGGTTGGTGACCCCTGGATTAGATCCTTTGCCCGGAGAACTCAGCACTAGCGAAACTGCACTTGCATCACCTGCTATTTCCAACTGAATCAGAATCAGAATCAGAAATACTTTAATAATCCCAGAGGGAAATTATTTTTGTTACAGGCTCCATAAGAAAAACAAAGGCATATACATATATACATGTCTATACATATATACATATATATATACAAAATTCCTCATAAATAAAGCTAGATATATACATAAAAAACAATATGTGTAACTGTCATTCATGCATTACACAGATTTAAGCTTGAAATTGTAGCATTCTGTCTTTAGTTGTGTAGAACAACTTAAACAAGATTTATGAACCAAACATCAGCCAACATTCTGTATGGACATAAGAATTAAAACTCATCGCATATCTGCAGGGCTGCTTACCACCATTGTCTTGTAGCAAGAGCTTGGAATCCTTGCCTTTCTGTATGGAGTTTTCATGTTCTTATACGTATGTGCGATTCTCCCTGGGTACTCCGGTTTCTTCCCCGTGTTAACCCGATTCTTTAGTTGGAAACCAGAGAATATAGAGCCCTGAGATCTGGGTGTGATGGGCATTATCTCCTGGGCTCGATCCACCTCCTCAAAGGAGGACTGGACACAACAAGTCCTATTGGCTAGTTACCTCTGGGCATGAACAGGCCAGGTCCTAATTCATGTAGATTACATTGGAATGTGGTACCAAAGTGTGTGTGTGTTCACCTAAAGGCGTGTATCTAATGCAACAGAGAAAGAAAGAGAGAGAAAAGAGAATCTGTGGTTACAGCCAGAGAATTTAACACAAAAAAAAAGTTCTAAAAGGAATAAAAACAATCAATATTTTACATAGATCATGTGATAGCATACAATGCTAAAGTGAGTAATTATAGCCGAATTCTAACACCCGCCTGCCTCGTTTGTGTCCGTATGGCCCTGCAATGGACTGGGGAACTTTCCAGGGTATCGGGGTATACTCTCATCCAATAACAATCATTGTCTGGCTTTTTTGCCTTCCAGGACCGTTGGAGAGCTGTGTGGCCTTTGACGAACTTGATTCATTGAACACCACCTCTTCAAATGCCTCTAGGGTAGTCTGAAAATCTCCATAAAACAGTTGGGACTGTAAGCAGACATTTTTGAGGGTATGGTAGAAACTTTGTACCACTACTTCCTCCCACCACAGCCTTGAGGTTTATCTACATTGTTAAAGTGACTCATATGGTGCATTTGAGAGCATGTGAGACTTATTTTTCTTTCATAATATTGTCATTATGTTGATAGTGATTTTTTGTTAGGATTTGTATTTGAATTCATTTTGAGCTTTGTGGGTTTTATTTTGATTTAAATTTAGTTTTCTTTTTGATCTTTTGGTTTTACATGTTATTGTGTTTAGTTTCTGTTCTGGGATTTGGTTGTTGGTGTTTATGTTCTAACATTTTGTTTGAGTTTCCATCTTTGTGTATTCTGTTTCAGTTTTCAGTCCTCCTTATTAAATTATACCCTCAGTTTGTATTTTGGGTTTTCAAACTTTGCTCCAGCTTGCTATAGTTTCCATCAGTTCCAGTTATCAACCCTAGATTTCCTCAGCTGTCTTGGTCTCATCCCTTTCAAAGCTGTTTTTCATTCATTCCTCACCTGAGGTTATTTTATTCACCTGTCCTCTTTGTTCATCCATTCATTTAGTGTTCATACCACTTATTCCCAGTATGGTCATGGGGGGGCTGGAGACTATCCCAGCTGACAATGGGCCAGAGCATGGGTAAACCCTGGACCAGGTTCCTCATTATACTTTTTTGCTATGGGTTGTTCTACGGAACCCTTGGGTTGTTTAAGAAAGACATAATACAAGATAATTTTGTTTGACTCAGACATGCCTCACCCCAGTAACACTTTACTTCTCCAGGGGGGATCCCTGATCTTTTCCGGGCTGGATAGGACACCTGGTCCCTGTAGCATATTTCTGGATCTGGCATCCTAAACATCTTTTCATCAAACAATCTTGACTTAGCATCTTATTCAATGCTTTACTTGGTTACATGAAGAGCTCAGCCAACTGTTTCCATAGGCAAACAATTGTTCCTGTGTCCGTGGTTTTGCATCATAACATGGGATCATGGGAACTTCAACAAGCAAAATGCTACTGAAGCCACACACATTTTATTCTGTTAAACGCCTAGTCATTCAAGATTTGTGAATATTATATTCACATATATTATATGTGAATATATATAATAATATATGATAACAGGAGGGTAACATAGTTTATACTATAGTTTCTCAAAAAATGTTATCACATTTTCATTAGCATAGTTTTAAGCACTATATCTATTAAGTATAGACAGATTAGTAAATTGTGTAATGCTTTCAGTTAAAATGGTTACATATTGTCCCTCATATATGTATTTAACTGATTAATTCTATTTGAATTCGTATTTGTCTTTTTATCGTTCCAATAATTGTACATAAATCAATTCAATAAAAAAAATTCTATCACAAAAAAAAGCTAGAAAACAAGTCAAGGCGACAAGGTCTCGACGTAAAACTTGAAGAATAACAAAAACAATATGCATAGAAAAATAATGCTATTTTTAAAGAATAACATGTTTTTAAAACGATGGCAACCGCAGAATGTTGGCCCCCTTGCATTCAATTTTGGGGTGTCATCACTCCTTTTCAAGAGCTCGACAAATGTTGCAACCAACTTATTGGTGCTCCTTCGCAAAAGGTTTAACAAACTTGATATTTTTTTCATCATTTCCTGGCGCTTGGTGTTATACACCAAACTACCAGCTGTTAGCCAGTGTCCTATCAGATTTGGGGATAGGCCGTTTGTGACCAACGCTCCATACTCTGAGGGCCTGTCCCACCTGTAAGTTTAACCTGGTGATTTTTACACTTTTACACATTTAAAGTGATGGATCACATATTTATTAGTCATTTTTAACTCATTTAAAAAGCTTAAAAATATATTGGTGCTTCTTATCTGTAAAATGAGACCAATTCTAACTTGTTTAAATTCAAAATGTGAAAAATTCCTTTCAAAAAAAGTATTTTTTAGCCTATTAAATGTAGATAACAGGTTTTCAGTGTAAAATTGAAAAACTTTGAGTATAATAACCAAACATATTATTATTATCTTGTTGTTTTTTATTTCTCATCTTTTTATTCTCTTTTGGTTTAGTGTGAAATGTATTTATTAGAAATAAATATAATCTATTCTAGTAATAAATCCTAATATTTGATCATATTGGCAGCAACATTACCCACAAATCATTTAAATTCAAAATTGATGTTTGATGTTTTTTTTTCAAATAATAACAATGCAACATAGTCTTTTATAAGCATTAAAGTTTTCTGTCAGCTCTGACATTAATTTTAAACAGCACTTTCAAGTAAAATAACCAAATATATTATTATGATTTTATCGATGTTTTATTTATCATATCTTTATACTCTTTTGTATTAGTTTGATATTTATTTTATGTAAATATTAGAAATAAAAATATTTTTGATAAAATCTTAAATAATATTTTAATAATATTGACGGGTACCTCAGTAATAGAGGAATGTCTGTCTGTCTTTTACCCTTAAGGTCTGGGTAAATATGTTTTAGAGTTGTTCCTGCAACCACATCTTCATTTAAAAAATATGATATTGCACTCGTGTCCTTATCAGGGGTCGAAATTAGTCAATTTTGTCTGCCATACTTCGCATGATAATCAAGTAAAGAAAGAGTTTTAACACAATAATTCTTTTTCTCCATAAACTAGATGTCTTGTCTATGATTGTGTTATGAAAAGTAATGCTGGCAATGAATTAGCAGTGTTCCTGTTGCCATGGTTATGCGTCATAACATAACATAACAGATTTAAATAGTAATGGGGGGGGCACCTAACTATAGCTGGACACCAGAAATAAAAATGCCTCACAAATGATTTGAAAATCAATATTACCACAAAAGAAGCAGAGTGGAATTTTTTTTAAAGAAACTACAGGGAAAGACTAACTATGCATAGACCAAACTTCAGATTTTTTTTGTATTTTTTTCGCCTTTTCACAAACTAAATCTGTGCAGATCCCGACTGGGGTGTCCCTTTGAGTTTGATGTTGAGTTTGTGTGTATCTCCCAATTATCTGTGGGTTCTTTCCAAGCGGTCTGGTATCCTCCACATCCTTTACCATAAAGCAACATAGGCTTGAAACAAAAAAGCCACTTTAATTGGTGTAAAAGCAAATGAGCACTGACATATCAGCGGATTTGTTTGTTTTTGTCATGTTTCAAAAACTGTACGTTTTCAGGGATACATGGTAAGTGTATTCTAACTTTAGTAATTGAACAAGTCTTTATCCGCATGAATAGACAATTTTTGCTCTAATACTGGTATCTTATTCACATAATGTAAATTGGGAGGAAAATAGTATCTAAATCACTGCAGAAATGCAATGATTGCGATGAACCAATGAGTAATTTGAAATTGCTATCATTCAATTCAATGTGGAAGATTTTTTTAAAAAATTTGCAGTTTACTTACTCAACTTTTTTGAAGCATGCAAAAAAAGTAACTATGACAGTAAAAGACACAGTTGTTTTAAAAGCAGAAAAAATCATTTTTCAGAGGGACTGAAATTTTATAACAAGATAATAAAATAGACATTATTTGACATTTAAATTGGCATCAAAATAAGATTTTGATGGCTCATTGCAAAGCAGGAATTATAGAAAAGCAATATATACCAAATAAGAATGTGTTCCACAATCTAGTTGTTATGTATGATTGCACGGCACGTGTAGCAGTGCTTTGTAGATGAGGAAGCAAAACATTTTTAAATGTTTTTAGCTGACCTACGCCTTCATATATGAACTAGGAAACTAGTAGCAGTAGGACTTCTTTTTTAATGGCGGTAAGACAATTGCAATTAGCAAAGTGGAAGAAATAAATTGACAAAACGCAATTAAAAAAAAGGTGTGACAACCTCCATCAATTCAAAATACATCAGCAAGGGGGCACTGTGGCTACATGATAGAACATGTGGGATGTTCTTACATCAGCAATATAGGGGGTGAGCAAAGTGAAAGGAATCATTACAGCTAATATGTCATACTTCTTCTACTCTGCATTTGAGACTTTTGATATTGGATGCAGTTTGAATGTGATTTCAAAAAATCTAACTTGCACTGGCTAACTGCGACATGTGGTTTATATCACCTGTAACAGAAGAGCAGGAATTTCAACTAATTTTTTCCAAACAAAACATTTAGCTTTTTCAGACTGTTGAAGTGTGACTATACCCAAATCATTATAAGATTACAGGACAAGACTTTTGTCATAAGTGGTTCATTGTGGTCGTTGGTGGATTGATCTGGACCCCTCAGAGGTCCTGGGGCCACATTGTGGGAGAGGGCCAACATTAACAGTACCTCCAAGTGAAGCATTCAACCCTTTTGCCTAAAAAACAAATGGGATGTTACTTTGGTCAGTTTCTACAATCTGTACGACATGGAATACAATGGTGCTACCTCCTTTATTTTTAATTATTATATTAATAGCTACATGGGCTAATATGGGTATGGATACAAAAGGCAAATGTGTTTTATAATTGAATGATTAATTAAACACATGAATGTTAGGTTAACCCTGTAATGCCAAATGTATCATATTTGATACATACGGTTTCTGAAATGTTTTGCGTCTGACACCTTTTGCATAATTTAATTGTTAAAACTTTGCTCAAAATCCTATTGTACACAATCAGATACACCTGATAACAGGGGGCAGAAGACTACATGACAAATAATCTTGACTTATCGCATAGTAATAAGTATTATCAAAAATGTATTTCTGTTTTTTGTTTTACTTATTTTGTTAAAAGGCCAAATAAAGACTTCAAACCAAAAAAAAAGTAATTTTCTGTTTTGTTTTATTCTTGGATCGGGCTTTAAAGGGTTAACTGACCGTTCAAAATAGGACAGGAATACATGACATCATAGATTATATTGGAAGTATTTTCAAATAATTGCAGTGAATTTGAGTGAATTTGAGTCCAAATTCCTGAAACTGAATTTGGTAAGCTGATGTGAAGACAAAGCTGTTGTTTTGTGGTGGTGGTGGTGGTGGTGGACATTGATGTCCTCTTCAGGCTAAGAGTTGATGTGTGCTGGAAGGACAGTATGGTCCCGGGTCAGCAGCAGCCCGGACATCTGGGTGTCTGACAGACTCCTGACCTCTGGGGATCGTGTTTGTTCTTCAAGTGACAACACCTGACATGACACGGCCTCATCATCTCCTCACCTCAGATCAGTTTCTCTCCTTCCTCTCTGTTTTTTTCTGTGCTTTAAATCTTGATCCTATTTTTATCAGCTGCTGGTGTAGAGTGCGATACATTTTATTTGGGCATTCCAAAGGGCTAGATTTTGGGAATGTGAGCAGTCAAAGCTTGCTCCATTTGTGCAGTTCCAGTTGCCTCAACAGAGAAAAAAAACATTTGCCCACTTGTCTAATATGTAGTAGTGTCACAATCAATGTTTGTAATGTAATATATCTGTGAGGGAGTTGGACACATTCCCTCTCCAGGCAAGTTCCCAGACGTACTCAAGTTGTATTTACACCCTGTTTCCATTTATTTGTTCTATTTAATTTCTTTTCTGTATATTTTGGGTTTGCTTTTAACCTCCCTCTCTCTCTCTCTCTCGCTCTCTCTCTCTGAAGTGCCCATGACTTTGGTGATAAGGGTCTTGTGTGTTTAACCCTGTAATGCCAAATGCATTATATTTGATATACATACGGGTTCTGAATTGTTTTGCGTCTGACACCTTTTACAGACTTTAATGGTAAAAACTTTGCTCAAAATCCTATTGTTCACAATCAGATATACCTGATAACAGGGGGCAGAAGACTACATGACAAATAATCTTGACTTATCGCATAGTAATAAATTATCAATATAAAAACTTTATTTTTGTTTTTTCTTTTAAAATATTTTGTTAAAAAGCCAAATAATGAATTAAAACCAAAGAAAAGTAATTTTCTGTTTTGTTTTATTCTTGGATCAGGCTTTAAAGGGTTAACTGGTTGGCTGGCACTCACCAAGTGGCCTGAGGAAAAAAGGGAAGGGTTTGTTAATTGTGTTAGTTTTATTTTGTTTCATTACTGTTGGTTATTTTTGGGGGGGTTAGAGTTAGGGTTAGGGTTAGGAATGATGCCACTGAGTATGTTGGGAGTTTGTCTACAATTAATGTAAATAAATGTAAATAAATATTTAAGGTTTTTCATTGTAGTGGATGTACATTGAATGCATTGAATGGACATGAGTCACATGACCAAAAGTTTTATAAACCTGGAGAGAGGCGGAAAAACCGCATGCTTTGTCTTGTACCAAAAGTATTGAGTAAGCTAAATCTGAGCTTGAACAATCTCGTGGTTCAGTGTTTTGTCTGGTTGGTGGTACATCTTAGTGAACACTGCGATTTGACATCCCAAAAGGTTGTTTTACGAAGGATGAACATAACAGTATCCCACAGCTGAGACGTCAATGTGCTAACAAACAATGTTGAGCAATCAATTTAACCCTATATTTCCATATGTATCATATTTGATTCATACGGTTTCTGAAGTCTTTTGGATCTGAGACTTTTTGCATCATTCAGTGGTAAAAACTTTGCTCAAACCCCTGTTGTACACATTCAGATATACCTGATAACAGCCAGTAGAAGACTACACCAAAATATATATTTGACTTGTATCACGCTAATTTGATCCAAATAATTTCTGTTTTTTTTTCTTCATATGTTGTTGAGGGGCCAAAGAAAGACTAAAAAAATCCAATATTCTTCCTATTTTTCTTGGATCGGGCTTTAAAGGGTTAAACTCAAGTTGTATCTTTGGGGGGGATCTTATTAATGAAAAACAACTAATTGCAAGATCTGTTGACTCTACAACATTTTATGCATTTTGACAAACATATTTCAAATTTTGTCGTTAGATTGGATTGACCATCCAATTTCATCCCTTCTCTTGTTGAGCTCAAATGGTAAATAACTCCTGGCTTGAGCTGATGTTTTCCTGTCAACACTGAAGGTATCAAGATATCATGTCGTATTTTGAATAAAATGAAAATCTTAATCTCTTTCCATTGTTTAAAGCAGGTGAATTATTTTGCAGTGTCATCATTCAGAGCCAAGTTCCATATGTAATGACCACCAATGCATTGAAAAAATAACAAATAAATGACTTTTTAACTAAAAATTGCCTGTTCATAAAGTCATCTTGATGAAGGGATTTCTTCTGGAGAATGAGAGTGAGGATGACATTAGAAGAAGGCACATGCTCTTTCATCATTCTCCACCATCGATCCCACAGATTAAATGGGCCGTTCCGATCACAGAGCAGAACAGGGATGATTACAGGGCATGGGCGGCAGTGGTGGTGATGACATCAGCAACCAGAAATTGGACTACTTGGTTTGGGAGGCGCGAGCATATCGCAGAGGGCTGGCAATTGGAAAGGTTTGACCCAGTGACTAAAATGAGCATATTACCGGTCTAAGTTAGGCTCAGAAAAGGTTTGTTCAAAGATGTAATTATAAAGAAAACCAAGGACAAGGATGAAAATCTAAATTATGGACTGAATCATAAAATTTCTTTCATGGACATAAAAAAAAGAAAAATGAAATTCAGCTCTGATACAGAAGTAGAAGGAGTTGTTTATGTCACAAGCATGCCCACAGTTCTGCCGTAGCATATTTCCTCTGCTTTCTTTTTTTTCATTCAAATTCAAATTATATAGACGTCCTTCCCCTCACATGAACTCTTTACCTCGGCTCTGTTTCTGACTGATAATCTGTTTCTGTTTTTCTTTGTCCTGTCTGTCCTCCACATCCACCCCACACCCCTTGCACCGCTTTCCTCCTCTGTTTAATGCTGGCCAAAACCGCAAGCCACTACTAGAGCTGCAAACAAAGACACAAACACAAATTGGCAACCTCTGGGTCGAGCCTGCAGGATAGACACGGCCTAAGTGGCTGGAGGGAGGAATTCAAGAAAACGGACAAATACAGTTTTATTGCTACTTACCTAAAACAGTTAATTACATATGGTCACTGATGTGGAATCTTTTCTGTAGGCTGTCTGTGAAGAAACTCTGTGGTTCTTTCCAAGCCGCCTATTTAACCTTCTCTGTACATTTCCCTCACACTGGGAGCACTACAGTGACACGTGCTGCACGTTGGAGATTTTCACAGGCACGCAGGACGAGGCAAAAACAGGCTCCTTGACAATATTCAAAACGGCTTGCTAGGATATTTGCTGTTAGGCATCAATGAGGAGGGTCAACTCCTCTTGACCAAATGGATGACCCCATTATTCTCCCACCATTGCATGAGATAGATAACTTCAAATAGGTTGCCTAAGTGCTGAAACTGAGATATTTTAGCATTTCTTGAAAAATATTGGCTTTACCTAGAAGGGATATGTCCCAAAAACATTTGAACAAGGCCATTTTCATACACTTTGTCAAATTATCTGAAACATCTGGGAACTGACAAGACCCGTTCGTGTCTTCATTGGGATTCTAGCTGATGGAAAAATAAGTCCTGTGTCTTATTTGTCTAAGTCTGTGTTTAAAGGTGGTGCAAATCCTGATTTACAGGCAATTTTAAGATTGTCTTGCTGAAATATTAAAAGCTTTACTTAGAAGACACTATCAGGGTGTGAGGATGTTTTGTCAAATCATCTGAAACATCTGGGAACTGACAAGACCCGTTCGTGTCTTAATAGGGATTCTAGCTGATGGAAAAAGAAGTCCTGTGTCTTATTTGTCTAAGTCTGTGTTTAAAGGTGGTGCAAATCTTGATTTACAGGCAATTTTAACCCTCTAAAGCCTAATCCAAGAATAAATCAAAACATAAAATTCCTTTTTTTTGTTTGAATTCCTTATTTGGCCTTTTAACAAAATATGTAAAAAGAAAAAACAGAAATACATTTTTATTATTAATAATTTATTATTATGCGATAAGTCAAGATAAATTTCTGTGTAGTCTTCTGCCCGCTGTTATCAGGTGTATCTGATTGTGTACAATAGGATTTTGAGCAAAGTATTTACCATTATGCAAAAGCTGTCAGACGCAAAACATTTCAGAAACCGTATGTATCAAATATGATGCACTTGGCATTACAGGGTTATGCATTGATGGAGTGATTTCCATAAAAGCATCATTCATGCTTTTGGTGCACTGCCTCCCTCAGTAACCCTAAAGTGCTAGCAGGCAACGAAGGTCCATTGAAAAGATACAAAGTGACAAAGTTTTTCTTCTGTCTTCTCTGCAGTTTGAAACAAAAGGACATGCGAATACATACATTTTGTCTTCAGTTACCTACAAAGTTCGTGGAATACGGCGCTAAATCAGAGGAATTCTGTTCTGACACGCGGATGTGAAGAGGTGGATTTTTGGTGTGTTATGTTAACATGGCAACATGCCCCTGTTTGTGCTGTACAGTACACGTGAAGCTGGTGGGGATGTCATTTGTCGACGGACATTTGGTCATAAACCACCACAGAATAAGTTACACACATCAAGAACAGGTGTTAGCACTTTGGCCTTTAAACACACTCCCCAAACCATTCATTTAAAGTACAGAGAAATATGAGCTTTTGACTGAAATTCTCTGCAGGTTTCCGGATGACCTCTAAACAAATTACTCCTCTTGCTGTTTCTGGGAGATGTGCTTAAAATATAGCCCCTGGGATAAAAGTCTTTACTGTGCCTTATGTTGGCCTCCCTTTTTTTTCTGTGAAAAATATATGAGTTTTTGTTTTTCAATGATTTTGTGAGTCTGTAGAAAGAAGTTGCATGTCCCTGTTATTTGGAGCCTCCAAAGAATTTGCATGGGAGTTTTTTTGGTTTCCTTTCTTTGGATCAGGCTGATTTGCTGCCATTCAGAAGTCTCCTAAAGCTCCTGAGAAGAAGGAAAAGAAGAAAAATGGCACTCACACAACAGAGATGAATTATTCCCAACTCACAGAAACACCGTTCTTGATAACTGATTTAGGACAACAATGAGTGTGAGCAGCATATCCACAAAAAGAATATTAGCTAAATGTGGAAATTCAATGTCTTTTCCATACCACATGTTATGGAGCCCAGTAAATGAAAAGGTGTCTTTTTTGCAGCTGTGAAGGAGATATGGAGAACATTGTTTGCTACTGAATGGAAACCAGTCATATAAAGCAAACCGTTAAAAAAAAAACTGCCGTTTTTCTATTTGACATAATTAAAGCAACGATACAACGTGACGCAGATGCAAGAAAAGCCTCCAGAGCAGTCTTTGGATCTTACCTCCACACCACTCCCAGTTAAATTAACTGGAAGGGTTCACAGTAGTTGAAGCTCAAGTGAGATTAACAGTGTAAACGTTAGTCCTGACAGTCTATTCTTGGAATCATTTACCCGCATTTGCTTTTGAAGAAAACAAAGTCACAAGCTCTGGGGCACCGCATAAGTGGTGAAGTCACAGGCACTAGAGGCTGAAATGGAATCACTCTGAGGTTGACTCAGTCACTGAAGTAGTCAGTTTAGACGGCACGGGTAACTGTTTTAGATCCTTCTGGTGACTTCCATTTGGAGGCCTTCTGGAGACCTTACATAAGCAAAAGAAAGTGAAAATGGATTGATGGATGGACAAAGAAAAATTAAGTACAGACCTAATTAAAACCTATTAGGACAAATATATCACTTGTTAGTTTTTGGCACAACACCAGCTTTAAAAATCCATAAGTTCATTTTCTTTTCCCCTTTTATTCTGGTAGGGCCGCAGGGAGGATGAGGATTCATTTTGTCTTTGTGAGTTTTTCTTCACCCTTCGCCACGTCAGGTTTGATTTTTGTCACAGCCATGCCATAGCCTAGTTTACTTTATTGCCATAGCCATGTTTTTGTCACAGCCTTGCCACAGTTTTGTTAATGTTGATTTGATACTTTGCCATAGCCTTGTTTACCTTATTTGATACTTTGTGTTCAAAGTCATGTTTAATCTTGCTTTGTTACTTTGTTCATAGTTTTGTCACAGCCTTCTTTTGAACTTTTCCCGCATCCACTCCGTTTAAGTGCGTTTTTGAACAAATAAACCCTGGTTTCTGAGTCTCCGCGACTGAGTCCTCCCTTAAGATCCACTCCTGTGACAACTAGGTGGTGTACACCTTGAAAAGATCCACCTATTACCTGAGCTATTATCAAAGCTGGTGGGACTTCATAGTCCCCCAAAAACCCAGTTCTTTGTTTCCTTATGCCCTGAAATTACTTCATTAACACACTTGATGTCCAGGAAGCTTTTCACAACATTTTGAGTGAGCCCGGGGAGAGGTGAGGAGCTGTGTCACTGTGCTAATACATTCTTGAGCTCATTTTCCAAGACAGCTAATCTTGCTCAGGGTACGCTGATCTACTTAGTAGGCTGTGAGGAGCTATGTTTCGTCTAGTCTGTGCGTGTCATCACTTTCCTCTGTGAGCTCCAGGGCTCTGCAGGCCATGTCCTCTTCTTTGTTCTGAAACGTGTACAAAGAATCGCCATTTACTTAGACTCTTCACAACAGGAAAAAGGCTGTGGCTTAACATGCCGGCATGGACTGTGAGTGGATTACCGATGATTCTCAGGCTGGTTCCTAATCACACAGGATGTATATGTGGAATCTGAAATAAGAAAAAGTTTGAGAAAATTAACATCAGAGACAATGGAGATCCGGGACTCATCTCTGTTATTTAGCCAAACCTCTTATAGATTTACATGGAGACCAACATTTTTTTAAAAAAGGCTTTAAGTCAACAATCTAGAGGAACTTAACACACTGGCAGAAATAAAAACAAATTCAGATCAGGAGATCACCATATTAGTGCAGAACAGAGCCAAACACAATGGCTCTCCCCTGCTACTTTTGTACAAATGGAGCAAAATTATAGTAGGGAATAGACTAATAGGATCACCAAACATCTAAATGTCTAAAGCTGCTGGTCACTGATTCCCATCATTTGATACAATGAGCCCATACATCAGTGATTGAGAAAAGAACTTTTTGGTGAAAATGTTGATAGGTTTAGATTGAGAAAACCATAGCCCTTTAAGGAAATAATCTCACAGACTGCAAGGGAACAGTAAATTCGATTGGATGTGGCTCTGAAACAAAAATTAGGAAATATCTACTTACAATAAAATATGTATATTGTTTATGTACTGTATATGTATAATGTGTATGTACTGTTTGATAAGTCTCCGTTCTGTTTGTCATTGAACAATTTTGACTATAAACACGTGCTCTGAACTGAATCATTTTAATTTAGCTAAAAGGAAATCAAAATATTGATCCCACTGGTAGAATGCTACCTCAAGGTTTTTGCTTTCATGTTACAGTACTTACAAACCCATTTCTACTCCTGAATACATTCTCAAAAGAAGTTGTAAAATCATTAAATAAATACCATAAAAATGCTTGCCTCAGTAAATGAACAAACATTCCTATCAAGTGTTCAGATACAAGCAATATGCGTAGACTTAGAAGGCCTTCACTGCATATAATGTGTGTTCACTATTGCTGACAGGAAAAAAATGGAAATATAAAACATGTTGTGTCCTGTGCTACGGAAATATCAGAGGTTTGAAACCCAGAATTGTAGATCTGTTCATATCGGGCAGATAATAGCAGCGTAACCCAACGCCTCTACATCCCTTATAAACCAATAATGTACAATTTATGATAAAAAAAACTATATCAAATTATCCTAACCACTTACTTTAAGCTCACAACAGCATTTCTATGCTCTCCAACAGACTGTCATGTCAATCCCTATTTTTCATAAATCCAATTTTTTGCAGATTATTTGTCAAAACTAGCATAATGACAACCTTGTGTTGGCAGGCATGACACCTGTGGTACATCCAGAGAATGTCACAGCCTTACTTGAGGATATCATGCTGTTTTGGACTCTGAGTCAACACCAGCAACCACATTCCCCTCTCATTTACACATAAACACCCAAATCGAAGCTGACACTTTTTTATTTCGTCCATATTAATCCAGAAAGCAAGGGCCAAGAACTTTCCACCATTACATATTCTAGTGTGGTTCCAGAGCAATAAATAAAATGACTCATCACTGCCCTGACATGTTTATTTCATCCTTATCAATAGAATATAACTCGAAGTATCATCAGAGGAATAAAGACAAACGTCTAATCACTTACTTTTCAGCTATTTACGCTCTGTCTCTTCTTATTGCATCCTCCGAGCCCACTGATGATCCAACCCAGATGTAGAAATAACGCTTCTCTTAACAAAGTCACATTGCAGCATTGAGATAAAATGTAGACTGGCCAAAGGAAAGTGAAGAAACGAATGGAGCAAATACTCTCATGCAATCACACGACACGGTTCACAGAACGAAATAAAACTAAACGAAGCAGGAAAAATGACAAGAGCCAGTAAGGCAATTGTGATTAGATAAATATGTAAGTGTAATTTACTACAATGAATACGTCTCATGTCTACAAAAAGAGCATTAGTCATCGGGATATCTCCACAGTTTTTGGCGAGCTGAGCCTCATCGTGCAAAACACAAGAAAATCCTCTAAGCAAACTCGTCTCATGAGAAGCGTGTGAAAACCATCCTCTGGGTCTAAGCTTGTGGCAAGGTGAAACTGTAATCTTTTTCACAGCGTACTGCAGCAGAAAGAGCTCTTACGTTCTTAGTTGGGAGAAACATGCAAAAGTATCAAATTAGGCTAGTTTGGCTTAAATATCCCATTTTAAGTGGCTGCTAAAGTCTGGAGAGAGAGATTGTGACTGAAGGCCTCCTCTGACCCAAAGTCATAGTACTTGTGTTTTGTGTGGTTTCACAATATATGATGAAGGCAACAAAGACACACAACGACACAACCAATTTCTCTGAAGAACAAATTAAGTTATAAATACAGATTTTTTTCTGATATTTTAATTATTAAAAATGTCACTTGTGGTTACAAAAAAAGATCATCCCTCTGTTGATTTTAATCTTCCTACCTGCGGACTTTCATTTTAAAACAAGAAACCTTTACTGTAAAAATAAGAGAAAAAGTTGAAAGGGTTTTTTTTACATTTCCAAAATGTGGTAGTCGTCACATTTAACATTATTTTCAGCATGCAATTTTTTTAACATTTTCACTGCATCTCATCAACAGTTAAATGTTTTAATCATTTATTCATTCATATTACTCTTTAAATTTGTATTCTGTATTTTCAAATCTTAGTGGTCTGAATATTAATACGTTGGCTCCAGGTTTTTGATCTGCTGTTGGGAAAAAGTACACATACATCACATGTCGAATAATGAAGACTGACCATGGCTGCTGCTGTGTGTGCTTATTTTTTTCTCTCCTTTTTGGGCGTATTTTGACCTCTGTCATTAAATTGGTTGTTCTTGGCTTGTCAGAGATGCAGCTAACCTTCTTGCCAGTAAACATTCAATCAGTTTGTATGTAAGCTTCCCCTTTTCCTTTCTGAAATGAAAAAACCCTTTCTGTGAGGGATGAAAAAGACACAAATGGATACTTCTGTGCGTGTGTGAACCTGGGCTCTAACCACAATATGACATAAACCTTTTGGGGAAGAGGGGAGATAGTAAATAGATCAAATTTTAAGAACAAATGTTCAGAAGACCACTGCTTTGTTTTCTGACTCAAATTCTTCCACCTCTTTTATTGAATCTGGGCTAATTAAAAACCAACATATTTGGTAGGACCCTGCCTGAGTTTGATTGTTCCTGTCTAAGCCCAGCTCGGCTCTATGTTGCGTTCTGTGGATGACAAAAAGAAACATTTTAATTTTTAGAAAAAAAATTCTTATGATGAATAGCAAACTAGTTCTGATGTTTGCAGGAACAACTCACTAACTTTGGGATTTCTTGTTCTGAAAAATAACCAGATGAGAAAGACCAGCCAAGAAAATAATGTTTTTTATTCTCATACTTGCATAGAAGCCAGGTGCCTGATCTTTTTAAATTTCCAGCCCAGGTTATGTTTTCAAAATGAGCACTAAAAGTGCATTTTACACAGCCAGGTTAATAAGCTTAAGTTTACTGTGGTTAAGGTTAAGTTAAGTTTAAGTTTAAGGGGAATATTCTTACACTGATTTTCCCAGACTGGGGGACATATCCCACTAAACTTCCCGTTTACTCAGTCAGAGGTCTGAGCCAGTGTCACTGTGCATATCATGAGCTTATCCATCTTAATGCATGACAGCCCTTCAAAATGACGTGGTTCCGAATTCCATGGCCCAAGTTGAAAATTGCTGAAGTTCTTACTTTACAGCATCGTTTTATGTCCCCCCTTTTTGAGAGTCAGTACCATTTGTTTAGCTCTATAGAACTCTCTCTAGCATTTTAATGCTGGTAGTTGATCAATGTAATGATACATTTCTTTTGCATTAAAACACAATTCAGAGCTAAATCACATTAGAATACATTGTTCTTTTTTGTTCATTGTTCTTTCTAATTGCATTCGGCCATTTTTTTAAGGCCAGAACATATTAGTGACTGTTGGTCATAAACATGGCTCCATACCTAGTTCTATGGTACTTGTATGAGCACTGTTGACATCATGCCAGTCTTTGACTTTAACAACTTCCTAAAGTTTTTAAAGTCAAAAGTGGCCAAAACAATAAAGGAAATATACAACTACTCAATCCCCCTTCATGTACTCACACTGTACTGACTCTTCACAGTCTCACTATTAGCCTCAAGTCTCTCCCAATGGCAGCTCAGCACTTTGGTTTCTAAGGTCATAATATAAACCCAATAACGCCAAATGTATCATATTTGATTCATATGGTTTCTGAAGTCTTTTGGATCTGAGACTTTTTGCATCATTCAGTGGTAAAAGCTTTGCTCAAACCCCTGTTGTAAACATTCAGATATACCTGATAGCAGCCAGTAGAAGACTACACCAAAATATATTTTTGACTTATTGCACGCTATTTTGATCAAAATAATTTCGTTTTTTTTTTCTTCATATGATTTTGAGGGGCCAAAGAAAAACTCCAGACTAAAAAAATCCAATTTTCTTCCTATTTTCCTTGGATCAGGCTTTAAAGGGTTATAAAATAAACCACAGACCAGTAATCACATTTGGAGAAGGACAGTCAATGTCTTTGGTGGATTACGACTACACTACATCACCAAATGATTTTATAGAATTTCCCAAAAAGTGTTGAAAGCTGTGCAGTCCACCGGTCAGCAGAGCAGCAGAATATACTCCATTGATTTGGACGGTGAAGAATGTGCACCTGGCTATTTCTACAGTATATAATTAGAGCAATAACTGTGTCAAATATATGCCGCACTGACAACAATAGCTGCCTACATCGTTACTGTTTTTATTTTAATGGCTGTCTTATAGAATGGCTGAATTATAGAAACTGGATGAAATTTTGTTTATGCTTGGAAAAATCAACAGTCGAAACTGTTTGCTAGACCCAGACATGAAACATTTACAGACTTTGGTGAATTTACTTAAATTAGCTTGATGAGTTTGCTTTGACTTCAAAATTCAGTTAAATGCATGGAGAGGCCTGCGTATTATCTTGGAATACTGTAGCATATTTTCCAGGAACCTTTTTGAGGTTTTTAAAAGAAAAAAAAGTTTTGAACACTTCAAATGGAATTCTATTCATTCCATAAAAGGACCATCGGCAGAAATTTTTCTGGTTGATACCTTAAAATCTTCCAAAAACAATATCTGGGGTCGTTATTTTAGGTAAACTGACCCAATGTGTAACAGTTCAACGTCTGTTAGAAATAGCTAACAGATTTGGGCAAATGGAACAATAAAAAAAAACTGAATATTCCTGCAACTCGATGCTCAGCAATCATCTGTCAAAGCCGGTTATAAATGATCATAGTATGATCAGCTCCCTCACTGTAAAGAGATAAATGGAAGGATACTAGAAGAACGGCGATTCAATTTCCAACCTTTATTGATTCAGGCAGGTGTGACAGTGGTGAAACAGGCACTTTCCATCATTTTTTATGAGAACTCCAACTGTCAGCACATAACATAAAAAAATAAACTTTTAGGCAAACAAAGACTATGTGAAGAAGTGAAATAGTAAAATGTGGCTGCTCGGCTGTCTTCTGAAAATCAAACCTTTTTTATTTGGCGCACTCTAAGAATAATGAGTGATTTAAAGAACCTTTTAACCCCATAATACCATAAAATGTTTGGCAAGCTCTGACCCAATGCACTGTTACATTGGCGCCATTATATTTTGGACTTTTTCCTCTTTTTTTTCACTTGCAAATTCAGAAGCTGCATATGGATTAAACCATAATAGTATATACCCTAGAGGAAACTGTAAATATTTGATAATGCAAAATAAGAACAGATCTCTATGTTATGGGGCATTTAATAGGCTATTATATTTGTGTTAAAGCAGGAGCAAATCCAACAGACATTCAGAACACCTGGAAATGACTAATTCATTCATTTGTAGGGGAATTTAAAGCACATTTTAATTGTAAATATGTTGTGGTTCAAAACTACTATTAAAAGTGAGCTTCTATTGATTGTTCTCAGTCACAGGCATCTGATGAGTCAGGGTGACACTGCTCCCCCCCTCCCACCTTCAAATGTACAGTAGGTTAATGACGTTAACATGGATTAGACGGTATAGACGAGCATAAAGAATACAGGCGTACCTGCATGCAGAAGCTGTGAGCAACGCAGGGCTAATCTGTTCTGTACCATGACCTGCTATAAATGTGCGACTAAGTCTCATAAGAGCATTTAAAACAGAGGAATTGTAGCAACCAGCAGCCCCACATCGATGATCAGCTACTGGCATCTTCTATAGATGGTGATTTAGATGTTAAATTCTTGTTATTTACTGCATTTATGAATTTCTGACTGGGAATTCTGTTTAAAACCGTAATGATTCAAAATTTTAAAGCCTTGCGAGGACACTGCAAATAAAAGAGTTTGAATAAAAGCTCTTCATGATACTGGATATCTCAGAGGCAAGGAAAGGATATCAAGTGTTCTCACTGACTGAGAAACAGAGGCACAAGAACTAAGAGAATAAATATTTCAAAGAATGTCAGTTTTTACCAAAATAAATGGCGGGCTTACAAAATATTGAGCTTTTATTTTGTGTGAAAAAGGAAAATTTGACAAGTTGTCTAAGGCAATCTAAAAGGTTTGTTATGAATATACATTTTTGTTTTCATTGGCATACTGACATTTTACAATGTCAAAGAGCTCCAAGGTTTAGTCCAGTTTTCAGGATTATTACTACCTCACTACCTCACTTTAGCTAATGCAGACACATGTTTCTGTGGTTTGGGCTTTTTCTCCAAGCTTGAGGTATGCCCAGAAAAAAAAGTAAAAGTAAACAGCTTACGGTAAAGTTTTTTTTAAGAAGCTTTCTGTTAGTTTTTATTGCTTTTGCAGTCATTTAGCTTCATTTCTTACTCCTGCTTTGAATCTGGAAGTAATGTGTGCAATAGCTGCAGAGTTTCATGGGAAAATATTGGATCATAAGCAAGAACTGCATTTGTTTTGTCAACTTAATCAAGAAGAATTGAGCTTCCACTCACAACAGATTGTATTTCACAATTTCCAAAATGATATTTATCATAGTTACTCAAAGCAAAGCAAGTTTTTTATTTATTTGAACTGTGTGCAAAACCAGAATGCTTATTTTCCCAAAACAAAAAGCTCTGCTAACCGAAGTTAATATTTCTGAAATCATTTTGTCCTCTGGATAAGCCTTGAATATTTGGATCATCAGAAAAGGAATGTTCTACAGACCTGTCCCTGGACAGCTACTTGTGAAATTCCTTATCATTTCAATGCAGTAGTTTTGGTTGAGCTGCCAAAAGGCCAGAAACCAAATCTCAGGAAGAAATGTGTGTGTGCGTGTGTGTCGGCGAGGGGGGGGCATATCACCAATTCAGCGATGCTGACTCAAGTGGTCTGTTAAGATGAAAATCCCCTCTCTTCAAATTAAATAACTTAGTATCTGTATCCAACTATTTTTTTAAACTTCTGTTTAATTTGTGTTTCCCGAAAAATTAGGCCATCTCTGTTCTGATGTGTATTACTGTCTACAACGTACGTCAATATTGGTGGATGATTTTTTTTTTGCCTAGAACTTGCTTATTGCGTAATTTCTTTCAATTCTGAATCAAATAATTTTCTGTAAATGTAGCATTGTTTATTTCCTTCAGATAGGTAAATTTATCTAAAGACCACAGAATCGCAAGTAATTTAGTTTCTTCATTGAACAAGAGAGTTAATATATGATTGTGTTCCTTTCTTTTACAATACAATTGTGATACACATTTGTTTCCTTGAGCAGTAGATGCTGCGATCACCTTTGCAGAGTCGTTGGTAAACAATTATCATGTGTATTTCCTGCCAACACAATTTGGAGACACACCCAACCTATTAGCCATTTTAAAGATTTCTTTGTGGTTTTTAAATTGTGATTATGGACATTTTAGCCAAATTATAAATCCTGTGCCATTTTCCAGGACTCTGCTTCTGCAGGGCACCTGTAGCTCATCAGCAATTTGCCAGTGGTGCTCATTCCCCTCCCCTAATTGCACCAAAAACATATGTTTCGGTAGATTTTAAAAGGTATTGTCATCATCTTTCCTCTTACCATTGTAACCCATCGTAGAACATTAGTTATGATCCCCCATCAGCACTATCCCCTATTTTAGG
Organism: Menidia beryllina; assembly: GCA_013363375.1. Taxonomy (NCBI): domain Eukaryota; kingdom Metazoa; phylum Chordata; class Actinopteri; order Atheriniformes; family Atherinopsidae; genus Menidia; species Menidia beryllina. The sequence continues at coordinate 1,354,197 of JABUIW010000026.1, read as the reverse complement.
GACCGCCATTGGTTCACAGTGATTTCATTTGCCATGTGAAATACATTTTCATATGATATTTTCCATGCTGCTCGTACCTCTGGACCAAAGTATCAAATATATTGTGAGAAAAAATAGAATGCTGTTCAAATCGAGTTCATGTTGTTGGTTTCCTCTGCTGTACTTACTGTGCAGAGCCAAAAATCTCACATCAATCAGGATAAAAAACAAGACCATCCAACTAGCCATCCATTTTTTAAAGACTAGGACAACTTACCAGTTTATAGTGTTATTTTTGTAGACTCAAGAACAATTTAAGAACATATTAAACTGGAAGTGGGGGCCTGTCCGTGTGGACTTTACTTGTTCTCTCCACGTCTGTGTGGGTTCTCTCCGTGAATAAAGGCTTCCTCACACAGTCCAAAAGCATGAATGTTATGGGGTTTGCTTAATCTGAATCGCCTGTAATTGTTCCCCGTCTCGTTCGCGGGCCTGTGATGGACTGGAGACCTGTCCAGGGTTTACCCAGACCCACAACCATGTAACGTTCCTGGCACTGGAGCTGGCTCCACCTACCATCTGCACTCCTGATCAGCATCCACACTCTGCAATCAACCATCATGGTTTCCACCTGTTTCCACCTACACTTAAGACCCGTCTCAGCCAGACTCCAGTGCCAGAACGTCTCGAGCCTAGCGGTAAGAACTTCCAGCAATTCCTGTATCCTGTCTGCCCGATTATCCGACCTGCCTTCTGTCTGCCTGATTCCGAACCTGCCTGACCCACGCCTGACTCGTCTGCCAGTCTCCAAGCCTGCCTGAGCCCCGTCTGATTCTCCTGCCCGACCCTGACTGCCTCCCCGTGTTCCGAACTCGCCTGCCCGTGACTCCGAGTTCCCGCCGGCTCCCTTGGACTGCTTCCCTGGCACTGACCACTCGACCGGAGCTGGACCACGTTTTGGATTATCCCCTGGGACAGTCGCTGGATTTTTGGATTACCCCCTGGTACCGTCGCTGGATTATTGGATTACCCGTTACCGAACCCGGACTTCCCTGACTACGCCTCCAGTTTATCCGCCAATAAACGTTGTTTACCAGACTGACCGGCTTTGGGTGTCTGTGGGTCCGAACACTGATCATTACAAACCAAGGACAAATGGGATGGACAAACGGGAAAATATCAAGGTGTCTGTTGGTCTGTTGTGCAAACTGTTGTTTATTTTTGAACATTACTTGTCGTTTTGAAAGTAAGATTTTCAAAAACTTTTCCTGGCAATACCATCAGGTCAAACTTTGAATTCATCCCAAATTCTGGATAATGAGAACATTCCTTTTACACAAAATCAGCATCCTGAAAAGCAGCTTCTTACTTATGACCAAATTTGACAGCTCTTTACATTTTATAATTCACCATTTTGATAATCAACGACCAGCCATTTTTTGATTTGTCAGAGCCACAAAATCAGTCACGTCACAGCAAACATTTACCATTTCCGTCATCGGATTTCATCGGACTCATCTCACATGGGGACGAGTCTGCCTACAGGTGGGAGATCGACCGTCTGGTGTCCTGGTGTGCAGCCAACAACCTGGAGCTCAACGCGCTCAAGACAGTGGAGATGGTTGTAGACTTCAGAAAGAACACAGCACCACCTGCTCCCATCACTCTGGGTGGCTCCACAATTGCTTCTGTGGAGTCCTTCTGTTTCCTGGGGATCACTATAACCCAGGACCTCAAGCGAGAGCTAAACATCAGCTCCCTCACAAAGAAAGCCCAGCAGAGGATGTTCTTCCTGCGGCAGCTGAAGAAGTTCAACCTGCCTAAGGCAATGATGGTGCACTTCTACACTGCCATCATTGAGTCCATTCTCACCTCCTCCATCTCCATCTGGTACGCTGCTGCCACCACTAAGGACAAGGGCAGACTGCAGCGTATCATTCGCTCAGCCGAGAAGGTGATTGGCTGCGATCTGCCATCCCTTCAGGACCTGTACGCCTCCAGGACTTTAAGGCGTGCAAGAAAGATCATGTCTGATCCTTCTCACCCTGGTCACAAACTTTTGGAAACCCTCCCCTCTGGCAGAAGGTTGAGAACCATCAGGACCAAAACCTCACGCCATAAAGAAAGTTTTTATCCGGCAGCAACTGGCCTCATCAACAAGACCAGTGACCCCCACCTGTTCTTCTTTCACCCCCCTCTGCCCCACTAATTTACCCAATACTGCGTTCAACTTTTTCTGGTTTGTCGTTGGACATTCAATATTTTATTTTATTATTTATTATTATTATTATTTATTTTATTTTATTCTATTCTATATTTTTATATTTTTATTTCTACATTGTATGTCGTTTCTTGAAGTGTTGTGCACCTAACACCAAATCAAATTCCTTGTAGGTGAAAAACCTACTTGGCAATAAACCTAATTCTGATTCTGATTCTGAGATAGGCTGACCACCAGTCAATCCTGCAAGACTGTCAAGTCCAGAACCTCCTTTTAAAATCACCGTGTCTGCTTCGTCCTTTAAGACAAAATGTGAGTGTCTTTCTTTCTGGTTTTAAATCCGTTGTTCAGTTGTCCAGGAAGTTTCCTTCTGAATTGTCTAGTGCCTGAGACAAATTAGAATATGTAATATTTAAGCACAACTGCCATATGTCAACACCTATAAGTGGTCTGGCCACTTATTTTATAACATTCGCCATTCTTCCCTAACTCATTTCAGTTTTCCTCATCTCCTAAGCTTCCCAGGGCTGTGACTCCGTAAATAGTAATCCGTGAGGCCGGAATCTTCGGCCCGAGGATTGTGATTCCTGGAGCTTTCCTCTCTATTTCCGAGCATTCCTCCTTTTGATGGTCGCACTGGCATTCATGAGAATGGAAAGTTCCTGCCTAATTAGGGGTGCGATGGGGAAAAGTCTCTGGGAAATGCAGAGCCATCCACATCTCCAGAGCTGCTGCCGCACCGCAGGAGCAGAAAAGAAAACCTGAAATTTTCTCGCAAGTCGTTGATCCCTCTCATGACTATATAAACCTGACGGAGTGACTGGCATGTGAATCTTTCTTGTTTTCCCAAAGGCCCTGGAAATATCTCCCACATCAATATGAGGGAAATTCTACATTTTGCCTCAGGCAGCCAATTACTCCCAAACACTTTCAATTCCGTTCCCTTATGCAAAAGAGTTCAAATATACAAAATCTGTCCTGACAAACACGTTGTGCCTCAGTCGAAACTGACCCCAAGTGTTATTAATAACGCGGAAATGCCCCCAACAGAGTCTTTTGGTCATTGCGTGTGTACAAAGGCTGCCCTGAATGGAAATGATTAACTTCTCTGGCCCCAGGTGACGATCACCCATGCATCTCGTCTCATTAGTCGACAGCGTTTTCTTGTTAAACCCACCGCCAACTTATTAGCACAGCTAAAGATGCAGAGCAAGCTGTTGCTGGGAGACAGCCGCCCTCTAAAAGGCCTACGCTTTGAATTAAGAAGGAGCGGTGAGAAGAAGAGCAAAGAGTGATCAAGTCTCCGCAGATTCACACGGGACAAGGGGAATAAGCTCCTGTCATTGATGTTACGACACGAACTCCTGCGGAATGCACTTGTACAGTTAAAGAGACTGAGGCATATGTCTGTCCACCAAGTGCCAAATCATTTTATTTGTGACATATACTGCCTTTTGGCAGTCAGGCAGTTTTTGAACTGTCGTTTGTTTTTCTTCTGTTTTTTTGTTTGCTTGTTTTTTTGTTTTTATTGTCATGCATTATTTATCTGTCAGCAACTAAATGGACACTGGTGCTTTACATTAGCAATTTGGCAACATCAGTCTTGCTATTTTGCGATATAAGGAAAAGCAGCTGGGTGCCAATTGGCAGGTCTTTGATTTGATCTTTGATTCTCACAGTACACATGTTGCAAGCGTCCTTAGGCAAAACACTATCTTGAAACTGATGCTTTTTAACAATGTGGAAGAACGAAAATGATGTTCACTCTACAAATAGATGCATAAGTTATTTTATAGGTAAGTTTGCCTTGTTTCATCAAGTTCTTTTAATGGTGCTTTGTAAAATGGTAATGAAAAAAAAGGCAAATTCATGAACCAATGTATGGTTGAGAAACCTGTCACACATTTCAAAGCAAGAGATTTTAACGAATTTACATGGAAAATGTTAACTCAACTTGAATTTCACAGCAGCAATAATCATTAAGATCAGATCAATTTCGCAGTTAAATAGGCATCAGGTCAGTAATGGACTTTGGTTTAGGTTGCTTTAGTGCCTCTAGAGTTGGCATTATGCACATCTCAAAAGAACAGTCATTCTTAAAGGTGTTTACAAGTTTCAGAACGAAATATGCTCCTATCCATATAATGTGTTTTAAAGGGTAGACTTGGTCCAACCCAGCATTCAACATTTACCGTGTCTATTACATGTACATCTGTATGGCATCAGGAGATGGACTGACTTGCCTGCCGTCCAGTTTTAACAACTGAAAACATTTGGTGCATCATGAAATGCAACATGCAGCAATCAAGATGAAGGACTATTGAAGTGCTAGAATCCTATATCGAACGGAAATGGGACACTTACTCTCCAAAAGGTTCAACATCCCATCCCCTCAGCTAGAAGATATTTACAGACTGTTGTTAAAAGAAGACTGGATGGATCGCAGTGATAAACATGGTTTTGTGTCAGTCTCTGTGTGATTAATGGATCTGAGAGCTGAACACTGGCAGATCTGAGGGATGGTACTAACAGGAGGAACACTGTTCTCTAACTCACAGCCTCCACACATCTCCCCGTGGATCAAAACTGCTGCTAAAGGAATGTAACACTGTGGTGTTTCCCAATTCCTTTTTTAAAGCCAAAGATATTTATTTTCTTAAAAGAGCTTGCCTTTTTTTAGTTTGAATTTCAACTATACTCATCAGTTTGATTAACAGAAAATGACAGTTTCATATAGTTATATATGACTATTTTGTTTCATTTACTTTCAAATCATGTGCTGTGGCACCAGAGTTCAGGGCTGAGGTGTTGACAAATAGATTGCTTCGACAGGCCAAAGGGCATTCACATGTACTCCTCTGTCAGAGGGCAAAGCTTTAAATCAAAATCCAAGGTAAGCAAAATCCCCTTCTAGGCATGCCTTCTACAAACCTAAGTAGTTTCCTATACCCCAAAGCCATAATGTGTTATTAATGGGGTTGTTTTGTCGGCTAAGTATCTGTCACGCTTGAAATTGGTCCATAAACCTGAGAACTTGTCTTGAACCTGGTCGTTTGCTTCAAGGAAATCGACCGATTTCTTGAAACAACTAGCTGTGCAACAAAAAAAAAATGTTCTCATGTTCCCTCACACGTTTTAAACGTTCCTCTTTGAAGGGGAGTTACGACTGGATATTCGATGACATTGCTGCAGATCTTTGGTGTGACATGCCATCACAGGGCACACTGCCAGGTCATCAACACTAAAAAATGAAGACTCAATCCTGAAAAGGTCTATTGTAAGGGTAAATGAAAGCCAAAAATGTAGTGTAAAATCTCTTTGTAGATATCTGAACCTGGTGCTTTGACTTGCGCCATATCCATAAAACATCTCCACATTCTACACAAAAAACCTTTGAAATAGACCTGAATGTCAACTCATGGTTGTGAAGATGGATCTTATTGATAGTGGTTCTCAAGACGTTGCGGTTTAATTACACACACTGAGTGGCTCCTACCATTACATAACTTCTATAGACTTTTTAAAAAGAACATTTTTGAATCATCATCTTTAATCTAGTAAAGGTGATGGATTTTATTAACTATATAGTAAATTTATGGTGTGAAATCCAACAGCCTTTTTTCTATTCATTTTGTGCTGTCATGGTTGCCACGGTTACACCTTGCTTTTTCCCTTTTTGGTTGTATCACATCAAATGTAACGTTAGTTTAAATAACGGAGAGGTTACCAGGTCATGTATTAAGTCAAATTGGTAATTGAGCACACTCTGCCTGATCAAAACTGTTGTTAGAGCTGAAATCGGCCATTTAAAAACTAAATGTCCTGGAGAAGAGGAAGTGTCTTCATTGGAAGATAATGTTGACAGTGTTTGACTAGATAGTTTAACTGTGACAAAATAGTGACAACACTTAGATGATTTAATATCCTTACCAAGAGAATTGAACAATTCTAAGAGACTTTGGAGCACCCTTGCCTCACAACTGGAAGGTTCCTAGTCGACCTAGTGGCCTCTCTGGGAGTTTGTTCATCAGTCCATGTTTTTCCTTGTAATGGACAGGTAACCTGTCAAAGGTGTATCCAATGGCAACTGGGATAGGCTCCAGCTAGAATAGGTTAGGCTCAAATAGGCTCAAATCTAGGATAGGTCACGCTACAAGGCAAAAATAGCATGTACAATGGATTTATGGACAAGTGAATCTGGAAGTTAAATGTTGAAATTAAATATTAAAGACCTAGAGACCTATAAACTTATCAGAAATTCTGACAAGATTGCTTAAACTCTTATGTCAATCAAGTGTTTATAGGGTGAAACACTAAAGTGTGAAAAGGTTTATGAAACATTTTTATGATCTGCTTATTGTCAGGCAGTTGTAGTTATTTTCAAGCTGTTTTGATTTTAACAGTGCCCTCATTTCCTGCAGATTCTGCCAGGCCACAATGAATTTGCTAAAAACATCTGTGATTGTAAATAATCAAAGCTGATGACCCTGACCAAAAAAAGAAAGTCTGCTGTGTTTTATGAGTGAAGCTATGGAGGATGAGGTAACGAAACCACCGTCCTAGGAACAATTTCAAATAATTTTCCTTTGATAGAACAGACAAAAGACAAACATTCAAATTGGTGTTTGTATTAGACCGTGTTGTGTACTGATAAAACTAAAGACCATGTGTTTTTAAGCTGAAGTCAGGGTGAGTGAAAGTTTTTGGCCTGAGTTTTGGGAGGTCTTCCATCATTCTTGAGCAAGCCAAACGTTGGAAACTTTCATGTCCTAAGTTGTCTGGAATGCAGTATTCGTATATGTTGTTGTTATGAAAAGTGGAGTTGTTGAAAACTCATTATATCAGTAACTGTTGCATATTATTCCAGTTCTATGATAAAGGATCGACTGAGGCTTACACATGATGCACATTATTCAAAAAAGAAGAATGACTTCACTCTGGAAAAGACGAAAGCCAGTTTTAAATCCAGCTGTAAGGAATTTTCCGAAGGTTTTGAAAACTCAGTACAATAGAACACTATCATTCATCAAGTTTGCTTTTGTGATTAATTAACTTGTTTGGTCTGCGCCAGCTCTTTTAAAAGTTGCTATCAGCCATCTTGCCTCAGGTTTCTCATTCAGTCATTTCACAACAGAAATCTGCCACTAGCCAGGTCATACTGTTATGAGATGAGATTATGTTCTTGTTGTGAGTTATTGTAGTGATTGTGGCATTAGCAAGAACTTATAAGATGGTAGAGTAATAAACTTCTTCTGCTGGAAAGGTCAGAAGCAGGGAAGTCCTTGAGGAAACAGCTATCAGAGGGCTTTAAAAAAAATAATGAAGGTATGATAACAGTAACAGTAGTTATCCTAACATTTAGCTTTTCAGTGCAATGTGAGGTGATCTGTAAGCTTGTACAGATCGGTTTCTAACGTTTTGACTTGATATAGCACGGATCGGAACACAACATCCAGCTGAACACTTTCATTTTATGGTGTTTTGTTAACAGAAACATACATTTGCCAGTCATAAAAACTGGTATGGAATCAGGGAAACTGGCAGCTAGCTTAGCTTATTGCTAGCTTATTAAGCTTATCTATGTTCCTGCTGCACGAAATTTTGATTTTCATGTTTTCCTACAATACGGCTCGTCCCCTTGTAGTAAAGACCAGCTGTAGCCCTCAAGAACACCGAAAATAAATTAGCTTTTACTGAATATTTATTTCAACCACTTTGCAGAATAAGTTATCTGGACCGTATAGAGCTGACCATACAGAGATCTCTGGTTGAATAAAACACTTTTCATGCGATTTATGATTCCGATTACTGTATTTTGGTAGCCTTCCTTTGCAGGATCCTCTAGGTCAACAGTTAAGGCATGGAAACGAAGGGGAAGTAAACGATGAGACAGGGAAGAAAAACATGGAGCTTCATAGGGGGGCTCATCACTCTCAACTGTAATGACTGACATGTGTGAGCTATTACACTCTGGTTTCTTCAACAGGAAAAGTGTTGCTGAGACAAGGGGGAGGGTGCACCGCCATCACTGGATGAACTGTTGCCATGTCAGGCGGTGGGCCTCACACAGCGTCCAGATACATTCCATGACTACAGGAAGAAGTAAGGTCTTCCCTGAGGCTACCATCAATTTTTCAACCGGTTCAGAATCTGGATAACTTAAATCAGCTGCCAAAAGGCTTATTTTCCTGACAGATCGCCTGAAGCAAACACTTTACGTGGCTCTGAAGATGAAAGCTTTGAAATGTTTCTGAGCTTAGTGTATCATATAGCTTAATTTGTGGGGCAGTGCTATTAGAATTAGCCCACTAGCAGAATTAGCATTTGTTAACAGTTCAATTTGTGTTTCATTATCAGTTAGTTAAGGCTAAAAATATACCGTAGCACTAGGTTTTACTTAAAATCACACATATATGCAGGACAAAAAAAAATCTCTCAATGGCACACTGTTTTTTTATCCATTATGGAACTCACAGTTGATTTTGACTGCTGTAGGTTAAGTGCAGAAAGCAGAAGAACAGCACTTCCAGAAGGTCTGGAAACATGATAAGCAACAGTTATGCAGCAAAGACCTCGGGCTCTTTGTTCGCCACGGGAATGCACGCACTCAGGTCACAGCATGGACTTTACAGAGGGCTCACGCTTAATGAGAAAAACTGTCATAAAGCCTTTGGCAAACTTTCTCATTAAGTAGGCTGCAGTTCTAATCAGCTATTGCTTCTAAACAATAATTAGCAAGCCCAACCCCCCCACCCTCATCCCACACACCTCCAAAACCCTTCAAACAAAAGCAAACAAAGGTCTGTACACAGTGGATGAAAGTTGGAACCTAGAAAGCATATCATAGCATTTTTATTCACTTTTAAGATAAGGTGACTATTAAGCACTATTACCTAAACATACTGGCTAATTGCCACTTTCACTTCCCTTTGAGGACTGCTACAACTTGTTCTCACTTTGGGCCCCTCACTCTATAAACACTTTGAAGAGAAGAGGCAAAAAAAAAGAGATGACATACAGCTGGATCCACAGCTGTTCATCCCCTCCCATCGGTCGCCTACAGATACGCTGCAGTTCTCAGTTTCCTTCTGACCTCTCTGGCCTCTCAGTCCTTCCTCTCAGTGCGCCACTGGTAGGACTGATTTAAGAGCCTCAGACCTGAAAGGGAAAGAGGTGTTGCATATAAAACTGTTGCACGTGGGTATCATAACATCTGCCCCCCTGGTGAGAGCTGGGAACTCAGGGAGGGCCCCAACAAAGTGCACGCTGACAAAATTCTCTCCTAAATTGCTGCAAGCGAGAAACAATATCTGACAGTTTTCATGAACAGATGGAAGGGGGTAATGCGTTTAATACAATGCAACTTCAGCACATGTGAACAAATGTGCATTCGCATGTTATTTCAAAAGCTTGAATATCAAAACATACAGCGTATTAACTGCCTTTGACGACTTTTCCCCTTCTTAAATTCTTAGACGAGGAAATCATTTTCTCCCTTACGGTTTAACTTTTAAATGGTTTTCCTCTTAGCAGATACTCTGAACCCTTTTTCCATGTTGTCACTGTAAATTATCACAAAAAATCTAAAGGGAGAGGCCGTGAGTATGCACTCAAACAGGGCAAAAAAAAAGAATAGTTTACAACTTCGCTCAGTCATTTAAGGTAACAATCATTCACTGCAATAATTCTTTCGATGCATTTAGACATGTGTTCTCCTTATCCTTCTGTCAGCACCTCTTTCTCTGCAAATCTAACTTACCATGAACGCATGTGGAAACACCCTCTCTGGGCTGAAGTCTCATGTTATTTCACATGGAGTCCAAAATGCATGTGTGGGGGGAAAAAACAGAAGAGCCAAGGAGAAAGTAACAAAGGCCTTATTGTTTGGGCCGTCTAATTGTCTCCTCAAGAAGCGCCACGGTGAATCTCCAAGACGGATGGCTCACCTGTTCTTTCCATTCGAGCTCTCTTCCTGGATCCTCTCCAGCCAGCACCATCCACTGCATCGCCTACGAGTGGGAGGAGGACATGGAAACAGACAATGCAGACGGGTCACTCAGTCTACAAAACCTGTCATCCTGTGCCATTTAAAACATTTGGAGATTTTTTTTTTTCTCCATGAGGAGAATCGCTCTTTCTGTGAGAGTTAAGGGGCTGTCTACTTAAAGTTTAAACGTATCACAGCTCTCTTATTTTATTTTCACAGAAGTGTCCCGTTATGACACAGAGCTTTGAGATTCTGTTAAGGGGTCAAGCTCTTCAAAACTGGTTCACACTGCTCTCCCAGTCTTAAAAGTTGGAAATAATGGCCCCCGTTCTAGAAAGCACAAAACCTCAGACTGGAAGAGCATGGCGAGGACAGAGGAAAGGATCATTCACCTTTTCCCATACAGGACACGACACAGAAATGGCTCACAAAATCACAGGTCCTAAATGTTATATAACTCCACATCTGAAAACGGTGTCTATAGGGAACCGCTTTATTTTGGGATGGTTGACGGAAACGACTTAGGTTCATTGGACTGTAAGGATTGAACAACATATGCATTTGTGTTTTTTAATAAAATGCAAATCTGATAAATCTGATCATTCTAAGAACATTTGCTGGTGTATCTATCTATGGACATCTAATATGTCCATAAACTTCCCCCCACAGTTCTGTTAAAGAGACCAAGCAATTTAAGGGCCCTTCTTTAAGTGCCTACATTGTTAAACCACTTAGATATCCATAGTTTTAAAGATACTTTTTATAATCAGGTCTCACTTTATGCTCGGGATCACAAACTCAACACACTAGACACTTAAAACACTCAAACCGGCTTTCTGCTTTCTATATTTGCAACCTGTACTCGCTGAACTGCCAAGGAATGTGCCAGTATCAACATGCTTAAATTCCACCAAAAAAAAAAAAGGAAAAAAAATTCCAGCTCAATGGCTCTTTCACAAACAAATCCAGTCTGCCGATGCCTCATGTGAGCCCCCCTCCGACGTGCTGAAGCTAATGCAGAAGCATGATGAGTTTTCCTTATTTTTAACGCCCAACTCTAGGGACTCACACCTTGTTTTGTAACTGTATCCACTTCTGGGAGCCACGGTGCCATAAAGCGGTGTGTTTCACTGTAGGACTCTGCTGAGAGGTACAATGGAGAAGCCTGGGAACTGAAACACAGTAGCCAGCCACTAGTGGAAACCCTAGAGCTGTGCTCTACTAACCAAGTCGCCGCCTTGATTTTGACATTATTGTACCTTTAACTGTTGGTGAGGCTTCCCACTGAGACAAAATAACCCCTTGAAGGATGAAAGCAGGACGAAACTCTTTTCAAATAGTTTGCATGGACATGACTGACTGTTAGACTAATTGATTGACTGATGACATGCAGCCCCATAAAACAGCTAGCCAGTGTTCAGATGCAAAAAGAAAAAAAAAAACTTTATTCTCTTGCCAACAAAAGAATAACGTGCAGCTTTTTTTCATCTGCATCTCGTACAAAGGCGCCTCAACTTGAGCCCTGCCTGTTTCCATGTGTGCTCACTTATACAGGTCTCACTTCATTGAACACAATTCATGAGAATAACTCCTACCCAGGTGATAGTGAAAATAAATCCCATACTTGACAATTCAACCAAAAGTCTGCTGTGGAGGGAAGGTTCACTGCCTGTAGTCAAAAAACACTTTCAGTAATGCTTAAAGGTTTTTATAACGTGGTTTTGGTAACTTAGAACAGTGATTTTCAACCACTGTGCCTCGGCACACTAGTGTGCCGCGAGTGATTGCCAGGTGTGCCGTAGAAAATCATCCTATTGCACGTAATTGGTCTAAAAATGCTTTTTGGTAAGGACTTAATTATCTAAAAATAATATGCCATTTTTGAGTGTCTGTGCTGTACAAGTGACTGGTGGCGTAATCATGTAATAATTCCTTATGACTAGATTTTGTATTTAATTTTGTATATTGAAGTGGACATGTTAAGTGCAATTTGAAAGAAGAAATATAAAATATGATAAAAATACATTTTTGTTTATTTGATTCCTATTCAAGACACTTAAGATAAGAAAATAATGAAATAAGAATAACTATAGTGTTACTATAGGCGGCTACAGATTTGTTTAACATTTTTGGTTGGTGGTGTGCCTCGTGATTTTTTCAATGAAAAAATGTACATTGGCTCAAAAAAGGTTGAAAAACACTGGCTTAGAAAGAAACAGATATACAGACAGAGATAAAGATGGATCTCCTGCTCTGGAGTACTAGGTCAGCCTGGTGTTGTGGACCTCTTCCAGCTGCTGAGCTTAGAGGAATCCCTGCTATGACACAGAAGGGCTCATGTGTTAACTTGCCTTTGGCCGTGCAGCCGTCTTTCCCTGCGGGGTCTTCATCATCTGTGATACTGCTTATATTGGCATGGGGCGGGAAAAGTGCTGCAAACCAGACTTTACGTAAGTTCAGATCACTCAGACTTTTCGACTTATCTAACAAATATATATGTACACGTACGTATGCACCAAAAAGAAGCTGTTTGGGACAGCTGGGTCTTAAACCGGGGTATTTCCTGTGGCCTGACTCGTCGATGCTTGGCAGCTTTCGTTCTGTTTGTCTCTGTCCATTTTCTTAACTCATTTGCACATCTCTTTCTATGGCCTCTCCAAATGGACAGAGGGGGAAATCTCTTTGGGAGATCGAACTTAAACGCTCCATGCACTTTCGCTTCTCCTCTTTGTTGGATCTCACTCCCACCACCACTACATCTTGTGTCTTTTCTCTTATGCCGTCTCTCTTTCAGCACAGTCTGAGCAAGTCCCACACTCCCCTCACAGCGAATGCTGTGAGCCACGCATACCCTGTAACCCCACCCGGCCGCCGCGCTATAAAAAGCCAGCCGGTTTTCTTCCAAACCAACAGAAATCAGCTGCAGCGCCAGCCGCCGTCCATATACTTAGCCCTCCTGCCAAAGACCTGCCATCCATGCCAATCTGCAAGCTCTGCAGAGTGCTGTGAAATTGTCCATCTTTTATTTTGAGTGTTGTTTTCCTCAGTGTGGGGACTTAAGATAGTGAAAAAAACAGCCTCAAAGAAAATAGATAGTCGTCCTCTTTTAGTTTTCACACAATACTTACAATACCAATAGTTACTGTATTTTAAATCAAGCTCATCTGACTATTTGAAAGTATTTATAGCTGGTATATGCTCATAGACAGAACAGAAAGAAGAAAAAAAAAAATGGGAAGACACGTCAACCCAGTCTAGACGTGGAATGAAAGGCTATTTCCCCTGAATGGTCGAGTGAAAGAACAGGACAGGCACAATAATAAACAGGAACACATCGGGCGAGGAATCCTATGGGAAATGAAAAGAAAAATACAATGTTATTGAAAGGAATAATGGGATATACATACATGGAAAGTAAAGAGAGCAGAGAGAGAAGAGTTGCTCAGTGCATCATGGGAGGTCCTTCAGTAGTCCAGGCCTAGCATAAATAACACCTTTTCAACCTATTGGCATAAAGAAGGTTCCTTGTTTTGCTTTTGTGGTTCCTTTTTTTGTAATTCACACAGACAAAACAGAGGTGAGTTTTAAATCTATAAGGTCTGCTTCCTTCCACCCATTCTCCCTCTCTATTTTCACAAGTATGCACAGAACATTTCATCAAGTAACACTATATTAACACTATATCTACAGTCATTAGTCTTTATTAGGGTAGTTTGGTTTTCTCTGGCCTTCATTTGACATTTTGTTAATTGTTCTAAGGTCCTGTTCTTGGTTGGTGATTTCTTTGTGTTTTTGCTTCTAAGGGGGAGTTATTTCTTTTAATATCTCTGTGTTGATTTTTAACAAGAGCAGCATGCCCACTCACTTACATATACATAAATATACCATGGTATCTCTCAGTCTTTGCGCGATCCTGGTCAGTAACACCACCACTTTGTTGTCCTTACTGTTCATGGTTTGTGGTCTGGTTTATTGATGGTCATTGGTCATTTTGTTTCTAAATTCAGCCTCAGGTATTCTGGCTTTTTGTTTGCATTTTGTAAATGAATTCATGTTGATTGCATCTCTACATCCTGTTGTGTATATTTAGGTCTTTCTCACCATACCTACCCAGGTCATTAGAGAAAAATGTTATATTCTATTGTGAAGAGTAACAGCATATTATGGACCAGTTCCTCTCAAGACAATGTCTAATATTCAGAAAAAAAATTTGGACAGTGCAATGATGAACAATTGTAATTCAGTGTAAATGTACCAGAAGAACATTGGATCTGAAGGCCAATCGATTAAGAGCATGTAAAACAAGAAACACAAGTGTGACTCCTGGCAATGAAGGTTTGATAAAAAACAACCTTTAATTTCTGTTTATTATGTTCTTAATTTAACTTAATAGTTCATTTTCAGTGTCTGCCTATTGTCATATTGAAGTAAAGCCAATACATTAGTTTATAATATCAGTCCTCGGCCAAATAATGTTAATCCATGCTGCGGATTTTTCAGTGTCAACAAGCAGTGATTTTACTAAAACACAGTTATGTCCTGAAGATTCTGCCATGATGCAGATGACAAATGAACACGGTTCATGTGAGTCCAAAAGTTTATCATCTAAAGTCATCTGTTTCAAATAAGAAGTTGTTCCTTCGTTTCACCCCTCGAATTGTTTTGTAGGGAGGGGGACACATCAAATAGCAAGACGATGACTAATTAAAGTATTCTTGGAAACACAAAGAAACTTTGCTTTTAGTTCTTGGCAGTGATGTGGCAGCCTGTGAGTGGGTCAAGCTTTGAGGGGGGGGGGGGACGGGGGGGTTGGCTTGGTGGCGGTGGAGGGTGTGGAGGTCATGAAATAAAGTGGTGAACCGAAGAAGTGAGTCAAGAGTGTTTATGCTCCCTTTCCTTTTATTTTGCTTGTTGGTTGGCTGTGACTAAGGCAAAGGTAAACACTTCTTCACCCAGAATAATGCACAGTTGACCGTAATCAGACTATTTCGAAAAGATTTTCCTCTTTTGGATGACTCCTGTCTCTGACTGAACCCAATACCTTGTTTTAAAATTCCATTCAAAACTTTGCTTTTCTTTCCTTTACTACACTTTTTTTTCTTTTAAAAGTAGATCTGATGGCTCTGATGAGACTGCACAATCTCAAAACCAAAGGCAAGACTGAATGTTTTCCTTTGTGCTTCTACTGGCATGGGAACCCCTCATGCAGCTTTGCTAAGTATCACCTTTGAGAAGCCATAATAACAGCATGTTATGTCATGGTGGAAAGGCTCCATACTGTGAAAATTCGGTTTTGCTGGCAAGGAAACAAGATCCTGTCTCCCATCTATAACCATAGACACATGAGATATGGTTCTGATTCCCGTTCTAAGTAACTTTGGGGCTAAAGCATCTCCGGCTTTTTCAGCAATGGATGCTTAAAAGGGAAGAGCCTCCAGTCAATTTTCTGACGGATTTTTGCGTGTTACATATGTAATTGGAATTAGAATCTTAAATAATATCATGTTTTTGTAGTTTTAGCTAAAACATTATCTAAGCTGTTAAACAATTGTTTTACAAAAATGCAGGATTCTGTTTTATATTTTCAGATAGATAGATAGATAGATAGATAGATAGATAGATAGATA
>JABUIW010000026.1:1285053-1338283 GCA_013363375.1 Menidia beryllina | reverse complement strand
AGATAAAAACATTTTCTTGAAAGTGCTGTTTAGTGCAGTACAGTCCAGAGAGTGTTGTGAGTTTTCTTATTTGTTGCAAACATCAGTTAGCGCACGCGGTCTATTTTTGAGAGAGGAATTCTGACACTAAATTAAGTTATAATCCAAATAGGACAACATAAGAGGACAACGTAATGTTTACCACCTCAAAAAAAACCAAAGGTGAAACCTTTCACATTGGTTAGCTATAGAATTGAATAATGAATGTAATGATTTCCTTTCATTGCACAATTTTTTGTCATTATTTCCTCATCCCTTCATTCAAATATCTGTTGCTATGCATTACTTATGTTATTCAGATCTTCAGTTAAGTCCATTCCAAGTGGCGTTGACTTTTTTGGTATTGACTGGTGACTTTTGCTGGGATTCACGAATCAGTGTATAAATGATGGCTTTTGTCATTTTTCTATTCATTTGCACTGTGTCGTGTGAGTGATATTTGGTGAGGAAATCAGCTAAACTATGATTTAAAAAATAAAGGTGAAGAGGGACGTCAACTCTTTTATTATAAATAGAACTCCTCCTCTTCCCCTGCAACCTGAGATCGCTCTGACTGTGGTTTAATTACTTTAACAACATCAGCTGAAAAAGCTCTTTAAGGCTGTCCAAAACAAACAGAACCACATGAGAGATTAAAAAGAATGAGCAAAAGTGCAAACTTTTTACAAATCCTTGAGACAACAAACAGCACTAGCCAGACCAACGGCAAATTTATGTCCTACGTTCAATCAACTTGAGCATGGTTACCACAAACTTATTTCCTTTAATTTACTCCACATCTATATGGTGCCCATAAGTATTAGAAAAGGACACTATTAGACAAGGAAACGACATTGCCTTGTATTTCCCTCTTCCTATTAACTAAGTTTTTTTTTTCTCACATTCGACTGAAGTTTAAATGAACCAGCTGTACCTTGTAATTTTTTACTGAGTATTTGGGCCAGAGCATCAGACAACCGACACCTTTTTTGTGATTGGGAAATTCAACGTGTGCTGAGTTCAAAGAGACACAGAGGTTACCAGCTCATTACCTCTTGCTGAAAGCCTCAGAGGATGGTAGAGGATCACAGTGGTAAGCGATGGGATTTCACCCTGGGGACCTTCTCTGGCATGTGTGGTCACATAGAGACTAGAATTTCACGAAAAGCTGAGAGCAGCCCAGGAGGAACTGGTGTTCGTCTGTTAGATACTTGTATCCAGGAGAATCTACAAAGTTTACTCAGACACGATAACCTTTTCTTGCTTTAATTTAAAAAAGAAACTCCAAATTGGTTTGAATGGTACCATGTTTTCTGGCTTACTCCCCCACCTGGGCCCTTGATGCCTGCATCTCTTCACAGTTAAGGCCAGTTTTTGGGAACTAATCCATTGAGAATTTTCTTAAATCTGACTCTTTTCTTATTCATCGGAATGCACAGGTTCCACTAAGAATTCAAGTAAAGTGAAACCCTTTCTTTCTGATATCACTTGTGGCTCCGCACATTATGTTTAATGAATATGTACTCACCTATTTCTGCTTTTCAACATACATTTGGATTTACAGTCGCTTGCTTTATTGCATCTGGAGAGTGCTTCATATCCTCTCTAACCCCTCAGCTGTTATTCTACTCTCGGTGAAAAATGGCTTGAGTTGTTAAATGGGAAAGTGATCACGCACAGCTCCGTGGACAGAGATTGGATCAATTAGCTCGTCATGAATAGTGGGGTCAGCAAGCCTTGACGATCATGGTTCTGCATATGGAGAAGTTGTTTAAACTGTATGAGATTATTCTCCTAATGAAAATGTTGACACGTACTTATTAAGTCATGTTAAGAAACATGAACTCCCATTCGAGCTGAATTTAAAGCGGGAACAAGTATTTAACCGAGTTCTAGGGCTATCAAAAATAGATATAATGGGGATTAAGCTGTTTAAGAACATTGGAAGGCCTCTGTGTGGTTTGAGACTCTGAATGGGTGTTTATTAGCATGTTGGGTTAAAGATGGATATTTTATGTGTGAATGTCTATATAGCCGCCTGCCTTTTTAGAGCTGTAACTTGAATGAGCCACTTGGGATGTGGGTCAGGAAATACCAATGTGGCTCTCCTTAGGATTTCTCTGGCTGGGAGGCTCTCTGACTGGCCAGACTGGAATCTGCAGAAAAGAGGAAACAGGTCAGCTTATGCAGCTAGTGATCCTTCTGACCGGACTTCTGCAACCTTTCAAAGGCAGGGTGGGTGGGTGGGGGCGGATTGAGAACTAAATACCTTTTTTTCTCAGAGAGGAACTAGGGCTCATCATTCTTGGCATATGCCACTGGCCCCTTAACAATCCATACTCTATCCTGTGTGTGCCGGCAGAGTGAAAGGCCACAGTGTGCATGAGGCTTACAGACCCAGTTTGCTCAGCGAGGGGAGAGAGGCCAACACTCGGAGCTCATAGAGAATGTCCTGGCCTCTGTCCCCAGCTGCTAAGCCAAACACTGGCATGTCTGTGACTTCAGTGTTGAGCCACCGCACAGGCCCGACCGCTGCTGAAAACGCACTCCAGAAAATAAACAGGCCAGGGCCCATGCAGAGCAAATATTTGATCGGTCTGAGAAGGACGAAAAAAGGAGGATGAATGGGCCAAGGAGGAAAAGGAGAGGGCGGGAGGGGGCAGGGATGGCCATAGATGAAAGAAGCTGCTATTGTATAAATCACACTTTTGAATGTAATTCCAGGCTGAGAGTCCAGTGCAGAAAGACACGTGTAGATTTTAAGGATTTACTGGCCTTTTCACACCAGGTCTCTACTTTTAATGTGTTTTAGTGTCATTAGGAGACTGATCTTTACACTCAAATAAATTCACATGTAGTCTTTATAAGTCCATTGTTAGGCAAAAAAGAACCATCCTCAAATTAAGTTGTTTTTGTTGTTTTCTCGCTTCTTTCCAATGAAAAAGAAAAGGTCAACTCCAATATCGAGGTCAACAGAGTTGTTTTGCTGTTTTGTTTTTAAGCGATCAAGATCATTTCCAGGTGTCAGGAGTCTTCCTCCCTTCTGAAAATACCAGAACTGAATTTTCGAAACGAAAGACCTAATCCCCCCCGAGACCCAAGACTGTCCTCCCCCTCAGAAATGATTGTGAGTGGTTTGTTCAAAGACCAAAGAGTGACCAATAGTCCTGAGACAAAATATATTTCATTTCAGTACTGCATTGTAAAAAAGACGTTAAATAGAATGTGCAGTTTCTGAGCCTGAGTCCTGATTGTGTTCAACTCTAACCTGGTAATTCTATCATCAGCAAAATGTCACTGTATTGTTGATTGCAAGAGACGAAGACAAAAAAAAATGGTTGTGATACTGTATCTGGGCCTTAAACCTGTGCTTTCGTGGTTGGAAGTGTTGCTCCTCACATCCTCAGATTCAATTATTTGTCCCGAAGACAATTTTGTGGTGCAAAATAGAAGGAGCAACACTTTTCATCTTATATTATCACCCCTTCTCTGTCCCGGGTACCTTTGGTTGTAACGCAGCTCGTGTTATTACTCAGTGTTTTGCTGAGCCATCCATCCTCCTTAATCTTCTCTCTTGCGGTTCTATAATTTAATCACTTGACCGTTCTCTACATGTGAACTTTAAAGTTTCTTTGCAAGGGAGGACAGTCTCCACCAATTTTGCTGACACCCATCTGAACCAGTTCAAAGTCAAGCTCGCAGCTCATCTGACAACAAAGGGAGTCAAACGTGATTTACATCTCCCACAGGCCCCAAACCCAAAGCTGGGATTTTAAAGGAAACAGTGGCTAGCTTGTCCTTCTCCACCTGGACCAATCACATGTCATTCCTCCTCAGTTACAGTTAGGCAAACCAAAGCCCTGCCTAGTGGCTCATCCATCAATCTTCCCTGCCTCCTCCTCAGCTCGCGGCCTTGATCTGACTGCATGCAGAGCCACATTTTATGAGGTAAACATAAGTACTGCTGCATGCAGCTTCTCTTGTGAACTGCGGGTAAACAGTGTACAACATTATGAAATCTAATTGAGATTAATATGAGCCCCGGGCAGGGAGCCGACTTGTGATGAAACGTACAAAGTCTTAGACCTGTGTGTCTTATGGCCTCCAAATTCCACCAGGACTATTTCAGGAAAGGATTTTCTTTTTTTCTTCTAACTGATTTTGTGTTTTAGTCTCAGAGAGTTAATATTTCAAACCCAGCAATGCCCATAAATAATTCTGAAACTATACTTTTCACTTCGATTAATCTAAAAGATGGAAAACATTTCTTCCCGATCTATCAATTCGCATACTCTTTCCTCCTTCTTGTCTTTGGCTAAAGTTCAGATTTAGCATTGACCAAGAATCTCAGAACCTGTTTTACCATTTTGTTTGGGGGATACAAGTAGAGTAGAGTGACAGTCCTTGACAGATGTGATATACCTAGTATTATGTGTATTACATAATAAATAAGCTGTTACATAATCTGTCTGGGCCCAACTGACCCAGGTTATTTTTGCGAACCAATTTGTTCAGTTGTCAAACTACGATCCCTGATTTCCCTTTTAGACACGATGGGAATCCTGTCCCCTTTGGAATACAAAGATCCACATGTCCAGGTCTACCAGGTCTACTCCTCAGATATCCTGTAGCCTCACAGCTAGAAAAAGTCCTCACAGCCATTGATATTCACAGAGGAGAGCTCCTCGAAGGGGCCCATGGGTGACAAACAGAATGACCTTTCAGAGGGCTGGTCTTTACCGTTGTTGTCATTAAGCTGGCTAGACAAGGAAAAAGAGTAAACCGCCAATCTTCTTCCCAACCAGAAGAAATCAGGACAGCATACAGCATGAGCGGATGAGGATTTTATTCTGCCCTAACATTCCGATCAGCAGCTGGGCAAATGGCTGAAATCATCACGGCCATTTTCATTTTCAAACAACACCCATTTTAGTCAGAAACATTTTAATTTAGCCTTTACCAACAGTGTCCCTCCCTCTCTGTGTCTCTTTTGTTTATTGTGTACTCCCTCAATGGTCTGGGTGTCTCTAAAAATAAAATGGAAATGCAGTTTGTTATTTGCAGTCAGGGAGTGACTCAACAGACTTCGGCTCAATCTGTTTTCCAACTCTTTTTTTGGGCTAAAAACACACGCAAGAAGCGTGTCCTCACCATCTGAGGTCTGACTTTTAAATCAAAGAGCTTTAGCAATTAGTTTAAATCAAGCAGAAGCATTGGTGGACACACAACCTTCATTTTGATTAAGAAAATGAATAGAAAATACAGTGTCTAAGACAACAGGAAAAATATCATTTGACTTTCAAGATCTTTGAATCTGCTTTCAGCCCAAGGACTAATTTCTTGTTATTTTCTCTCATATTTCATGGCATAAAGAAATAAAATCGAAAGTACTCATATTGGTAGTTTCAAAGGAGATTAAGATTTCCAGAACTACAGTACCCCCTGCGACCCCATAAGTATAAAGTGGTATGGAAAATAAATGGATGGATGAAGATTTCCTTGACACTGAGGGACATATTTGGAAAGTGTTGATTAAAATGGTGTGGATTGTGGTGTGTGAGACTGTGGGTGTCGCTTTGTTGGTAAATCGGCCAGTCTTCTCTCGAGAATAACTGAGATTTCTTTCGCCTACCTTACCTGTGCTCTATATCTCCAGGATCGGGCTCCAGCTCTACCTTCCAGCAACACAGCCACACCTTCCACTTCCCTCATCTCCAGCTGCTACCCCTCGTGAACCTGCCTGTCTCAACCACCTGCCCCCGCGTCACCTTTTCCCCTCAGTTTCAAATAAACTGTCTTTTTCTCCTTCCCTTACGTCTGCTATCTGCATTTTGGGCCCAGCAACATCTGAACTCACAAGAAGTATTAATGGCATGTTGCAACTTCACAATTTCCATGGGATGCTCCTATCTTAAGAATGTAAAAGTGAAGTTTATTTTCATTCTGTTAGCTTTAATCGTCCATGGAAATGTGTCTAGAATTTGATTAGACTCCAACACTTTTAAAATAACCTACGAGGCCAAAGGAGGAAAAAAGCAATGAAGGAGTGAAACCAAAACATTTCTCAAATGCCGTTGAGTTGCCAAGTGAAAAAATCTAAACACACTGAATAGATTCATATACCCAAATATTATTTTGTATCACTGCCGGGGACTGAGTCTTTTTGTGTAATTAAAAAGTCTCATGGCCCTTAGAAATAAATTGGATATGTCTCTCTACGGAAATCCATAAAAGTGCCAGTACAGTTACACCAGCAGGAAATGGCTTGCCCTGACTAACAACTCCTCACAGCACATTACAACTTACATAACTGTGAAGTTTCACCTGGCAAATCATCAGGATTGTTTTTGTCTACTTTTCAACATGAAATAGGAGCTGTCTGACCTTGCCTTTTTGAGCTGAAATCCTGAGAAATGGCATTAATTGGTTCATTTGCTCAACAATTTGTGCTTTGAGACTTCTACAGGTTATATATATGCATAAAATGCATTTATTACAGGCATGTTTTTGGACGGTAGGAGGAAGTCGGTATACCTGGAGAGGATCCACGCAAATGTAATTATTTCACTTTTTTTAGTCAATAATATCAAAGTTCAGGAAAGCCATGGTGGAAGCAATGTCTTGTAACCCTCTATATGTCGCTTGCAGAAATCTTTATATTTGAGGACAACCGATAAACATAACCATGGTGAAGCCGTTCCAAATATCCACAGATTCCACAAATAGACATCCTGTGAGTTCCTGGGAAATGCTTGCTAAATACATGATGATGGCTGGAGCAATGCCACTCACTCCAGTAAAACTACTTTATGAGAAAAACATCAGTACCACTTCCTTCATTCTTACGCTGTAAAGACTGAGATTAGTATCAATTTGATTTAATCATTCTTGACTAAAAGATTTTTATAGGTCTTCTTTTGTTTAATCCCAGTGGGGAATTTTTGTATATGTGGTCACTTTGTGGAACTTAATTTGGACAGAAATAGCTAAAAAATAAAAAATAAGAGAGCACAGTTCTAACGGCTCACTTTGATTAAAACATATTTTAAAAGATAATCATAGTAATCATTTGTTGACTCGCTCTTTAGTCTTATCAAAGCCCATCTCCATTGCAAATATCAATGGAACCTCCTCTTTCAGGGGCACCGCTAGCATCTTTGTTTGATATGATTCAGCCAACCATATATCCGCTCATCTAAGAACAAATTTGTTTTACTGCTGCAATCTCCTCCCCTGGTGGCCTGTGCACCAGATAGGGAGCGGAGAAATGACAACAATGAAAGTTTGTGTACACGGAGACTGCCCTTGGCAACACACCAGTCCTTACCCTTCTCCTCATCCTCCAGCTGGTGTCCGTCATAACTAAAGGAGATGTTCCCATGATCTAATCGGCCGACACGCAAACCTACCCCATCACTGCAAAAGGGACATTGCAATCGTCTGCCCGAGGTTATCATTCACAGGAGACTGACACTGGAGGGAGGAAAGGATGATAACGGCATCTTTAAACTTCAGCGTTCATGGAGTTCAAATCCACAAGAGCCCACCCAAGTAGGCCAAAAAAAATGGGGGCCAAAAGGCCAAGCAGCACAGAACTGCTGATGGGTGTCTTGGAACACTATGGACCACAGTGCTGTCAAATCTGTGCACATGAAAGCGCACATAAGGGAGTTTTTAAGGTACAAAAAACCCTTAATGCTGTTTGGTTATTGCTGTGGTCGGAAACTGTGCCATTCCGCAAGCAGCTCAGATTGACAGGGAACCATTACATCAGAGTACCATCAAAGAGCAGGGTAATCCTCGTGCTATATCTCTATCTGCACCCTGAACTCCAGGACATGCTGCAATCATTTCACCTCAGAAGATGCAAGAGACAATCTTTACCTTTTATTCTTGCTTCTTCATTAAAGACTAATTTCCATCAGCAATTACGAAGGTCACAAAAAGGTAAAAAGTACATATATCTGCACCAAGTCTTAATTTCTCTGACTAGATGAAAATAGATCAAATATTCAACATTTACATTGTAAGTTACCTTTCACAACATCTTGAAAAGCAGAAGTCTACTTTAAGGTCACAACAACGCAATAAAAACCTTTTTCTTTGATATTCTTGCTAGGAAAGAAGAAATTCTGAATTCCTATGTCAGATCAAATGTAACATTTAAAAAATACGTGTAAAAACTAACTTGAAAACACCAATAAAACATGCATCATGTAAGCAATATTTTTTAATCGTTCACCCCTAAAAACTAAAGAAACCTATTGCACACATCAGTCAGAAATCAGGATTTTTAAAAAATTGCTAGTCTACAAATCTCTAACAGCACAGTTTGTAAGAGTGGGATCTTGTTTTGTTGCTGGTTTGATTAAATTATCGAGTTGAGGGTTTACTGTGTCTGATTTATTTCCAGTTTTACGTTTTGTATTGAGGTATAAAAGTTCAGATGGTGCAATATTGTATGTTTGTGACAAGGGTCATGTGTTTTTTAATGTTGTGGCCTTGATATAGGGGAATTTAGAGTTTTTCTTGGAGAAACCAAAAGACAACTAAGCTCCGGCCAGCCCACAACACTACCAGTAATAACTGGTACAGAGTGTACGTGTTTGTGGGCGTAAGTACTAGCAATCAGTGTCTCATCATGAATGAGTTCAAATATACTCAGACTGGAACCATGAGGACATCAATTTAAACTCAAAGCTTTTCGGTGGATTTTTACACTGCATTCCATGAAGCAATCCGGTGAAAAAATCCCATGTATTGTTTTATCTTGAACTCCTATGGAATTTCTCAGATTTGAGGTGGGTATATTCTAGTCCTCTGAGTTGCTTTATGCAAGGTTCACTCGGCAGAAAACATTTTGAATACAATTTTGCCAATATGAGTTTAAGTTGTACAAAACATTTCTAAAACTCTGCCTGAGGTTTTCACAGTGAGCATTGAGGGCTATGTTAGAAATCACTGTTTACAAAAGAAAAGTACAATAAGCTTGGTGTCAACTTGAAGATTTAACTCTACAGATGTGCTCTACATTTGCCAGATGTTTGGCAGCAGTTTTAAGACTAGTGGACAAATTATCCAGAGTGAGACATCTCCCCAGTCTTAGTCATATCTCACCACATTAATTACTCTGATTTCTATTTTAAACATACCATAAAAGATTTAGTTTTTGTACCCAACAAGCCGAGGGTTGCAGCCACTCTGTTATGTACTAGCGCTGTCCATATCCATCCATTAGGTGCATGGATTCATCCCAGTTAATATCAAACATGTTACCAAAATTGCAATGTTCATCAAAGCGAAGAAGAAATGTCTAATTGTTTAAGCACCTTTATTCCACTACATTTTAGAGCTGAAATTATCAAAGAAAACCCATGGAAATTCCTTTTTCCCAACAGAAACCAAGGAAAGCCCTCATCATGGAAATGGAAGGAAGTCGCTATAGACTCAAGGGAATCCATTTCTGAGGGGGGAACAAGTGAGTGTTTGTTTTGGGCCAGCAGTCGGGTGTCTAGCTGATGGAGCACAGACAAAACACAAGGCAGTCTGTGTGTGATAGTGAAAGATTGTGAGAGGGAGATGGAAAAAGATTACTGTAGCGTTTGAAACGGAGACTGTGTGATGCACAGAATGGAGATAAAGCACATCTTTATATTTCCAAGAATGTTCAAATAAAAGAAGACCAACAAACTAGGAGTTTTCGGCTGTTGACATTTTTTAATGGTTTAAAAAGAAACGACCCTGGATATCAAAACGTACATTTACCCAATGAAAAATATTCCAAAACAAATTCTATATCTCTACAAATACACCCACACACACACACACACACATATATATATATACACATGTGTGTGTGTGTGTTCCATCCTTTTCTAAAGAAGATGTTGGAGGCACTTGGAACCATATACAGTCTTTTTTCATGCTACACAAAAGAATATTTCTTTGGTTTTTTCCCCCCTCCCTTTACGGTCAGCTGAAACCACAGACAGAACAATAAAAAAGGTTGTCTGATTTATTTTCTACATTTCACTAATGTCCAAATACAAGCCTCTATCAGAAAAGAAACAACAAGCAAAGGCTTCCGTATTCTTCGTTGACGTTCATTTCAGTGGTGAAATGACAACAGCATAAAGAAACAATGCTAAGTGGCTCGAATTAGATCCCACCCAACCCCACCCAGCTATGTTTTCCATTTATCCTTTTTTTTTACAGCAGTAATAATCTATATAACTTAGTGGAATGGTTTTGGTATACAGTAAGATTTGGCAAAACAAAAAATACATGGGGCGCCAATCCACAACAGTCACGTTGAGTTAAACAAGTTCTTTAGCCTCACGAGTCAATCACAATCCAGGAACTGTGACTGTGTCCTGGACCACTTTCTCAGGTTGTCCACTGGGAAAAAAAATCTGTTCTTCAGCAGCTGAATTCATAACAGATTTCAGAGGAGCCTTGCTGGCATTTTTTATTTGACATCAAACTGAGCACAACGTTCGCATCTGGCTTGCATGTTCTGAACTTAACCTGTACCTTCCTGTCTCCACTTTCCTGTTAAATATCAGCACGGCCACTCTCACATTAAAGCTTCTCTCTATTAACACAAGCAAAAAACATAACAAAAACGTAAGCAATGGGGGGAATTTGGCTGCGCCGAACAACAAAGTCAAATGTAACACAACAAGAAGGGCAGCAATCATGTGAAACACTTTTTTTAAACTTTTTTTTTCTATCTAACTCTATTAAAACAATTTTGCTGTATACAGTATGTGTGACAATCAAATCAACAATAAAAGGAGTGGAACACAACTGCTGCTAAATACACAATTAAATATGTTTGCAAATGAATTCCATCTTGCAGAAACACAAGTCAGTTGGTCAAAAGTGGGCTTGACTAATAATGTTAACAGCCTCAAAAAAAGAGTCGTTTAAAAAATGCGGTGCTCAAAGCCCTATGCACACATACAGTATGTGGACGACAGGGCTTGCTGTTAACCGACAAACGGTCGAACCTTGGTATCTTCACAGCTCAGCTGCAGGGCAGCCACGTTTGGTAAGAGTTCCTACACACTGACATGGGGGACTGAACCTGTGCCACGTAGTAGTTGCTGAAGTTGACATCTCTGACGTAAGGGGCGGGCTGGTAGTAGCAGGTGATGTTGGACAGGGCGGGGATGGCGTTCTGCTCGGCCATGACGCGAAGCGCCAGGGCGGAAATGAGCGCCAGCGTCTGCCGGCGCTCGTGGCCCATCAGGCACACGGTGCTTTCGTCCACCACGCGCCTCAACGTGACCAGGTACTCGTAGCGCTTGTGCTCCATGCCCGCGAAGTGGTTCTGCAGATACGCCCCCAGCTTCCTCTGCTGCTCGCCTATGTCGGGGAAGTCGATGAAGAAGCGCGAGCACATGTAGCGCTGCATCTGCTTCATCTGGCTCTCGGAGGCCGGGCGGAAGCCGCGCACGAGCAGGTGGCAGTACTTGAGCAGGCCGCCGCCCCGGATCTCCTCGGGGCTGCGGGTGGCGATAGTCTTTGAGCGGAGGTGGTCCAGAGCTTCCTGGAAGTCTCCGTACATGCTCTCCCCCTGGACCGTAGGGTGGAAGGTCTCAGACATGGCCGTCTCTGAGCAGCGGTCAAAGAACAGCAGCGAGTCCAGCGTGATCTGGAAGGAGTCGACGCTGAACTCGAACTGTCTCCTCAGGGAGTCCACAAACTTCAGTTCCACGTTTTTGCCAGTGTTGTTGGACAGCGAGATCAGGCTCCATCGGTCCGTGTCGTTGCAGACCTTCACCAGTTTTTGCACGTAGGCCTCTTTGAGGGCCAGGGCCGTGATCCGCTCCCTGCACACGCCCTCGGGCAAGAAGTCCACCAGGCAGTCCAGCACCACGTCCTTTACCAGACGGAAGGTTTTGTCGTCGGAGAGACTCAGGCCGAAGATTAGATCCAGATCTTTGTAGCCGAGGCCGTTGTCCTGGTGAAGCACGTGGCTGGCTGCAGACCCGTTCAGCTTAACGTCACGCACAATCACGCCCTGTTCCTGGAGCCGAGCCCTGACCACCTGAAAGATTCAGAGACAAAGACAAGAAGCTGAGTTACGGGGACCCAAAACCAGATAAGCATCAGAAGAGGCAGATAGAGAAAGCAAGTATGCACATGCTGATCTTCTCCTACTGCCTCCAATAAAAAGAACCTGAGGGGCAAACGTTTAAACTTGATACATCTAGAGACTGAAGCTGGATGTTCATGACGTGGAAGGAATATAAAGTTTGTTTTATTGTTTCTCTACGTGTCAAGATAGGTTTTATGTGAAACAAGCCCGTTGTGGAAATAGAATGTAAGATTTTTGTAGTCAGTAAATCCAGTGGCAGATTTCTTGAGGCAGGTAAGGGAAGCAACTGCTCAGATACCTGCTATGCTCAAAATAATGTTATCATTAACAACACTGTGTTGCCGGAGGGTGACATTGCCTTACATACTGATTAGTAGACATGTTACAAGGCAAATGCCTGATGTAGCAGACTTAACTGATCATATGTGAGCTAAAAACAATTTCTGCACTTTAACAAAAAGGTTCCCCTCCAATGCTTTCAATACTTATGAGTACAAACGGTAAATTAGATGACTTTTTCTGAGATAAGGTATTGTGCAAAATGCTCGGACAATGACTTACATCATGTCTGGAAAAAGGGAAAGGGGTTCCATCAGTTGAATGAAACACAAGCAAACTCAAATGGAGAACACAAGACATCTATTTTCAGTAAGCAGTCTTCAGGAATAGTTCTCCAGGCTTTCTGAAGGACATTCCAAAATTCTTCTCTGGATGTGGTCAGAATATTAACTTATGTTGACGTGCGGGGACGATGTTACCAGTTTTGATTAATACATTGGCGTCTCGACTGCCACCCTTCTATGGAAACAATTTTGAATGTGTCTTCTCATGAATCCGGTCTTGAATCTTAAAAATAAGTTAAAAAGCAGCAAATGTCCAAAATAAATTGACAAAAAATGTATAACCATCGTTCTAGAGTCTAGACTATTCTAAGAATTCCATGAAAAACTGCTTTCGAAACAAAATACAAACAGTTTAAAACGGTTGAAACTGTTACACAACATGACATAAACACTTCTTGGCGGGGAGTAGAAGTTATCTCGTGATTCTAACATCCACCACACATGCACGGCTGTAACCCTTGGGGAAATTGTTGCGCTAAAGACAGCTGAGATGCTCATGTTTCCTGTCTATTGCACCACTCCAGTGGCACAAAAGGGAGAAAAACATTTAATGAGGCCAGTTCTGGAGAAATATAAAACACAGCTGTGCGTTTCAATCCTTTAACTGAGCCTTTGGGAACCAGTGTCCAGTTATCAATAAACCAGTCCACTTCGCAACTAAGGTTCTCCATAAACCTGTGAAAACTGCCAGGTAAAAGCAAATTGTATTAAGAAAAAAGTTTCAAGTTGCCTCAGTTTTCCTCATTTATTAATTTTCCCTTTTTTGTCACACTTTTGAGGCAAGAATTGGCTCCATCTCATGAAAACAACTGTGAGCTGCATGGTGTTGTGGTGGTACCCTCCCACCTCACAGCTGGTTAGCAGCAAGTGCATTGTATGTGACAATACCTGCATTCCATTGCCACATTGTATACACAAACATACACCTATATAATGAATAAATACTAATAAAAAATTAATGTCAAATGTTCTTTGACAGCCACAAGCTCCACAAATCCTTTGTTCTCAAGCTCCCACATTGGCTCCCACAGTACCTCTTATATAAAGCAGTAACTAACACCTGTTTTTTTTTTTATTCTTAAGTAACTGAGCACAAAAATAAGTCAGCTAGTTGCTAAATATTATTGTTATTGTCTTTATTATTTGCTGTCATGCAACTTGACTGGCTAACTTGTATCAGAAATATCTTTTATTAGACTGTCACATTTCAAATGTCAAATGATGCAGTTTTTTACACTATTTTAATCTTGAACTTTTAAAGGGGGAAAACACAAAAGAAATCCTCAAATTAGCATGACCTCCATGTCTGCTATTTCCACACAAGGAAACCTATGAAACCACTAGTTTCGCTGTCCCCAAAGCAAAAGGGTACAAACAAAAATGTCTGAATCTCACATTAAGTTTATTGTCGTTCAGTCCACACAGAAACTAAAAGTAGAATAAGTGTCTTTGTTCTCACCAACTCTGACTACCGGTGGCTAGATGGAAGATGACTATGTTCAGAATTTCCAGTCATTACCAGGATGACTGTTTGGGCATTAAGGAAATTTGATGTGATGCACTACTGTTAATACTTTATGGTTTCCTTTAAACAAAAAGTTTCAAGCTATCGGATTTTAATCCTGATATGTAACAGTACCAATATTTTCACCACAGAAAAAAGAAAGCTTTCACACATTATAAAATAGGGAGCGATTTAATCTCCCTAAAGTTCAAGTATATGCTCTGGATTTGTCCCTCAAGGAGACTAAAAAGCAAACTGTTTACATTGTACTATTTTAATACGGCTTATCTAACCCTCTTATTACTCTAATGAGAAAGCTATTCAGAGTCTAATTTCACATGGTTTTATTTAGCACTGGAAAACACTACAGAACAGTATCCATCCAGGGAAACCCACAGCAGTATTTACTCTGCCCTTACGTTTAAAACACTTGGTCTGAGTCAACAGAATAGGAGAGTATGAGGAAGCACACCCCCATACTTCAGCTCTCATAAAACACCTTAGTGCATTTCCCATATGATGCACCAGCACCTGGTAAGCCCAGCGAGGGGAGACACTTCCGCCAACGCTGGAGCAGAGAAGCCTTGTAAAAAAAAGAACCGCAAACACACCAGACTGTCTAGTGCTGACAACGCCTTGGCGACACATAATGCTCCCTCCACTTCACTTCAGCAGTGTCAATAGATTCCTCGAGTATTTCCTTTGAACTGCGGCCTGAGTGTGTTTTTATTATGGCAGCTTTAAATTACCCAGCCATTTACCCGTCCGTGGTCCCCCGGATATCTGGGCAGTGAGTCAGACTGTGTCTCTGCCAAGCAAATGGCAGCGGCAAGTGAAGAGTTGCAAGTCTCTGACCTTCATAGTCAATCAAAAACTAATCCAGCCTGTGGGTTGCACGGTAGCTTGGCATACAGTGGGGGGACGATGAAGGATTTTCCCCCTGACTTGAAAAGCTTTCCTGAATTTCCTTTGCATGGGTGGTCATTTCACCTGTGCGTGTGTAAAACCAGAGCAAGTCCCAGGCTGTAATGTGATGCTATCCTTCCTCTGGACTATATGTGTTTTCAGGGAAGGATTTATTCAGCTGCTTTAATGATTCACAGCATTTCTCGGCCCACTCTGACTTTATGTGATGTGTTTATATCTTTGGAACTCATTTTAGGGACATTATGTTATATTACATAGTTAGGGCTAGCAAGAACAACTCCAACAACTCTTTTTCACTCCCAACTCATCCCACTCAGATGTCTGGCCAGCAATTGGCTGTCTAATTTTCTAACGGATGGTTAATCCCTCTGTGTGCCTATAGGATTTGCAAAGCTTTCGGAGCTGGTAATGAAAAAAAAAAAAGTTGAAAATGGCGGAATGATGTTTCTTCAACAAGGGATAAACCAGAATTTGCTTTAGTTCTCTTTGCATCGGAAGAGAAAGTGAAGGGGTATTCCATATGCAAAATTGTGTAACGAATACGAACAAAAACATGCCTTGTTGGTGTTTGGCATAAAGTTACAAATGAGAGGATCCACACAACCCTTCAGAGAAGAAACAGAAGTTGTCTTAGTGGTGTAATGAAAAACGGCCAAAATACCTGAGCCTGGGTAAAATTAACCCCATTTGTTTAAAAGAAACTCTCTAAAGAGATGGCATCATAAAAAAATAACATCCCCTCTTCAAAAGAAGTCTTCGTGTTGCTCTAATATGGCGTCAAACATGACCCACAGGTCTGTTGTTATGACAGCCAGTGGTCCATTCCTCTGCTGAGCTGCCTTCCATTAAATTGGAAGACCAAATAGAAAAAAAAAAGTAAAACTCCCTCCACCGTCATGGCTATGACACACTCGGATATCTGCGTTTGTCATTATGCGGGGTGACGCTACGGTAGGTGTTGCGTGTCGAGGGGGAACAGGAGTCGCCACCGCGGATTCCTGTTGTGGTTTGATGACGACTCACGTAAAAACGAGTCCCAGAGAGCAGAGGTGTTGTTAACGGGTAGACGTTTTTGCTTCCTGGCTTTCCCATGGCTCTCGCACAACCAGACCACAAACAGATGTTATTCAAATGTGGCCCCTCAAACAAAATCCGCAGCTGAGGGGAGCTGCTGGGACACCACGGGAGTCTGACCGGACCATCACACCGCCCCGGAAACGATGGGAGGACCTGCCTCGAACTCGCCCCCGTCTGTGTCAGATGGATGGTTTTGTCTGAAGTTCAGCTTCAAGATAATTGACATTCAAGGAACAGACTGGCGGAGCCAAATGTTTAAGTAAATTTACCATAAATCACCCACGCCTCACATTACTGTCATCCATTTTCCAAAACATACCATGGTGGTTAAGATGTCTGAAAGGGTTTTTTCCTCACAGTGATTTCCATTTCTGTGCATATGGTAAGAAAATTAACTTTCAGATATTGCAGATATGACTACTGTAGATTACATTTTCCTGCAGAGGAACGTGGAAACCAACTTTATTTTCCTTATTATAAGGTCACTACAACACGGTGACACTCAACAGGCATTCTAATCAATCTTTACTTTGAAGGGCCTGGAAAAAATACCTAAACATCATTATTTCTGTCAAATTAAAACAGCATGACCGCTCATTAGTCTGATACAATGCGATCATTAGGAAGATTAAACACCAGATTTGGCTTTGCTTGTGGCTCCAATAAAGATAAGGACACAAGATCCCTCTAGTCAGGGCTGGTTAATGTATTTTTGAGCTGGTAGGTTAAGAGTTGTGGACAAAAATATCTTATCAGGCCCATGGAATCCACATTCAAAACTTTTTGATAGCGCTTATATCGAAGCAGGTAACTGTGTACACTGTGTACACTGTGTACACTGATAAAATCTATTCATTTCTGGGTCGGCGTATGCTGCTTTTGGTTAGCAACAGCATAGAAGCCTTTTCTTTTTCAAAATTTCTATGTGAAAACATCAACAAATGGAGTGCAGAGTCGCTTATAAACCTAACAGGTACAGTAGAGGCAGCAACTATTGGATCTGACCACCACTTTTGGTGTGTAACCCATTTTCTATCTTGCCTCACTCTGCTAGCAAAATTTTTCATTTTAGCCTAATGAACTTCAACAGTCAAGTTTTTAATGGGCCGTTGGTTCCGTTTGTGAATAATGTCCCTCTAAATCTTTTCATGTGATCTATTGATAGACAAAAATAGGATTATATGGACAGAACAGAGGCAAAACTTGATATTATTATGAGTTGAGAGAGAGTGGATCTGTTTGCTATCACTGAAAAGAGCAATACCATCAATGCATAGGACCGCTTTGCACTACCACCGATTCAGCTCCACTGGACTTTTCTCTCATATTTGTTTTTTCATGTTAAAAAAGTTTGCAATATCAAGATAGCCTGAGAGTCCGGTGGTGTAATTTGTACGTCAAATAAATTAAACGGAAGAGTAAACACCACTGAGCACCAATAAGCACCACTGAGGCAACCTAGTTGTTGGACCACTGGACCGGTTTCAGTATAGCCATTTACACCTTTGATGATGACGAAAATATGAAATTGCACATTCGTTAGTTGCTACGTTTTTTAAAAACTGGCGTCGCTTTCATGACCCCTCCAATGAAGTCACTTCCTGGTCAGTCAGCGGCCTTTCAGTCTGTTGTCCAAACCGGCTTGGAGACCTGGCTGAGGACCTACTAAGATTGTTACTGGTACCGGGCACCACTACTGAGTGGAAAGCAAAAAAGGTCAAATCACGCGGAGTAATTACTAGCTAAGAGGGCCATTAGTGAGCTAACAATTGTTGCTTTCAGAATAAGCTACCGGCCATTTTTGAGCTAGGGAGTTATGGCCTCTTGTGTTGGCTGTTGGAACTGGTCTTTGATAGTTTTTTCTTTGTCAGGCAGGAAAAGATCCAGCAGGGTTTTTTTTTTTTTTTCCACTGTAGCTAGCTACCACATCAGTTAGGTTTCCGACAATATGCTAAATAGTGAGATAATGACCAAGAAAAAAACTTTTACAGGTACCAAGCGAGAGATCCGCAGCAATTCAACGAAAAAGAACATCAGTCATTCTTGCTACTTTCTTTTGTCAGATAATGTGTTTGTTGTTGTTGGGTTTTTTTTTAAGGGTCAATGGTCAACTTTCTATCATCTCAACTCTAGCCTAAATCAACAATCAGGATACTGTAAAGGACAGAGGTGAACTGGATTAATAACAAAGGTGAGCAAATTCTTGTAAGGCAAAGATCCAATGTAAACCTGTTATCCGTATTGTGTTGTTTTTTAGGAAAAATCATTCAGAATTTTAATTAACAATTTATTACATTTCCAATCCTCGTGTGTTATGTTGATTAAAATTCAACAATGCTACCAAAAAGTTAAATGTTTTTACTCTGGGTAAGACCGTGTCTGGTATTAAAGTTAAAACGCTGTGTTGTGATCCCAAAGGGAAATTATATAATAGGTCTGCTACTGCGGAAGACTTGTGGAAAGCAGTTGGAGGAGAATTTTCCAATAGCTGCTCTGTGAAAGGTCCATAAAAAATGCTCTGGCTCATGGAAAGAAAAATGTTTGGGGTCCCTGTTGCCTGCAGGATTGTATAATGAAGGGAAGATATTAGCAGGGGGATGTTCGGAGCAGATGGTGGGGGGCCCCTTGATGATAGAGGCCCTTAAAACCTGTGTGTGTGTGTGGGGGGGGGGGGGGGGGTGTGTGTGTGTGTGTGTGGGTGTGTGTGTGTGTGTGTGTGTGTGTGTGTGTGTGTGTGTGTGTGTGCGTGTGTGTGTGTGCGTGTGTGTGCGGGTTTCCCTACTTTGTCACCACAGAAAATATGACTCACTGAAGTGAAATACGAGCTTGCATTAAAGGTATTTCACTAACGTCCAGTAAAGCCAGTGCCCCGGTCAGTCCCCATACATTTCAGCCCCTGTAAAAAAAAGCTACTTCATGATATTTGAAGACTTCTGGGGAAAAAAAAGACGTAAGGAGCAGAAAAATTGGTGAGCTACTGGAAAAGTCCAGTCATGGCGTTAGATCATCGCCATCTGAAAGAGTGTAAATTATGAAAAAAAAAAATTTTCAATGTGGTGACCAATAAAAAAAATTAAAAAGTCAAAGCACCATTTCGGAAAATAAGCAGTGTAGTAAAATCAACAGTTTTTGTTCAATTTTTTTTTCAGAAAATAATCTAAAAGAGGCAATTTGTCTGCAGGCTATAGTCTGTAATGCATCTCAGATGCACACGAAAAGTAAACTTAATAGAAACAAGTCAACTTTACGCAAAAATAGACCATTTTGGCGTGGTACCGGTGCGCCACTGACGCTTCGGTGCGCGCATTTTAGCCTCATCAGTGCGCGCTGCGCGCTCGGCTGAGCTGCGTTTCTCACCTGAACGATCTGCCGGGGCTGCACGGACAGCGTGGGGAAGTTGCCGCGGCCGTGGATCGGGACGCTCTCCCCCAGAATGGAGTCCAACCGCCGCACCTGATCCCAAGACAGCAAGCTGACCCGCCGACTCTGCTCCGAGGCGTCGCCCGACATGACGACCGGAGGACCGAGCTGTGGAGTGGAGACGGACTGCTGCGCGTTGCTACTCCTTCTCGGAGAGTTTGTTTGCTGGGGAAAGGGGGGGAAGTGGGTGGGTGGGTGGGTGGGTGGGAAGCTGGTACTTCTCTCCTCCACTGGGGAAAAAGGCTCAGAAAGATCCAAAACGCGTTACAGTGTCGGGAAAGTTTGGCACAACAACGGGCATCTCCTGGAACCGGCAGCTCGCGCGCCGGGCTCGTCCGCGTGCACTCGCTCCCTCCTCAGATTAGAGACCTCTCCGGACTCACGGCGGCTTTTTACCCAGCTGGGATTAACATGAGCCTCCTTATTGGTTGGACGCAGATTTATGAACGCTTCCACATTCAGAGGACTGCAGTTAATTTGCACGCACACACCTACTCCCAGTGCGTCAGAGGGCTTTGAAAGACTGTTGGAAATGTGATAGTTACTACATAACCACGTTTCTTTTCACTTAAAAAGTTAATCTGGTAGCGCCTCCATACATGTCGGTAACCGTGTTTACACGTGTTTTTTTTTTCAATGTTACTGGAAAATGGGAAATAAGTGTAGCCAACTGAAACACGTGCAGAAAAATGAATGGAGATAAAGTTTAATGAACATTAAAGTCAATATTGGGGCACCTTTTTTCTTTCTTGTCTTTTTTTCTTCTTTTTTTCCTTCTTTTTTGTAATCTATAGTATAACAGTTTTCCATATTTCTCAAAGAACGGTCCAAAAATGTTCCTAGAATGCTGTCTGGGACAGATGAGGTGTTGTGGTCATCTGATATGGACAGCTCCTGGTCGCCACCTTTTGGATATAGAGTCAAATGGGGAGGACACCCCATGATTCACTGGAAAGACTACACGTTTTCTGTTATGGAGACAGTGCAGAATTCTTGATAGGATCTTAAGGGTTAACAGGAAAGAGGGATGTTTGGATTTGTCTCCATGATCTTTTGCATCTACTGCATGATCTTGGATTTTGGAAAAAGGATGAATGGATCATCACTGCCTTTTGTACCATTCTCAGTAAAGACCATCACACTTCTGAGACCTGTTGCTACTTTTTTCAGTCCACTCTTGTGCAGTTTGGCATATCTTAGCTTATATTTCCCCCCTGTGTCAGCCACCCCTCCACGGGGACATTTATGACTCTTCTTCCAACAGAAGATCTGCTTTTTACTGCTCCTCTCAAAGGAACATTATGTAACTCATTCAAAAAGGTCATGACTTCATTCCTGTTATCTGTTGTTTAACAAATAATTTAAAACACCTTTTGTGACCATTGTGACATGGGGCCATTTGTCATGATATTATGCCCTGTTGTCCTGCCTCATTGTTCTGCTGTCATCAAAAGTTTTTTTTTACTTAAACCTTTCGTTAAGATTGTTTAATCTGTTAAAGCGATGGCACTCAATCATACAGTCACTTGTTATTTTGCTCCCTTTCAGATATGCTGCTGATGCTTTTCACTGCTGAGCGATGCCTGTCTGAAATGGGCTTTATGTAAATGACTTTTTCAGTGAAACAATCAGAAAACCACATCATCATTTTGCCCTCTCATTCTCAAGTAACCACCGTGAAAGTTCCTGTTATGGGCCTTGGCTGCCTCTGTTACTGAAACCCATCCGTCTCGGATCGTTACATGATTGATGTTGTCCTCATGAGTGTGAAGAATTCCGTGAATGGGCAGCTGTTTAGCAGCGCTCTCATGCAACCAAATAGCATTCGGATTTCTAGCTCTGGTTAGCCAGCCACACCTTGGAGCAATCCATGAAAAGGTCATCCATTCTATTATGTATCGCTTTCAAACAGGACATTATCTCTTGGGTTGCCCAGAGCTTGCTGTCAGGATTTTAAGTTTAGTTTAGCCAGAATTTCGACAAGAAAAGAGATCGGGGGCATATCCATTTCAACCATTCCTTTTTGTAAATGGCCCATGTATGTGTGATAGGATATTCATACACTTTACAGCCAAAAACACTACGAGAAGACAAGGCTTTGCGAAATCAAAAGCTTGAAAGGGGAAGAAAGTTAAGTCATTGTAGATAACACAATAGAAGGTGAACTGGTTGTGTTTTGTATCTCCATTTCGTAACATGCCTAAAGACAGAGGCCAGTCATACTTATATAAACCCATAGGGTCTGTTCTGCCTCCTATGTCGCTCAGTGACTTGCCTCTCTGAAAGAAAAGAGTATGTTAATGTCTCAAACACACATAAATACAAAGACACGCATAACTTCAATAGAATTCTTTGTTGACAGGTGAAAGTTACTTTTCAAACTAGCCTTTAGTTGAATGTGATTATTACAGTTTGTAGCAGATCCTATCGAACAGTTTGCTCAACAATGATGAGAAATCAATCACCATGCTGTTGATAATAATTTACCCATAAAAATAATTGTAATGCAGTCAGTTTTAATGATTAATTTTCATTCTCAGGGTTCCAATTTTAATATTGACGTGTCTTTGTTATGACAACCTTTTTGATTAAGTGGTGCAGACAAAAAAAAAACAAGCTGAAGATGCCTCCTAGTTAAATCATTACCATTCATGTGACAGTTATGTGTGATGAACATTGTTGCTCAATGTACTCACTGCTTCTTACATGCAAATCCTCTCTTGGATAAAATCTGTTTGAGTTAGTATGGGAATCATATAGAAACCTTTATGATATGACTACAATAACAAATGCAACACCTGCCATGGAAAATGTGATTAATTTTTATTATATTAAGCAAAAAAGATAAATAATTATTTCTCTGCATTATCTTTGACTGCATTTGTGCTTTATAATGGTAATATACATTGTTTCAGTTTTCTACTGCCCAACTTTGTTGTGTAATGTTTCTTTTCTTCATTGCAATAGTGTTTTTGGTAAACAAAAAGTAGCGAGTTAGTGAAAACAGACCGCTTTAGCAACTTATGAAAGTGGAACAGTTTCAAGGTGTGCCCACTCTACACAAATAGCTGGCGACTTTATTCGATTACATACAAAGTAAATCAATAAAGTGTGTGTTTACTTTTGCATGCAAACACACAACCTTCAACTAATGCCAGCATATTATTAACATTAGCTTTCTCTATCGGTAGCCTGGGTAGTATGAGGGCAAACATAACCATGTTAAATATGAGGACACAAGTTTATTGTATTGTCTCTTTATCTCCTAACTAAAGGATTTTTGTTTTTCTTTTTACTTCATTTGTGGGTATTTTTGTGGCTAATTTGGGGGAAATGGTCTGTTCAATGCCAAAATATATCCAGTACATCAAGCGTAAGTTTATTTAATAAGGAAATACAACAAGTTAATAATGTTCTCAGTGGTTTTCTCAGGAATAAAAATTAAAGTTCTACATCTGAGAAATATTCTAGGTGAAGGCCACTCTGTGGTATATTAGACACTCAGCAAATTCTGATTTTTTTTCTTTAACTCTTAAGCCACAATTACATTTGATAATTTTTTTTAACTTTGAAGATTCATATTCTGGCCTCAAATATCTAGGACAACATTGCATGGTAGTTGCCCAAAAATATTTTTATGTTGCTTCAGTCTCAGATATCTTCAAGGTAAGAATTTGTGAAAGGAGAGGTAGGTTTAGAGATAGATTTATGGAAATTTATGAATGACCTTTCTGGAATAAGTTGTATCTTTTGGACAAGTTACCATTGGAGGATTCTGTTATACTAATGATCTTCATAGCACACTCCTTTGGTGAGCTTTTAGCAGAAGGCTGTTAGCCATTTGTGAAAGTAATGCCTCTAAAAAGGAGAGTCTGCATAGCCAACATGTTAAATTATGGATTGCACTTGATCTGCAGGATAATTGTGTGTTACACTTTACTTCTGGCACTGAACTGTTTGAATCCAGGCAGATGTGGGTTTGCAAAATTCAACCTATGCAGTGTTTAGTCCTTGCAAACAGAAACTATGCAGGACAGATGTTAAGATGTGAAAAGAATTATATCTGATCACAAGTGTTCTCAAGTGATACATGCCAAATGCAATGTGTGAACTGATAGTTAAAACAGTTATAAAATGGACAAGAGATCAGTGTATGTCTGACATAAAGGAAGACTCCTTAGAATAGTTTATTGATCTCACAGTGTGGAAATTTACACATTACAGCTGGGGGAAAAAGGGGAAAGTACAAGCACAGTGGAGTCATAAATAAAGGTTATTTACATTGCAACAAAATAAATAAACGTCATTTACAAGAGAGTGTTATTAATATATAATAATATGATTATTACAATGAAATATTCCAATGAACACCAATTTGCCAATTGACTACTGAGGCTAACATCATGGATCAGGCAGTGCAGGTGTTATATATCCAAACAGCAGTAGGGAAGAAGGACCTGCGGTATATCTCGTTCTCACACCATGTGTGTAACAGCCTGCTGCTTAAGGAACTGCTCAGTGATCCCACAATGTCATGTAGGAGGTGAGAGGTGTTGTCCATGATGGATGTCAGCTTAGCCAACATCATTCTCTCCCCCACTACTTCTACTGAGTCCAGTGGACAGTCCAGGGCATAGCTGGCTCTCCTAATCAGTCTATAGAACTTGCTCCTGTCCCTGTCCGTGCCACCCCCTGCCCAGCAGACCACGACATAAAAAATGACTGAGGCCCCCACAGAGTCATATTTAGTCTTTAGAAGACTCCTACATCTCCAAATGTCCTCAGCAGGTGGAGGTGACACTGGTCCTTTTTGTATATGGTGTCAGTGTTTACAGTCCAGTCCAGTTTTTTGTTCAGGTGAACACCCAGGAATCTGTAGTTGTCCACCATCTCTATGTTTGATCCCTGAATGTTCACCGGGATAAAGTGGGGTGTCTTCCTCCTGAAGTTGACGATCATCTCTTTTGTCTTGCTGGTGTTGAGCTGAAGATGGTTGCGCTCATACCAGACCGTCAGTGACTGGTATGAGCGCAACGTCAGTCAGGTCGTTCCCTTCAGAGACACAACCAACAATGAAGTTGTTGTCAGAGAACTTCTGGATGTGGTAGTTTGTGGTGTTGTGGGTGAAGTCCAGTGTGTAGAGAGTGAAGGGGAAAGGGGAGAGCACCATACCCTGAGGGGCACCACATAATGTTGGAGCCTCAGGTACTGTGGTCTGTTGGTGAGGTAGTCAGTAATCCATGCAGCCAGGTGTCGGTCTGTTCCCACACTCTCCATCTTCACTCTGAGCAGTGGAGGCTGTATGCTATTAAAAAAGCTGGAGAAGTCCAAGAACAGGACTCTCACAG
Organism: Menidia beryllina; assembly: GCA_013363375.1. Taxonomy (NCBI): domain Eukaryota; kingdom Metazoa; phylum Chordata; class Actinopteri; order Atheriniformes; family Atherinopsidae; genus Menidia; species Menidia beryllina. The sequence continues at coordinate 1,313,260 of JABUIW010000026.1, read as the reverse complement.
CGTTCCCGCTGTCTTCCAGGTGTAAGAGTGATCTGGGCAGCAGGTAGATCACTTCATGATCCACCCTAATCCCAGACCGGTAAGCAAACTGCATGGGGTCTAGCTGAGAGCTCACCAGGGGATGTAGGTGTTGCGGGATAATTCTTTCCATAGTCTTCATCAGATGTGAAGTCAAGGCAACAGGCTTGAAGTGGTTACGCTCCTTGGGGGGTGGCGTTTTCGGTACAGGAACCACACGGGAGGTCTTCCACAGGGCTGGGACTTTCTCCAGGCACAGACTCAGATTGAACAGGTTCCTAACCACACCGCAAAGCCGGTAAGCACAGTCCCTGAGGATTTTGGGGCTGATGCCATCGGGTCCCGGGGCCTTCCTTGTCTGGATCTTGCTAAGTTGGCTCCTCACCTGATCACTTGTTATGCTGGACTTGAGATGTGGGGGGATGAATGGTGATAGTCCCAGAAGTGATTGAGAGGGGTCGAGAGTTTAGATTTAGATTAGATTCAATTTAGTTTACATTATATGCAGCAAATATTTCAGCCTTATCAGTACCAACTTTGATAACCCAAGATTTAAGTGTTCAAACTGTCTTTAATACCAAAGGGATGCCGTCTTGTGGAGAATCTCTGAAAACCCAATAGCCTGTAACTGGTAGGTAATAACAGGGAGGACAAACTGTCTTGAACGTGGGGGAAAACTAATGTTGAATCCAAATGGAAGTCATACTTTTTTACCCAGTGAAATTACATGATTTTTAAGCTTTTACATGTGTCCGATTTCTAACCTTATTACCCATTCTTCCATTACTGAAACATGAGTGAGGTAATGACAAAAAGGAAAAATGGCTCTCATCGTTCACCACACACACCAAACAGATATGTAACATCAGTCTGGGTATTCTGTAGATGAGTAATGGAAGCAATGAACTAAGGTCTAATAGAGGAATCTCATAAAACTACTGAAGAACTTAACATGCCCTTGTAGAAGATTCCTCACTACGGCATCATTCCATTCCAGTGCACTCAGGATACTTGTTTCCCTTAATAGAAAACATCTAATTTCCCCCTCTTGTGAACCAACCAAACAATGCCAAAACAATTTCAAAAGCCAGTAAAGAAATGTTACTTGTGCCGATTTCTATCTAAACCATGAAACAATTAAACTAAAAATAAAGTAGACGCTCAGGCACATTTTTCATTTTTAAGAACATTTGTACTCCTTTATAATGTTGCAGACACATTCTCTTGCTAATGTGAAAAAAATATTTAAACTCACAGATGTAGTGTGTTTTCCTTAGGCATTTTCCAGGGTCTTTGCTGACCTTGGCAAATGACTAGAGTAGTCATTCAGCATTGAGGTTGATGACAGGGAAAGGCATAACTGATTGTACATCTTGTGGGAGATGAGTTCCTTGGTCTGCTCCAGTCTGTTGCATGTTTTCCACAAACCTGTGGGGGAGAATCCAGCCTGCTTTGCATGCATCTGTTGGGGAAACGGCAACAGAATCAGTTACTTAAACAACTTAAACTAACTTATAGGGTATCTCTGTCCTGAGGACTGCTGCAGAGCTGTTGGTCCTGATTGGAAAAACAAGAATGTTGTGCAAAGTAATGATCACAAACAAGAAAGACGTGAGGCTCTGCTGTAATACAAAGATATGCAGGAGGCCTTTTCTGCTCAGAGAGAGAACTGTTAACACTGTTGTGTAGAAAAAATGCTGAAATTATTTAAATTATTTTCTTCTATTTTTTTATATCATATTTTGAATATAATTTAATCATAATATAATTTAATATGTATATATATTTATTTTATTTAATATAATAATTTGATTTTCAATACATTGTCACGCTTTTGTATATCACAGAACAGTGAGGAGAATGTTCTAATTGGATGTGTTCAACATTTGGCTTATAGTCCACAATGTGAAGGCTAATAGGTGTTGTTGAAACTGTTTTTTCTCATGTGGTACTTAAATGACACACCAATTCATGCCATAATGTAATTCATATGTATGCATTTACTCTTCCCAAATTGCTTCAGCCCTATATTCCTGTATGCTGATTATTCTGATTTCAGACATCTTAATTTTCAATTATGATCAAGCATCAAGCATGTTTTCGCCATCTTACTCAAAACACCATCGCCATCTTACTTGATGTTGTATCCAGCTGAGAGGTTTGATGTTGCCAAACTAATTCCACCAGTTTTGTGATGTGTCAACATTACAGTCAGATAGGATTCAGATCGGATTATTTTTTCATGGAGGTTCAGTAAATCATTACTAGAGTTTCACATTAATCATGTACCTTTCGTAATCAGACCATGTCATTACCACCATTCACACATGAGCATGTAAAAACTCCAACTAAACATTATCTTTGCAGACCTTCTTTACTGTTGCTCTTGCTTTTATCCAAAAAATAATAATTGTGCTATCTCTATACTATTGAGGTTATTGAAACAGTCAGAGCATAACATTGCCTCGGGCCGGTTTCCAACTACTTAAGAATGTAGCATCATCCATCTATGTGAGAAATGCCAGCTGTCAGGACACATATGAGATTACAGTGTTCAAATTTTTCTGGAAGGTTTGTTTGAAGTCGGTCAAAAATAGGTTTTGAAAAGCACAAAGACTGCCTGCAACTTGACGGCGACCTTCCTAAAACAGTCAGTTCAAATGCACTGAATAAGATTTAACAGAAAAAGAGGCTCCAAAAGGTTGTTTTTCTGTATGTGGTTTTTATATAGACCTCCAAATGTTCAGAAGAGTTAGATTTCAAATGATTATCACATAAATTAACTCTTTTACTGACTTTTTTTCTTTGTATCACATTACATACAGCTTATTCCCACAATGGGTACACACTGGACAGATCGCCAGTTGTTATCACATTAAATGTTATATAAATAATATGAAATTCGACTTTTTATTTACTGTAATTTTTTTGTCTAACAAGCCCCAATCACAATATGTCAAAATCTACTCAATAGCGTTTGTCATCCACTCTGGTCGGCGAAAACCTCCTTTTTTAAGCTGTATATGTGGTGCCCTACAAATACTTGGAATAATGCAGACTTAGCTCTTTGGAAGCATTAAAACTAAGACGCAGGAATGTAGGGACGTTTAGGTTTTTGTGAGCTCATTAGTGATTTAGGGATTTTTGGTTGTGGATAAATCAGTCCTGTGCTTTTTGTGATTTCTATGTTTTCCAGCATCCTTTCTTTGTTCTTTGGTTCTGTTTCCTTTTCCTGGTATCTGTTTTTGCTCCTTGCCATCTTCCCCCACCCTCCCTCTCGTCGTCTTTTGTGAACATTGTTCCTCTCCTTCATCCACTGGCTTTCTCCATACTCTTTGCCCCTAGTCTTCAGGTTCCCTGGTCCTCTTATCCTCAGTTATCTTTTGTTTTTTGTTACTTTTAGCAATTTGTTTTGATTGAGTTTAACTTTTTTTTTTTGTATGCAATCCTTTTTGTTATCTTTTTAATAAATCTAAGTTGTTCCAAACTCCCTAGGAGAAGTGATGGCAACACTGGCCCTTTTTTACAGTGAGAATGCACCTTAAGAAATATTTCTTTTAATAAGACTAACACCACATATGAACTGGCGGACTGTCCAGGTTATACCCTGAATCTCACACATGGAATGCTGGGATAGGCTCCAGTCCCCCCGTGACCCCACTAGGTAATAAGAGGTTACGAAAATGGATGGATGGATAAACATCACGCACTGATCTGGGGCCCTTTGCAAAATGAACGAACACCTAAAATGAACGGAGAAGAGAGACTATCTGATCACTGTCTCTGATATGACTGATTTGCAAAACATGAAACAATGTACTGGAAGGAAAGATAATAATATTTCAATGCAGTTGCTTTGCAAATACTCCTGATCCTTTTCCTTTGCTGTCTGTGTAGACTGTGCAGATTTGTATTGGCCCCGACACAAGGAGACACCCTCAGTCGTGCAACAACAAAAAATGTACATATAACGTAAATGAATAACAGAAGAGACGTACTATGAGGGGGAAAGCCAAAGCTCAACTTTGGCTAGGCCCGCTGTACAAACCCAACCAAGGACCAGGAAATAGGCGGCCTGAAATAGAGCAAAGGACTGCAATTCTGTCAATGAGCCGTGTTTTGTGTTTAAAAATAATTCAGTGGGAAAGTGTGATCAAAGGTCTCTCCATTCCTTTTTGCAGCCTAGACCATTCAAGTTGAAATAAAGCAACTAGGACAGCAGAGCTTTGGATTTCCCACAGTCTTGACTATTCTGTGAGGAGAAGTGGCTCTACACGATCAGCTCACATAATGTTAGAGAAACTGTTTTTAACTGAGTGGAGAACTAAGAAAAGTAATTTGGTTTTTAAGATATTTAGTTGTCCAAATTTATTATAATTAACAAATAAAGCCACCGTCAAATCTGGCTCTTTAAGAAACTGAGCTATTTGTCTTTTGCTAAACTGTAAAAAAGGAATGAAAACATTTAGATTTTTCTGTTGATAGGTTATTTGCAAGAGAGAGCATTTAAGAAAAGCTACACGTGGCAGGTTGCTTTTGCTGGAAATAAAGCAACACAAACGGTGTTGTGTTGCATTGGTAGATCAACGCCCTTTCATTAATTCAAGATAAGTTTTAGTTTCTGTCTAAATGTATTGTTTCAACAACACAAAGCCTCTCCCTAACCTTACCTAATATTGGATTAGCTGTCTAAGCATAACGAGGGCCTCGCCTGTGCTGTAAACACAGTAGTTTCAGTTGCCCAACTGTAAATTAAGCCCCGGTTTGAGTTACTTGAAGTGTTGCTCAAACCTGATCCATCCAGAAACTAACCTCATAGTTATAGTTTGGTGAATGGACTTTAAATGATACTGAAGTGGGTAATTCTGGAACAGATAAAATAGGATTGGGTATTATATCTTAAGAGGTTCCCAAGAGCAATTGTCTACCTCATGAATATAATCTGTAAGATTTAATCAACTGAAAACTCAAAATGGATTTATTGGTAGTAGTTGTGCACCTCAGTTTCTTCCCAGTGGGAGTAGGTTAAGTGTCTTAAAAGTTCCTAAGTGCACAGTATTGGCTACTCCCTGCAAAATAACAGCTGGAGGTTGCAAGGGTCACATGGCAGCTTTGGGAGTCTACCATTACTCATCACCTGGACTGTGCTTCTAACTTTGTTCCAAAGTAAAAACCTTCACGAAAATTTCCATTGAATATCAAATCTGAAGCTCATCCTCAAACCACCTGCTTCTGCTTAACTTGATACACACAGATGGTTCGTTACACACTCAGAGCCATGTTGGAAAATGTCTCTGGAAAGTCTTGGGTAAAGGGCAGGCCCTCTCAGTAGTTGTCATCAAACCTGGAACCAGCCATACCACCCAGTATAGACACAAATAGCTCTGAAACTACTGCAACACAAGCACAGTATGAAATCCTGAGAGGTTGTTCAGCATTTTTTATCTTGTAAAAGTGACATCAGACAAATTATCAAGATTTATGTTTGGATTTTTTTTTAAAACAATGCCTATCGGTACTACTTACAAGAAGTGTATCAAGGTCTTCTGATGGAAATTGACTTACAAGTCGTTTAACAGTCGTTTTATTTTATTTATGAAGGAACTGAGAGGAACTCACATTCTGTTATTTATCCCTTTAAAGCCTGATCCAAGAAAAATAGGAAGATTATTGGATTTTTTAGTCTGAAGTCTTTCTTTGGCCCCTCAACAACATATGAAGAAATTATTTTGATCAAATTAGTGTGCAATAAGTCAAAAATATATATACTTCTATTGGCTGTTATCAGGTATATCTGAATGTGTACAACAGGGGTTTGAGCAAAGCTTTTACCACTGAATGATGCAAAAAGTCTCAGATTCAAAAGACTTCAGAAACCGTTTGTATCAAATATGATACATTTGGCATTATAGGGTTAAAAAGCACCCATTTATGTGTGTGGATATGCAACGCAAGAACTAAGTTTATTGTGTGTTTTTTCCAAACCACTGAAGTAGTCACCCCACATTTTTTTCCATCCATCTACCGGGAACACTGCGTGGTGCCATGTCTCATATCATCTGTCCACAAGGCTTTTTTGAGTATGCAGAAAATGTATAGAGCCCTAATGATAGACCACCCCTGAAAGACCCTCCTTTTTCTGCACTGCTGTGCTTTATAAAACTGCACAAAGGTGTATTGTTGCAGTCTATTTCACAAGGGACAATTAACACACTCTGTGATTAAACACACTTATCAGATTTACTGTATTTCCATGCTAATAAATTTCCAACGCGTGGTTCCATTTAGTGCGTTTGTGGGGTGTCTTTTGGCGACAGTGGGGGAATGGTCTTTCATATCAAGTCGAGGACCTAAATCCAAATTTTAAGCTCCGTATTTTTCTAATTGTGGAAAGGTTTTTTTTTTTAAAAAGGCCCAGCCTTGAGAAGTGAAGAAATCATCTTCTGTGTAAACTGTTGTGTTGATTTCATCCATTAATTCTTAAAAATACCAAGAGTACCGGTGCAATACTTCAAAGACATATACTTTGTCAATCTTCTGACATATACTGCTCTCGACTAAGATCAAACGAACGGGCTCTGATGAATTTATGTGGCTGTAAAAGGAGGGTTTTGGGCTGAGCATAAACGGCCAGACATCTGTGCTCAATCTTCACCGTGCCGTGTAATGAGGATCACAGGGCTTTGTTCTCCTCTGGAGGAGAGAAGCAGCCAGGTAGGGGGCCAGCAGCTCAGGTAAACCTGGATATTTTCCTCACTGCTACTGGAAAGTATTAGTGGAAGGGTGTGGAGCACTGTGGGTCTGCCGTTGAACTGGGGGTCTTATTGGTGACCTTAAATGGATCACCAGGATTTGACAAAAAAGCCTTGACTGTCCCACAGATTAAAACCAAAAACCCCAAAAAACATGCTGTGCAGCTGGTGCCTCTACTTAAACGTGACCTGCTTCCTCTTTTATAGTGCAACTTTGATCTGGTCACAGTTAAAAGTTTTGGGTGATACAGTGTCAGTGTCAACAGGTTAAATATCTAATTTGTAAAAAAAAAAAAAACACTGCAAACTGAACTGACAATCCTATAGATCAGTTGCAAACTTTTTAGTGCTGCTGTCCTGTTTAACCCTTCTATGACCTACTTTTCGCTGCCTTTTGAATTTAGATTGAACTCCTAAAACATTAAGCACCAAAAAAATTGATTCAACTGCTTCTACAAATTATAGATATAGAGGTTTGTAACCACTTGTTAGTCTTGACAATGACATCTAGAAGTTACAGTATGACCAAACACAGACAGGCAGCACCAGCACGCGTAACATATTTATAGCATGAGCATTTCACTACTGTAACTCCTAAATAGATGGTTGAAGAGCAAAAATCAAACAGTAGAAAGTGAGATACAGATAAAGTATGAGAAATTATGGTAGATAGACTTTATATTAGAAAAAGAGGGAAAATACGTGGCAGGAAAAATGCAGTAAAGAATAAAAAAGTTTTTTTAGATCGTCCTTATTCTCTCTGGGGTCTTTTGGAGTAATGTATTTATGATATTGTCGTTTTGATTTGGAACAAGAGACAGTGCAGGTCTCTTCAAAACCTAAACCTCCACTCAAAGATAACCGTTACATAACTTTTTATCCTTGCCTTGCTTTCACAATCTCAGGTTTCAGGCTCCATGCACAACTGGGTCATTCTCTTAAGAACAGGAGGTGACAGTATGAAAAGAGAGTGAAATAAAAAAGACCACAACAGAATAATATGCTGTTTCAGTTCAAAAGACAATGGAGAACAACTGTCGACAAATATGGCAAATTCGAAAATTACATCATGCCACATGTTGTGACAAGTGTAGAGTATGCTGAAAATATTACAGGTCATAGCACCGTCACGTAACTGAAACACTATTAGCATTTTGCTAGCTCTGTTGTCAGGATTAGCTACCTTTAGCGTGGTGCTTTAGCTAAGCTAATATGTGTTAGCGTCTGCTGGGAAGACGTTTCTGAAACTACATTCGCATATTCAACCAGTAGGGAGGGATTTGTTGTTTTCTCCATTCATTTATTTTGGAAACCCACACTGTTCATTTTTATTTGCCATCAAGTGACATGAAATGCAGATAGCGAATCCTATACGACAGCAGAGCATAAGTTTGTTTGTTTCTGTTGATTTTCATTATGTAATGGAATAGAGAGGAAAATGGAGGCTTTTTGTGAAATTCACTTAAAACTGAGAAAGTGTTCAAAAAGTGCTCGTAACACTGGAGGGCTTTTCTGCCAGAAAAGTGCAATCACTTGAACGTCTGCTTGTGAGGTTCTAGCAGAAACACCATTACAGCACCTTTACCCCCTCTACCCACATTCATCCACTCAGCAGGGATTTATACAGGCAGACCCCACACCGTGTTAAAAGCTGAATGTTTAGTGGTGAAGAGGGTTAGTGACAACACACATTTCGACATTATGCAAAATTAGAGTGGTTTTCTGTTGGTGTGATGGCAGGGAAAGTTTACAAATGGGGATGTAGAGGTTATACAGTTGAGATTAGACCTGATTAAAAAGAAAAAGAGAAGGTGTTTCTTTTTATCTTCTATAGTGTCACAAAATATTGTGCATGTGGCTCCCTGGGATGCTGCTGCAATTTTCTAAATGTCTATTTCCCTGTTGTCCCACAGCCTCTATCTTAATATAAATCCATCTTAGGGAATAATAAGACTTTCCTGTTGTGATAATTTACTGTACATATCAATCATTCCTTTAAATAATTCTATGGAAATGAGGGGTGCTTGCACTTCCAGTGCAAGTTACTTACCTGTTCTGTTTTCTGTTCCAGGTTGTTTGGTCTAATAGAGTCCCTCTGTGCAAAACATTATAATTTTGGCTGATCAGGATTATTCAATAGGGACTCATATGACCTACTAATGCTTCAGAGAAGTGCACAAAACTGGAGCTCTGATTACAACACACTATGATTTTTTTTAAATAACAAGGATGCACTCACTTTGTGTTTGCATAAAAATATTCCTCGCTGCTTTATTAATAATTCTTCTATTTTTAAAAAATACTGGTGTAACTACCAGTGCTAATTTATTAATTCTTAACCCAGTTCAGTTCCGTTCATATATTTCTTGTATAGTAAATTGAGATTCAGTTGAAAACACTTTTTTACTTTTTTTTCAATTTCCACAGATTGTTGGGCAATAAAACTGTATTTTGCAAGAATAATAGAACACCACATCTTGTACAATTCGCATATCCACAAATATGTTTTGTAACATCTGACAGATGTGCTTAAAAAAAAGGCAGGCAAAGGATGACCATCAGCCTCCGTGTCAACAACACACATATTTGATTTAATTACTGTCTTCTACATACATATATATGTATATATTTTTAGGAACATTATACACATATTCTCTAGACAAATTTGAAATATGTTCTAATTGTGTTGCCAGCAATGCACACTTGTTGCTTGGATAAACAATTATCTCATTGCCAAGGCTCTAAGCTGACATCTGCAACACATCACTCAGATGCACTTCAGTGATGCTCTTGCAGTGAGGAAATCCCCAAACATCTGGCCCAACTCTATCGCTAACTCTTTGGACAAAGATTTTCTATAGAGTGGAAGAGAGGACAAAAGGGAATTATCTTTAGTGTTGAATAATTGTGTCAGTTGCAAAATTCGAGTAGAGACGCTTTCTAGCTGATACTTATGCATAAATAAATTCAAGAAACGATGGATCCAGTTTTGGCAGCTTTTCACGGTTTTCATGCAAACTTTTTAAACAGAAAAGCAAGCAAACTGAAACAACATTCAAGGCAGACGCCTATAGAAATATATGCATATACATCAGTGGTGGGCCTAAAAGCTTTAGGATTCAGATATTGCTTTAGGCAAAAACAGTATCTGAATCACCAATGATGATGCTTATTTTTTTATCCATGAATACATATTAAATCCTTCAGAATGCTCTAGAAACTTATTTTATTAGCTTTTACCCCTAATTGTGCTGCTTCCAGAAGTATGTTTTAATATAAAAGTATTTAACCAATCACATTTCAGCTTTTATTTGTTGCCAGGGTAAAAGAAATCTGCCTGGAGGCCCTCACGATCATTTCTGTGGGCCCTGTAGCATAAAACATATACCAATGAAACTGTTGCTTCAACCAATCAGATTTTGAGTTGGTTAAACCAAGGCCTTCAAGCAGGTGTAAAGTGACGTTAGCGTAGTTACACCTTTTGATTGGACAGTCATAGAGCATCCAAGCTAAAGCTAGCAAACTGCATCTATAGGGAACTGCAAACAAAAAAGATAGCTTTGTTGGTTTAAAAGCTGTTTTGTCTCCCCATATTGGTGGAAGCGGAAGAGGAAATGGATTTGGTGGCAGATTTATTGTCGAAGACGAAATTTTCAAGAAAAGCCGGGCATCATTCAAAAAGATCGGGCAACTCCAAAGCTGGCATACGGGAAAAGGACCTGGTCAACACATTCAGTACACCAACTATGAGCGGTACCCCTGGTTCACAGGCCCAGAGAACTAAAGCCAATTGTATTGCTGTGATCCTCGTGTCCAATGCTTCTGTCTAGCGGACGTTTTCAGCCCCGAAGTTGGAAATTATACCTAGAACTACAACAGCTCTAACTCTGCTTTCAGCATTTGCTTTGGCTAATGCATATGCAAGGTCGTAAGTCCAGCGGAAGAAAAGCTGACCAAAGTGCTATCAAGAATTTTGTTTGCTTGGTTCTAGTTGAAAAGAAGCCAAAAGCAAAAGTCTGCTGCGGGAATACCATACAATCCTGGGAGCTAGTTTAGGTATCTCTCAGCTCAGTGCAAGTGCTTGACTCTATAGTCCCAGGAAATTGGGGTAGCCAATGGTCTAGCTAAGAAGACTCTCAGCCAGGTCAAGAGCTGACCTAAAGTCATTTGTCCAGGAGGCTACCAACTCAGAGCCAGTTCACAGGCATACCGAACTGAAACCAATGAATGAGCTCCTGCTTCCCTTCCGGCCTCCCGAACAATATGGTTTATCCATTCATTCATTTGCCCATTACTTGTTGCCAGTATCTCTAGGATGCTGGATAAACCAAGAGTTTAGGATAATTGAAAGCATTCAAATGGAATGCATTATGTTTTCCAAATCCATTATGGTGACCTTCCATGGACCATTGTCATTTCTTGAGAATCAGTTTATGGCACAAAGAAATGGCTGGCTTTTTTTTAAACTAGCATAACACAAATTATTGATAACAAAGGGTGTTCTGACTACTGCATCAAGAAAATGATCAAGTGCGTCCAGGAAATAATTCCACCTTGTGAAGACATTATAGACAAGCTTTGACAGGTGTAACGGAGCCTTTATGTCAAGGATTATTCAGTTGCTTTCACATTTCTGTGTGGGGGGGAAAAGGCACAATTTTTACTTGCTTTTGGCAGCTTTAAAACTCTGTCTACTCTCTGACTTTGTGAGGCTAGATCTGGAGTTTGTACAAGATCTTGCACATGGTGATCCATCACTGTACCGAGTTTTTCACATTATCTGTGACCAACACTGGGTTCTTATCTTCAAGCACTCAGAGCGTCCAACCATCACTCAAAGCCTTGACGAATACTCAAAGCAGAATAGCTTGTAACAGCAAGAACAGAAATTGTAGAGAAAAGAATATAGAGTCATACCTGGATTAACTTAAAACAAAGAAGAAATATTGGACTACATGTCCTCATAAAAAATGTATATTTTGCATACCAATCCCTCTTAAAAGAATTTTAATTTATTTTATTAAGTTTTTCTGAAGAGTGGAATGTCTGCTCCCGTGGGCTCCTGTAGGCTCCTGTGAGTCTCCCTGACAGCTTTAACCCATGAACCCTGTCACCAGTTTTTCCTGGGTCCATGGAAAGGTCCCAGTATGTTCGGAAGACCTTGCTTTCTACACAGCCTCTTGCACAGGGTTCCCAGGATTGTATGCATTGCTTATCCTGCCCACATCTCAACTGATCTAGAGAGGAAGCCTTGCCTGCCTCAATTGTTTGGCATGAATCCCAGCCGGCCCCCTTAGAGATCCCCGCTTCAACGGTTCTGCTGGCCTTTAGACGATCTAACCTGTGCAAACCAGCCTGCTCTTCGAAGTAGAAGGGCTAGCAAAAATGAAAAAGTTACCGCCAAACTTTGAATGAAATAAAAGATGGTAGTATACAGTATAAAAAACATCCCATTAAAGGCAAAGAGAATCAGTTAAACTAATCAGGCAAAATACTTTTTTTACATTTTCAGCTCTCATTATCTGGTGTCGACCTTCTAGAAAAAGTTACAATAACTACCAGCTACATACATAAAAATCTTTGGATATGTTCCCATTCCTGCCCTTGATCTTGACTTTGATGCTCTATTGCAAAACAGACAAGGAGGCCTTTCCTTCAAAACGCTGCCTGATGTGATGTTATCAGAGACAAGAGCTGAATGCATAGTAAAGGGTGATGAAAAGTTTTAACCTGAGGCCTATTGCTCAGACAAAGACCCCACTCATTTTATGAGAGAGGGGGGATCTCCCTGGCAACAGCACAGTGTTTTCATGACACAGCCATGAACAGAGGACACTGGAAGGGAGATCAGCTATGTTGAGCTGCGGTTCCCCCATAAACATTTATTTGTTCTTCCGAGGATCTCATAAAATATGGGGCAGACTCTTTTGGCCCGGGGCGAGCTAATTTGTCTTGACATTCCTGAGATGGCACAGTGAGAGGGGAGTCCCACTTCCCTCGTAAGCTGCGCATATATATTACAGAGGGGTAAACTACTGGTAGGACAGCCGGAAGGTTCTTGTAAAGATATTATACAGCTCATGTGCAGCTTTCCATGCAGTTGGAAAGTAGCACTAAAGGGAGTCGTGACTTCTTTACGGTGCGGTAATCTCACGTTTAAGTTGAAGACATGTGACAGGCATCGTGAAAAAGGTGAGAGATTTTCTTTTATTTACTAAAGGAGTCACAACATTTTCAGGAAAAATGGGAATTTGAAGAAACTAAGCACAAACAGCTGAAGTAACTTGATTTCCTTCTTCGAACCTCAACATTTGCTCACAAAAAACAAAGCTGCTTCAAGCAGCAACTTTAAATCACTGTTATTTTCATCAGATGCTGGCTTGGAAATGACAAATTACCCTCTCAACCATTCAGGCAAACTACTGGGAGGAACTTCGCAAATGTCAAAGTCACTTTAGTAAAGATAAGTGATGATGTAAGAATTTTTTTTGTGTGCTTTCAGACAGCTTTCCATGACTGTGGGTTTCAGGTTTTTCTGGTTCTTTCTCATTCTTACTGCAAAGTTCAAATGCAAATGAGGGATTGATCGCAGACTGGAGGTTGTTCATTGAGGTGAGTTTTTCTCCCCTCTTTTAATCTTTACCAGGCCAGACCCAATTTGTCAAGTTGTTTTCATTCCACTCAAACGTGTCTCTCCCTAGCTTGTGATGTGGTCTTAACAACTTAACCTTTTTGCTCGTTTTCCCCAGTGGCGGCTTGTGGGAGTGCTTTACCCTCTCTGTCTTCTGACAGAGCGACCCCAACCCTCTAGAACGATCATATCCCAATAATTTCTTAGTCCTGAAAGGGAACTTCTTACTAGGCAAAGCCAGAAAACAGGTCAGCAGGAAAGAGTGTGAAGGAGTAAGCCTTACAACCTCATTATAAATGCTAGCTCTGCACATTTGCTGTAGACATTCTGATTCTGATTTGACATCCCTCTTGAACACCTCTGAAAAATATCAAGACTTGGTCAATGCGTGATTTAATCTCCGTCTTGTTAACAAAGGCAGTCAAAAGTTCACAGTGCAAACAGGAAAACTATACAGCTTTTGACCTTTGTGCTTAACAAACAGGGTTGAAGGGGACCAGGTCAACTTTTAATCCAGTTCCTATACCAAAGCTTTGATCCTATGTTTGGCTAAACAGCTCCTGGAGAGCCTTTCATAAAGTTGAGGTGACATAAACTGTACCTCACATTTCATCTCAGTAAGCCTGATATTCAATGTTAGCTTCCTTAGATGGGCTCATTTTAATTTAAAAAGATATTAGCAAACAGAATGTTTACGTGCTAAAATGCCCCATAATGCCCCATCTCACTGTATGACCCAAACATTCCCGAAGACAACCTTATCAAACTTTTTTTTTTTTTTTTTGTGATACTATCATCATCATTAGCAGTCCCTGTGCTGTGCACACAAATAAAACTTAAAGCAGTGGAAAAAACTCATCAGTGATGCCGTATGAAGCTGATTTTGCTGAGTTTTTTTCTTACACTAAACATTTCTTCTCTCATAGATACACTGTTGTTACCTCCCACTAGGCAAATGTGCTTCATTTGCATATATAACACCTCATCTTCCTGCTTTAAAGTCGGCCTGTCTCTTCCACAAACATGTGATCTCACAAATGTTTGAACAAATTTGGGTCACACAGGACTAGAAAAAAAGTAAGCAAAGTCATTACAAGTATTTACATTTCTATGTATTTGATTAATCCTTCATAAATGTACTTAGTATAGTTATAATTAGTCAAAGCTATTAGAAATTATCTATGTGTTGCAAATACTTTTACTTAAAAGTTTTAATCTATAAACAAGTGATTTTTTTTTGTTTGTCACAACGCCTGTGTATTTGAAGACATTTCAGATCAATGTTGGTTATCTCAGGCTGCTGATGAAAGGAGACTACAGTTCATTTCCCTCCTTATAGGTTTCCTGCAGGCTCACAGATAACTGTGGAATTCGGAACTGCAGCCACAACGTCATAAGTTTACCCCTCTTGTCGGTATACCATTGCACTCTGTCTGAAAAGACCTGTCTGCTCCTGTAGGGTACAATTTTGAGGATACTCACAGACACTGGATAAGAAGATGTAGTGTACTATCTCTTATTGCGGGGGGGGAATAAATTATAGATTTCTTTCATTACTTTTCTTGACATGACATAGTTAGGAATGAGTTATGAATGAAGGTAACCAACAAGCTAAAAAGACTAAATGGATTTCATTCTTTGAGCTGACAGGATTTATATCATTCACATTTGAAAGGGCGAGCACATGCCACCACGCGGTCATTAGTTATTGCTACCATCTAGTGGTCAATTGCAAGACACTTCACTGGAAGAAAAAAAAAAACTTAACTTGACCGGGTTTTATTTAAACAGGAAAATTGACTTGAACAACCTCACAGGTCATACAAATACAGTCAAATGTGTCCTTACAAATGCAAATATGTTACTTGCATTCACTCTTAGTTAAGTCACAGAGGGGGGTTGGGATGACTTGTCATGAGCAGTGTCCTACATTAAGTGTAATGTTTACATGAACAGCTGAGAGGCGATGGCTATGTGTGCCTATGTACTAGTGTCAACAAATGACTTAAGGGATTATTGCCTTTTTTTAGTGTGGTGACTTGCATTAGATTTGGCGTGGAACTTGCAGATTCATTATCCAACTTGCAGCTCTCCCCCCTGAGAGCCAAACCAAGCGACGCAAAGAGTCGTCAAACCACTCGAAATGATTCAGAGAAAAGATGCTGTTGCTGGATTGAGTGAAAGGACTGTGTGAAATCATTGTGCAAGGACAACAACACAAGTGCGGATCAAGTGATGCTTAATCATACAAAAAATTCTGCTTTCAGACTTCGGAGAAAGACTCTAAAATGGCCTTGATAAATAAAATCGCATATCATAAAATACATCTTTAGTGTTTGCCATGCAGTTGCATTCCCTGTTGTATTTACTGCACAAAGAGGTAAAAAACAGTACACACCAAGATGACGGATGCACATGTTACGCCCTGTGTTTTCTGTTAAAGGGAAAATCCTCACAAAATTGACGCATTTCAGTTTCACTCAGCAACCAAACGTCCTGCTCCCCCCTCCCACAAACAGCCTTTTATCATCAAGGTTTCCACTAACAATGACCTTATGTTGCTGATTAGGAGGCTAAAAAATGCAAACTTGCCTACCTCAATGGGCCATTTTGAAAAGCCTTTGGTTTTGAAACAAAGTTGGAAGTCAACTGCGTTCCACTATCACTGTAGGCTCTCTTCCTGCTCTTGCTCCTGGAAGATTGTGAAAGATTTAGGTAGTTCCACAATCAGATATTTGCCTTAAAATTCGTAACTTGTGATCTCTCCCAAACCTTACCATCTCTCCTCTGAACTTAAAGCCTTTCTCAAACTCATGCAAAGCTAAAAAATCTCTGTTGTTTTAAGCTGTACTGTAACATACCAAATATTGCAAAAAAATCCCGAAATGTCATACCAATTCATAATTCTGGGGTTAGCCACTCTCATTTGTATGCATTGTTTAGACCAAACAGTTTTTGGTATATGCTTGTAAAGAAGGGTGAAACAGGAATATTCTATGAATAGATCTCCCATTGTGGAACACTCCAATGAAAACTGGCTCAAAAAACTGAACTGATTAATTACTTCAATGACAATGTGACAAATTTAACATGGGTTAAATGTTACTGATATGCATATAGTCCATAAAAAAAACTTTAAAGCCAGCACATCGAAGTCTTTATTTTATGATTAAAAAAATGACTCTGACATGCTAGTTAATCACTTGTACGCTATTACACTATGCTGCTTGTTTGCAGCATTCCGCTCCATCAAAGGATTTTAGTTTTTCATATGCTTCTAACCATGCTTATCCCATCAACTACTGTGTTCCTCTCACATTGTTGACTCGGAAGATCACTTTTATGATTGTCATACTCAAAAAACCGGACCCAACACTCTGTATAAATGAACATTTCTACAGAAAAAAGCATACCCATGGATCTGACAAGGGCACTGCATGCAGGCTTCAAGCAAGTGTGTTTTTGTCTGAGACAGCTACCAATAGCTTCACAGTGGGGCGAAGCTGGTGCCTTTGCGGCCACTGGCTTTGGATCCAGGGTCAGAGTCCGGTGGGTTGGGAGAATAAGAGGCTTCGAAGCCCGGGTTGGGAATATGCAAAGCAGCTGGTTTGGATTTCTTTGAACGAGAGGTATTCCTATAGGATCTGGTAGTATGATGGGCCCCACAGCTCTTGGAGATCTCTGGTGAGGGGTCAGAGTTCACTGCAGGGCTGTTTTCTGTGCACGGATGAGCGGTGGGAGGTTTCCCCTGAGGACATGAGGTGGCCAGGAGCGGGGAAAGAGTCGCTGATTCCAGGAGACCTTTAGTTCCCTGCGTGCACTGGGTAAAAAGAAGAAGACAAAAAGAATAAAGGTACAGGGAGAGAAACGATGACCCTAACACTACAAACAGCATGAAGTCAAATTAGTTCAGTGAATACAGCTATTTATAAGAAATGAAAAGTTACCTCCAGGTGAACTTTGCTGGTGATTTAAAGCAGAAGAGCCTGTTTCATGCCATAGAACTTAACAGATCTCATTCAATAATCAATTTCATCCTGACTTGTAAGGGCTGATAATTTGTTTTGGTCTACTTTTTTCTACTTGCTTATGTATTTCAAATCGTGTTTGACTTACTGTTAAACATTCCTTTATCTTACACTATTTCCTACATATCAGTATATAGTTATCTTTTAACATGCTTGTTTTTTTTAACAGTTTCATTATTATTTTCATATGCTTTCTCTTTTTCATGCTCTTTCAGCAGGTGCAGTTGTAATATAAGAATATCCTCCTGGGAATCAATAAATTTTTCTGATTCTGAGTCTGATTCGGCTCCAAAACTCAAAACTATCAAGGAATGATACAATGAAACAGAGCAACCACCAGGAGAACAATGGCAACAAATTCTTACATAAGATCAGTGATCTGGAAAATTACAGGGTTGAGAACTTACATATTATTAGTGGGAGGGCTGATGAGTTGAGTGACAAAGGTTGAATGATGAACAAGGAAAAGATATTAATTGGACCATGAAACAAAAACATTATTGGACATCTAGGGTTAGTGACATGAATGATACCCTGAAATAACTCAACCAGATCAAAGAATAAGATACCAAAAGACATAACACAAAAGCAAGGGCCATGATAGAATCAACAAAGTCCAAAAATAATGCCATATTTTTCTTTTTCTCCTGCTTTGTGAATTGAAGAAATTGATTTTAGTTATGCTTTCTCATCTGTAAGATTATGCCAGTACAGTAAATACCCTAAAGTTGTAAGTATCAAACATTTATGGTTAGAAATCCCCAAAGTTAAAAGTCAGAATGTCTCACCAATCTGTCCTCTAGATCAAAATGGCTGCATCATACAAAATAAAAACATGAAAAAATTTTCTAAAAGGAAGAAATGACAAGAATAGGAAACCAGGGGTTATGCCGTGATCATCTGTGTTTATTCCTCCAGACAAAAAAAATACAGAACTAAGACACTAGGATGCTATTTATCTTTAGCTTTACTGCTAATGCTATTGCTAAGTTGTTCAACAAGCAAAACAGGACATAAGCTATGCTTTTCCATAGGATGACCTGATACTTTCCCTTTTTTAAAGAGCTGTTTGTGCAACTACCAATTAAAAGACAATTTATCTAATTTTATCTGTGCATATGGGCTATATTAATAGTCTTGTAAACTGTAAGCTAACCTGCTTAGTGAGCTAGCCAAAATGCTTGTTAGACTTAACACAAAATCAGACTTATTCTATTATTAACCATTATTCTACCAAACTTTATTTTCAACCAACTTATATGGCAATCCATGTAAACAAAAAACACTTATTTACACTTTTATAAGATGAATTAGTTTGTGTTCAGGTTGCAATCATTGATGGTCTACAATATGGTATTGGCTAATCACTGACAAAAGTCAATGGAGAGTTTTTGAACCTGCGGCATGAAAAAGGTCAATTTCAGAGATTGCAGCCACACTGTCGTCGAATTTTCTAAGCAAAAGCTACACACACACACGTTATGCACTGGGAAGTAGTTTTTCATACCAGAAACTCTACATTATATACTTCAGTTAATACAACATTGCGCTGTATTAACCGTGTCAGACTTGCTAGAAAAGCTTGATAAGCACATCAATAGAGGAAAGCTGTAGTTGTGCAGTCAAAGCTGAGTTGGCCTAGTCATGCAGAATGGCCAGTGGGTTGTGCAGACAAAGCGCCAAGCACACAATCGCAGCTTCTTCTCCCACTCCCTGAACAGGCTTACCAAGCTCTAGCCTGGCTTCTCCTGCTCAAACAGCAGCCTATCAGCCAGTGCAGGACACTGCAAAGTCCAGACATTTCTCTTCCTTGCGTTGGCGGAGGGATGCAGGAAGGGAGACAAACCCCATACAAAACAATGAGTCAGGACTAGCTGAGCAGACGCACGGGGAACGCACCAATACTGAGATCTGCAATCCGAACACACGTGGATACACATAAATGTCGTCGAACATATGAGGATGAAGAAAAAACCCAGAAAAATGACAACACAGGAGATGGAATGAATGGGCAAAGGTTTAATTTAAGAGGTCATCATGATAAATTAACTTAAACTGAGCTTCATAAGGACAAATGAAATTAAAAAAAAGAAACAAGGCCATCAAGGGAAACAAATGCAAAAGGAACAGCTTAATTTCTGTCATATATTTTTCCACTTTACCCATTTATATACAGAAAAACAGTGTGTGTGTGAGATGTAGAATAAAATCTATTCATATTCAGGTGGTTAAAAAAATAATAAATAAAAAAATTGCTTATGGACATACACACTGAATAAATGGCTGAATAAGTTTAGTAGTATAAACACTGACTGAGGCTGTACACATACACACACACACACACACACACACACACAAACACACAACACGCACACACAGTGACACATTTGAAATAATGTTAAAGAAAAACAACACTGTTCCCTGTGTGCAAACAAAAGAGCCATAGAGTGTTCCGATGTGTCAAACAGCAGCAAGTTGAAAAGAAATACTGTGGCTCAGAGTGCAACCTGATCTGAACCACAGACAAGACTGTAAACAAAAGGTGTTGCACAACTCTCCAGGTATACTTTTATCCTTTTAAGTTCCATCAGGGAGAACCACAACAAAAAAAGACACAGTGAGGTGTAGGAGCAGAATAAAGAATGTATGAGTTCATTTTTTAACCACCTTAAACCCCCTGAGCTGGCATACAGTACTAAAACTAAACCCTGAGGTATAAACGGGGGGGATGGATGAACGTAAAAATACTGCTAAACACTACCTATAGTGCAGTGTTTCAAAAGCAATCCACAATCCGTGCTTTTTCCGTGAGGTAAATGTGCCTAAGCTGCTCTTGAGGGCAGGTGGCTACACTGAGCTGGCCAAACACCCAACAGCTAAAGACAAGACTCTAAATCAAATAAAAATTATACCCCTGATATTAGATCAAATACAGCACAGGGGGGGATTAACATTTACATAACCATCAACAACAGGCACCAGACAGGGTTGGATTTGGGACCACGGCATGCAAAAAAGGGTTTCCCTTAGGCAGAGGCAGGGCTCAGTTCTGACTCAGGCAAAGGAGAAGGGGGGTTTCTGCAAGTCAAAAGCCCGTGGAGAAGATCCTCCTACCACGTTTATCTCGCTCTTAGCAGCCAGGGCTGGCAGCTCGATGCCCGCACCGCCGGTCTGCACCGACTCTTCTCCGGGCAGTAAGCCCCGTCTGTCGATGAGGCTGAAAGACAGAAAAAAAACGGGTCATTTGTGCTGGTAACTGGGTATCCTAAGAAATGTTTAAGGGGTCCTAAAAGACTAGCTGCTATTTACGCTAGATAATATACAGTGGGGGAAATAAGTATTTGACCCCTTGCTGATTTTGCAGGTTTTCCTACTTACAAAGAATGCTTATTTTTCCTCATCAGATGGTAATCAATTTTTATAAATTCATATGATGTGATTTTCTGGAATTTTCTTTGGGATCCTGTCTTTAACTGTTAGAATGTACATATGATTAAAGTTATAGATCGTTGCATTCTTTGTAAGTGGGCAAACCTGCCAAATCAGCAAGGGGTCAAATACTTATTTCCCCCACTGTATTAATCAAATATTAATATTTATCTAGTGTTGTCAGAAATAAACACTAACACTAACCCTTAGTCTGTCAAAAGAGAACCATCACTCTTCTATGACGTTTGTATGGAGGCCACTTGAGTTTGAGGATAGACGGAGGATGTGCTTTTATTTCTTTTCAGGATTCCGGTTTGCAGTTTAAAGCAACACAAAAGCTACAGCGTTTGCACTGAAGCTTTAGCTAGCTGTTGACGTAAATACCCAACCCCAATATCCAAGAAATCCCAAGAGGTTAATTTAATGAAGAGGCCCGCTCTTCTTTTTTCTCATGTGGACAACCACAGCAAGGGTTTTGTTTTTCTTCAAGATTCAAAGATTCAAAGAGCTTTATTAATCCCGAGAGAAATTTCTCTGCAACACTCGCAATACAGGGTGAAAATAAATACAACAAAGTTATTTGGAAATTGTTTAAAATGACTAGTGATCATTTTTAGCAGCAAGTTAATCCATTTTTTCCCCTTCTGAATTACAAACAGTAGGAACCCTGCCTATGCCATTACTCTCCAGAAACAGGTATTTATTCACTTTAGATCATTCAACAGAAGCATGCCTGACTCACATTTCAATTTTTTTGTTTTATATTTGTTCACTATTTCACATTTGCTTTGAGCACCAACAAAATATTTGACAGTATCTGTCTGCACATCATTTTTCAAAGCGCACCAGTATCCAAACCTTTGTGGTTTCTAAATAAATGAGTACACGGATGCATAGACGGAGTTAAAACTAACAGGAAGGCATCAAGCTGGAGGCCTTCGCTTATTTGTAGCAAGGCTACAACTCCATTCCCCTATAAAACTCGGGGACTTATGTATCTCATAATAATAAATCTACAATAAAAAATGTTTTAAAAGGTATAATATTTGTGGACCAACCTGGGTGGAATGGGTGCACAAAGGACAGAACAACAGTTGATAAAGATGTTTTTATGACTGTATGGGTTGGTAACATCTTCTCCACTCTTCCCTGACCAGGAGCCTTTAATCTGGAAAAAAATATGAAAAGCTTAATAAAAGTTTCAACTTTTTTGCACTTGAATCAACTTTCTTTAAATTTAATTTACACTTTTGTTACTCAACCGTTTTCATGGAAAAAAATAATCCTCACGTATTATAATTAGATGGCTGTTTTCTAAATCCATTTTCCTTGCATGTATTTTCAAACACATTTAATTTCATTTAAATCATAACATCGGCAAACTGAGCCACAGTGTAACCACTCATCTTTTCTGTAACAGGTAAAGCCGACACTCACGTCTTCATTGGTGGTCAGATTGGAAGCAACCAGGTATGTATGGAAGCCTGAGAGGCCCAGGATAGACCAGACAGAGAAGAAGCAGATCACCAGCTCTACTGCAGTGCACAACTGAGTCAAGGAGAGCTTCGGGATGTAGGAAGTAGGACTGAGATGCATGACTGAGACGCATGACAATCATGTCTATCACAAACTATTTCCAAGTTGACACAGTTGCAGATAATTCACACACTGACTTGTGTAACACAGTTTGTAAGCCTTAATTGCGTAGCCTCTATCTTGATTTTTTTTGTGTACATACATTTAATTAATTGATTGAAATGACCTGCTTGGTTGGAAATTCCTTCAAGAACCTGTTGGAGTCAGTCATCAGCTCATTATGAGTGTTATTGCCCTTAAAAACCACTGAGTCAGTCTGACCTCTAAGAACGTTGCCTTTAGGCTTTCAATAGCACAAACATCGATAAAATGTGTATTTCCACCAAG
Source organism: Menidia beryllina (assembly GCA_013363375.1). Taxonomy (NCBI): domain Eukaryota; kingdom Metazoa; phylum Chordata; class Actinopteri; order Atheriniformes; family Atherinopsidae; genus Menidia; species Menidia beryllina. The sequence continues at coordinate 1,290,479 of JABUIW010000026.1, read as the reverse complement.
CAGGGCACATTCAACAGTTAATCCAAGTTGGTTTTCAGGCTGAAATACATGAATAAATTACTACTAATTTTTTTGTTCGAGTCATAACTAGGTAGCAAATATCGTGTGTTATTTAGGATTTAACAAACCACTTATTACTTGTGTGCTAGAAAAGGTTTGTCCATACAGTAGCTCACTGTCTCTAATTTTGAAGGAGAAATGCAGCACTTTCCTCAAGCAGACAAGTTTCATCATCAAAACATATAATAAAAGTGTGTTCAGTGGTCAGATTCAAATTGTTAAAGCTGAGCTGAGCTAACTGTAGTTAGTAATCATAAAATATTTCTTCTTTTTTTTGGGTCATTACTATCATTATTATTATTATAGAGCACTCAAGTGGAAGGCTCGATATCATTTTGCACACACATTTAAGTTTCTTTTAGTTGCACTTTTAGCTTTTTCTGTGCAATTCTACTGTTAAAAGGCTCGGCAAGACCAGTGCAGATGAAATGTACATCAGGGAATCGACATAAATGATGAGGTGTAAAACACAGCCTGACTTGTGGTGTCATCGCTAAATTTTGTATGGTATTTAGACAGCCACCTCAAAAGAAGTAAATCTGAGTGTGAATCAGTCTCACCTGCTGTTGTTCAAATCGAACTGACAACAGATGGAAAAAAGACAAGCAAAAAGTACCTCTTCTTTTGCCACAGGCAGAATGTGCACTTCACAGATGGGAGTAGGTTCACACCAAGCACATGACAGACGTGAGAGTCTGGATATGCCGTGGAAAATGTTCTGCTGCCTGCAGCAGCCTCCAGAATGACCGGCTCAGTAGTGGGTCAGCAGTGGGTCTAGTCTGGGGAGGAATAACCTCCATGTCTTAGCCAGAGAGACCATGGCTGACATTAAGTACCAGGACAGAGATCCTGAGAGCCATTGTCAGTGCACATGCTGCTGCAGTGGGACGTGTGTTCCTCTGATGCATTACAATGCTCAGCCTCATGTGGCTGGAGGGTTTTCAGCACTTCCTGCGTTACGCCCATTCGCCAGACCTGAATCCAAATCGAGCACCTCTGGGACATCGCGTCTGGTTCCATCCCCTGCCGCCGCGGCACACCACAGACTGCCTAACGGTTGACAGAGGCCCTGATACAGGTGTGTGAGGAGAACCCTCGGGAGAACATCTGTCGTCTCATCAGGAGACTTCCAGATGTTGTAGAGATACATTGTAAAGCCATGTGAGGTATTTCCACAGAGGTTGATCTGTGATCTGATCCTCCCACTTTTATTGTGATTCTGAATCCAGCCCTCCATGGGTTAATGATTTTTTTTATTTCCATTGGTCATTCTTATGTTCTTAACACATTCTACTATTTAATGAATAAAACAGGAATATATTGTTCATCAACTGTAAGATATATTATGTAAAGTATCCCCTTTAGTGTTTTTTAGCAGTGTTTATATTATACGTGCTAAATCATTCCATCTCTATTTAGTATGGCACTTTTTTCTCACTTTTTAACACCCCAATTTACTCCCCGATCTGCACATGCACAACCATAAAACATGTTAGTTTTGGATATTTACAATTATGCTACTGAAACATTGTGAATTTCCCCATAGTGAGACTCAATAGATTATCTTATCTTTTTATCTCTAATACTTAACATGAAGTTTTTAATGTTTTTAAATAGAAATCAATTTTTTCCTGCCTGCAAACTTTTGTTTCAAATAGCCAGATTTTAACGTCAGCTGCTTAAAAACTCTTCACTAAACGCAGAGAAATTATACAACTTCCCAGGGTTAATGAAACCAACATATGAAAAAAGAATTTTTGCCTGGTGTATTAATCTTTCAGTTGGTTGGCTGTAGCATTTCTATCGACTTATTTTTTCATCATCTTTTGGATTAATTCATAATAGTGTGGTTGATTTGCAACATAAACATGAAGATGGTAAAAAGAGAGCTGTTTACCTATCCCTCTGAACAAGACATTCAAACTGCATGGGGGACATTAGGCATTTCTTTCAGCTAAACAGAAATCAAATGCATCGAAATAAATCTATATATTAACTTGGTTCAAAATGATAAATGTGAATATTAATTTGCTTTTCAATAACATATTTGTCCTTAAAGGATATCTTCCAGGGCTCTCTTGAAGGGCAAACACCAGGCCTTTCCCTCCTTGAGCTCCTAAAAGAAAGGGGGAAATAATTACAGTAATTACAGCACGTTTCACAACACTCCAGTAAGTTTGTAAAGAAAAATGTTGTCAGAATTCTTATTTTCAATTATGTTTTCCAAATTTCTAAAGAATTACTTAATTTCTCTCAACTTTTGGGGTGAAGAAATTAGATCAAACCTAATGTGCCATATGGATACAAAACTGTTTTCTTTGTCTGTTTTTTCCCACACCTGAATTGCAAAGCACACACCGCAGTTGTGCGGGGAAATTGTGTTGACGAAACAAACACTGACAGCGACTGCCGGGTGCTGTTTGAGTCAGCTGTTGGATCCCAGTGTGTGTTTACCCACCATGGATCACCTGCAGATCAAAATAACACGACATACTCAGCGCCAGGTGTGTGGTCACACAGCCGAAGATGAACGCCGTCAGGAAGGAGAGCGACACGATGAAGGTGTAAAAGAAACGGTAGTTGCGTTTCCCTACGCAGTTGCCCACCCAGGGGCAGTGGTGGTCAAATCTCTCTGGGGGAATAAATGTCAAATTCAATGTGAATAGAGAGTAAATCCTTCCTGATAGCTTGGTATTTGATATTACTCTACAATATTGATAGTCTATTATCTGGAGCCCTGTGACTCCTCTTTCATAATTGATGAGGTTGAATGCCACGGCACATGCCCACAACTCACCCACGCAGTTGTCACACAGGCTGCAGTGGGAGGTGCGCGGGGGCCGGAACATCTTGCAGGTGAAGCAGTACTTGAGCTTGACCACCTGCTGGTTGATGAGGACTTCCTTGGTGCGTGGTGGAGGCCGGTAGCTGGGGTTTCCAGTGTTGTCTGCGCAGGCAACCAATCACAAACAAAAACTATGTTTATTAGTCTCACATTGTTGAATTACACTCACAGGATGACTGTTTGACAACCACATCATGTACATATTTTAAACTGTTAATAATTATATTACTATTTTATAAATTTGTTCATTAATCGTTTTGTGAATAAAATGTTCACTAGTAACAGTGGTATTTGGCGAGACTCAACTGGCTTTTCTTCTTCTTTTTACATTCCCATTTGGTTCATGTGTCTCTTAACGGTCACAGCTTTCTTTTGCAGCTTCTTAGCTGAGGTTCCAAGCCAACTGATCCTCCAAAGTGGTGTCAAGCTTGTGTCAAATAGAAATGATGCCACTGGACTTTGGGACCCATCTTGCTGTTACAACCTCACTTGGAAAACTGCCTAAACCAAGCTGCGTCGAGTCAAGCAGAAGCTGCGAATGTGCTGATGACAAAGGGCCGTTAGTCTCAAAAAGCAAATGGGACTTTTTTTTACTAATTTGTAATGGAAAGCCATCTAAACCGTGTAGAGCCGGGCCGGTCCAAACCGTGTAGGGGTGAGTAGGCACTAACTGAAAAGGGTCTATAACAGAGAGGGGGTTTTTTCACCCCATGTAAAAGACACCCCTCCTTCCGACACTATAGTCTTAATACAGCATCACCAGTTTTGTTTGTCACCTTACAAATTTCAAGTGTGATCCTAACTATCGTCATCCTAAAGCATTGTTCAGTTACTAATGTCATTAGAAGACAGAAATGTGCCTATTTTAATATTCTTATTCAATGTTTTCAGGTTGAACAATTCCTTCATGCAGAGTTCAATCTGATAAGAAACTAGTTTCCAACATATAACAGATTTGATAACAAAACTATATTTGAAACTGTTTTCTAAAAAACAAACTATGTTCCCACCAAATTCTAGATTTTTTTGTTGGCTGTCACAAGACTTAAGTGTATCAGCTGCCATTTACAATGTCTTGATAATTCTAAGTGGTCCAAAAAAAAAAACAATATGTGACCTGGAATAGTCACATCTGAACTGAACGAACTCAGTAGCAATTAAAGGTGTAAAAGTCTGCTTTCAAAAAGGTTAGAAACCCCTTCAATTGCAATATTTTCCACTGAGATCACAAGTTCGGACAGGAAATGCCTGTCTAGAATATAATAATTTGTTTGTGACAAAAACCCAAATCTAGTTTATATTAGAAGTTGAAATTCCACTTTTTAGTTCCACCTGGAAAACTTGTTGTTAACAGAATACTGAGTCAAACAATATGACCAGAGATTGAAATCTCTTTTAGAGCGAGTTTTCTTGGTCTATACTCCACACTCGTGTCGTAACCTTTATTTTAAAATAACTTGAGAAAAAATATTACAGTTAAATAAGACTCACATCTTACATCACTGCTGCCTAAACTTTGGCCATGAGTAGGAGTTTATAAGGTGAGCAAGATGCCAATTTCAGATACTGAGGTCAAGATATCAAAGAAAGACATTTAGAAAGGAAAGGTACCATTGAAAGCACACAAAACTGACAGTAAGCGTAACTGAAGGAGGACGTTAAACAGCTCTGACGCACAAAAAGCACAGATGGGGATCTGTACTTCTTTCAGTCCAAGAGTAGTCCAGCACGACACACTTCTTAAAAGGAAAATTCTTATGAAATCAGTGTGACATTTATAACACTTAAGGCATGGCGGACTGTACTTGGGGGTGGCCTTTAATGGAACAAAGCTGCCATTACGATGAAGATTAACCACCAACAGAGCAAGAAGTGATTGCTGTATAAGAAATTGCTTCTTTCTTTTCTTTTTTTTTTACCAAAGACAGAATCGCATTGTATAAAGTAACCAAAGAATACAAGGCTGATCTAACTTCAATATATACCTTGACAGAAATGCTGCTAAAGAAGGAAACAGCTAGCACTTAATACTATTGCGTGTAACAGCGTTACATTTTCAAATCCCCTTCGTACCGATCTGTCTTTCGATGTCCGCAGCCTCGTCTGGCGTGGCCCTGGGCAGGATGCCGGGATCGGTGAAACTGGTCTGAAGCAGGGTAATGACCACAAACACAAAGAGGATGCCTCCAATGGCGGGTATGCAGCCGGTCAAGTGTTTGACTAGGAAGGGGCAACTGTGACGGAGAGAAGGGACAAATTAAGAGACGCTCATACATCTGGCCCACTTTACCTCACATCCCAAAGGGATCTGGTTTTAATTAACTGCTTGCACTTTTAATCATAATGTATAAACCCCCGAGACAGAGCACACATTTTTTCAATACGTGGCTCCTTGAGATTGTAGCTTTCATTTTTAAGCACTGTTCTCTAGTACTGTTCAATGCAAAACTGTTATGTAAAATTAACAGCTGTGTGAGAGAGAGAGAGAGAGAGAGAGAGAGAGAGAGAGAGAGAGAGAGAG
>JABUIW010000026.1:1273985-1285043 GCA_013363375.1 Menidia beryllina | reverse complement strand
AGAGAGAGAGAGAGAGAGAGAGAGAGAGAGAGAGAGAGAGAGAGAGATGAGAAAAAAAGAGACCCTAATGAATGACCAATACAGATATTCACACAGTGCAAGTGGCAGGTCACATGGAACTTAAGGAAGTACTTCTCTTCAGCCAGGCTACTTTACTCAATTTCTCATCTTTAAAACCAACTAAATATCAATAAAAGGTTACTGTTTTTAAGCAGTAGTGACTATTATAGTTTTTTTCTTTTTAAAGGGCCTAGATTAAACACCCCAGGCAAGTGTCAATTCAACAAAATGTCAACTTAATGAGCTACTTTTACATCTCCTGAAAAATGTCCTCCTTCCCCTCACATGTATTTATAAACCCCACTGATATCAAAGTGACTCGCGAATGACAGAGTATGAAGATTCAACTGTGAACTAGCATATGAACTTACTCGAATATAAAGAATAAGACACTTGTAACGAGGATGAGACCCAGAGTGAGGGGCAGGACCCCGCTCTGGCGGGCCAGCATGATCCGTCCATCGCAGTAGAAGCGGTTCTTCCCGGGGAAAACTTCCCACTTTCTTCTGGGTCTTCTCAGCTCCTTTTTCTTCTCCGTGTCGCTTCCATGATGGGGTGGCGGGGTCGGGGTGGGCGTGGGAAGTGCCTGCGGGTCGATTTGCTGATACTCACAATTGTTCATGGTTTAAAACGGGAATGTACTGTGCCTTTTTTCGGACTGAGCACCGACGGCATCACTTGCCCCTGTGGACTTTCAGGCTGGCGACCGGAGTAATGTCGTCACGCCTCGGAGAAAACGAGCTAACCCCATTGTATCTGGATTCAGCGAATAAACCCGAAACCCCGTGCTCGAAATGATGTCCTTTTTACTTTTCATGTTTCCTTAATGATTCTTCTTTAAGTCTGTCTTCAGGAAGACTTCGCACAAATCCAGGCGATAATCCACAATCCATCGTTAGCATCTTAGCTCTTGCACTAATACAAGCCTCCTCTCCCAGCTGTGGAGTTACTGAACATCACTAACCCCAAAGTACCGTCAACACCGCTAGCTTGTTAGCTCGCTCAAATTAGACATTGTATCCACCTTGAGAACTTAGCTCCACCAATCTTATATGCAAAAATAAAATTCGAGCCCAAAAGCGTTATTATTTTGGAATATGTGTCGCCTTTAACGACTCCCAATGAAGTCTATATACTGTCCAGGAACGAGCCGTTTTGGCAAATTGCTATTTTGACAAACTCAGTAGAAAAATAAAGTAGTTTCCGGTTTCCCCTCGAAATGTTTTCAAACGTTACATTCAGCTCTTTCATGCGAGAGTAGCATATTAAACCTAAATTCATACTACGCCTTATCGAGTAGTTGCTATGTTGTCGCTTTCTGTGACTTAATTTTCAAATATTTGTCAAGCGTAACTGGAAAAAATAGCCAGACATCCGGTAGTACCGGGGTCACTCTGGGTAACTTGATGCGTCCCAAAAAGGTCATTTTAGTGTTGTCGCTAATAGGACCGGAATCTTGTCAAAATAATGGTGGGAACATTTATAATTTTAGCTTTCAGGGGATGGTTGAGTTTACTTTCCAATTGTAAGCAATATTTGATTTCAAGTAGCTGTTCAGTGATACATGCGAATAAAGAGTAATTTTGTATATAACCCAAAATGCAAAAATCCCAGTTGCAGAGTTTTACGTTATAAACTCACCTATGACCGGAAGTCAAACCTCCTCTGGTAAATACCTGGTTGCTTTCGTGCACCTTGACACCCAGGTACACGAATTTGGTCGAAAACTGTTCTGAAACGGGCTTTTCGGAGTGGAATTTAAACAGGAGACGGTCAGAATGGATTAAAATAGCAACTTTAAACCTGAAGTGTGGAAGCTGCCATTATTTCGGTACTCAGTTGGTGGAAGCATTGGGACTATAGGTGAGATATTCATAAGTCCTTTAATGGAGGAAGCGGCAGCGATGACAAGTCGCCATGAAAGTGAAAACAATGTTTATGTTGTGTGACTTTTAGAAGAGACGTGTGTCGGGTGTGAAGGTTTAAGTTGAGTCGGACATGCTTAAGAGACTGCTATTCGACGTGTTTATTTTTCTTGAAAAGTTAAAGCAAAGTTCAGACTCAGTTGTAAACCAATGTCACAAAACGTAGCGACGGCAAGGAACAATAGACAATTTCCCCCCGTTTATTTTAGATATTCCAAAACTAGCTTCCCTCAAGTACAATATAATTAACAGACAATTTTGTCTACACCCCCCAAAAAAATTAAAATGTGTTATTAACAGTTCTTGTGTTCACAAAGGCTCCCAAAATAGCTTCATAAAGCCATTAAAAATGCACTTGTTGTTTGTCATCAAATACGATGTTGGTATTCGTTGAACTGGGGTTGACGTTATTATTAGTTTTTTAATGAATAACTAATACTCTTTTATGTGCACCTTTTCGTTCACGTGGCCCTAAAAGCTATAATTCCAGCATTTATAAACTGACTTTGGTTCAGAATTCTCCCTTTTGGAATACTCCATGATATCATGTACAGAATATGATGTATGACTAAGTAATTCTCTTTCTCTGTGTGCTCACATATCCCCTCTCTAAAACAAAACCTGTTTGACTACATTACCTCCACCTGGGGACAGTAGTTTCATATTTGTTTTGAAGCCCTCAGGTGGATACAAGTAATTACCATTGGATGCGTTCTATTGACGGCAGTGTGATTATATGAAGTAATTTCCGTTCAATTGTTGTTTCACATAGATAAACCGCAGTTCGCCTCAGTTTCTTAACACGCCTTTTCTTTTAATTTTTTTTTCACCAGTAAGTCATGTCAACAGGCAGCATCGGCAGCCTGAGGTGCAGCTCAGGGTCTTTTCACCAAGAGCGCTGTGTGGACCCAGTGGTGGAGCAGCCTACTCGAGAGCACGGGGCACTCTACAAAGCGCGTCTCGAAGATGCAAACGGAAAAGAATCGGAGACCATAGGCTTCATTCCTGGCTCGGCTGAGCCGTCGTCCTCAGGGCCGGGCTGTAATCCCTGCGCTTCCCCGGGAGGCTGTAAGACTGTTGTCTGCAGCGTGCTAACCTGCGGCCTGTACCGAGTCTGCCAGGGCTCCATCCTCACTCCGTGTTTGGCGCCAGACGAGAGCTCCCCGGATGAGCGAGAGAAGGCCAGCCTCCAAGGTGAGAAACCAGGAAACTCCAACGAAGAGGATGTCATAGAATACCCCGATCTTCACATCAACGGAGTCAAGGTGGTTAGTCCGAGAAAATATGTTGAGGAGGAAACCAAATCACCATCATACGTGCCACCGGCTGGCCTTCAGACTCAGCAGGGCTATCCATCCCTGCATGAGCCCCTGAGGTTTGATGACTGGGACGACGGCGATGAAGACGTGGACTCCTTGATTACGAAGAAGTTGTTGGAGCTTTACTCTGAGTATCAAATCGAGGAGCTGGCCAGGTGCACCTCAGACTCCGTCTTCCTGAGGAAGAGCAAAGCCATCAACCAGCTGATCAACTCTTTGGCAGAGGAGCACAAAATGGACGAGCAGGAGGCGGAGTGCAGGCTGGTGCGTGGCATCATCCGCATCAGCACTCGGAAGAGTGCAAAGAAGAGGCCGGTCATTTCCAAGGTGGAGAGGACTCCGTCAGATAGCGGGAATGAGACCATGATTGGGAGCGGCTCCTTTTCATTCGGTAACAATAGTAAGTAGGAATGTTTTTTTGCTTTAACCCCCCGTTTTTAAAAAGGAACCCCTCCCTAATGTTGCCTTAAAAAGATCAATCTGATTTTTTCCTTTGTTTCCTTAAGATGATTACAGGTCAAATCCAAACATCCAGATCTCAGAGCTGACCCCCTCGGACGAGTTTGCTCGGGAGATATGGAGGAAGAATGGTGGTAAGGAATGTGTTCTATTCAAATTTAGCATTTGGTTTCATTTTAAGCATATGTTTATGTTGAAGGTGAACATTAAAACAACACTAAAATTGATTAGTTTTCAACAATCTAATCTAATAATCTAGGACTAGTTGCTGCCGGCCCATCTGAAAAGCATCATAATACCAATTTTAGAACAATTTTCCACCATCATTGGAGGTCTTTCTGGAGCAAAGCTCATACAAACCATCAACTACAATGGTGGAGGGTTGATGATTTAGGCTTGTTTTCCAGTCGCAGGACCTTAATCCCTTACAGTCACTGGGTATAATATGATCTTTTCTGTTATCTACAATCAGAATACAAACGTGAGCCCATCTGTTAGACAGCTGAGTTTTAAATTCCATGGAGACATATGGAAGAGATGGTTTTTCATGATCTTCTGTTGAGTAAAATCCTAGACTTAAAGAAGGCATACACTCTAAAATCAAAATTGTTTGATATTTGTTTGAATTAGATATTGTAATTACAGTATAATACAGCAGAATGCAGGGATATTTCATTGCACTGTACTATCATATCAGACATGGCAGTAAAAATTTAATGTGCAATGTATATTAAATAAATATTTAGCCTTTAAAGTAAAAGCTGATGTGTTTAAATGTAAAAATGTATGTTTTTTTGTAACCTCATCTGTTGATCTTTAGTCAGATTTTGTTTTCCTGTTTAACTAAACTTCCTTTTAACCAAAGGGAATTGCCAAATTGTATTAAACTTGTATTAAAGGTTGTCAAATAAGCACTGTTCATGAGAAACACTTTTTTATGGCAGTTTGATTTAGAGCATTCTACTGGATAGTAATACAACAGATTAGCACGAAGATGTGCATGTATCTGTTGAGATGCCCATCTTATACTATATGAACATTTGAGACCTTTGCATAAAAATGTTAAACTATGAATAACTTAACTTTAAACTAGTTCTTGAACTTTGAACTGTGTGTAACACAGTGTAACTGTGTAACATCATCTGTAGACCAGAAGACCTGTGTGAAACCAGGAATGAGCTTTACTTTAGCTTTGAACTCCTTTGGAACTAAATAAGATAAGATCTACAGTTAAGATAAGAGCACATCCCCTTACAGACATTCATACAGTGGCACAGGAATCAACAAGACAGTGGAACATGGAATAAATATGCTCCTTTGTCAAGAGCCGAGCCTCCCAAGATTAATAGATACAGCCCAGATTCTTAACAGACGCCTCATTCATTTACTTGCTAAGTAAAGATTTTCAGAAAGATTTGCTTTACATTAATGAAAAAGGAACTATGAAAATACATGAATGGAATGCTGCTGCATTTTCTCCTCTCATATTAATAGCTTTTCATTTTCCAGTGAATGGTGAAAATGGTTTCTCTGTCTTCTTCACAGGTCACCCCTCAAGTTCCTCAACACCTTACTCACACTCTCACACAGAAACAGATTCCTCCGGTGTCCCGCTCATTCACACCTCAGTGAGGACATGACTCGTTGTCCTTGATGATCATCTCTACTTTAATGCTATGTTGTGCCCACAAGAACCCATGTTGGATGTAAGGAGAGCAGACTCAAGTAGCACTAAAGTTTCTGTCTGAGCCAAATGCTTTAAAGCTGTTTTTTGTATAAGCAGAAGGAAGCAAATGTTTAAGAGCACATTTTATAAAGGAAGGACTTCTGTATATATGCATGTGAAGGAATGTTTGATTAGGAGCTTGTCCTGCAGGCAGACATCACCAGCATCCTTGAAATACTTTATCACATTCAGCCGTCCGCTTATTTTTGAAGTAGTTGCAACTTGAAATATGTCGTCCAGCTTCGGGGAGTTTGATGATTTGCTGTTGTTACCATAAGAATGTTTTTTCTCCCCTTTTATGTTCCCTTTTTTTTGTTCTGTTGCACATTTCACCATTCTTTCATCATAATTTAGCATCTATATGGTAATATCCTTATATTAAGTGCTTGTGTGCTGTATGCCAAATTAACAGACAATGATTGTATGTATTGTGATAGATTTCATTATTTGAATTATTGAGGTGAGTGGCGTAACAGAGCTTCGACCTGCAGTTGTATGAAAGGACAGTAAACTGATACGGTTAAAGGTTGTTTCAAATAATGGTTAAAAAGTAATGTACTCAATGTAATTATTGTTTGTATTGAGTTTTTATGTGTACCTGGAAGTGCACAACAAATAAAGATAATTGTGACTTCATGGTTATTGTTCTTTAAAATTTAGATTTCAACGGCTGCTCAGTTTAAAAATTGTCTATTTGTAGAGTAACTGAATAAAGGTTGAAAGGGGATTTATAAACCACTGTATTCTGTTTAAATCCATTTTTACACAATATCCTAACTTAATTGGAATAGGAACTTTAAACTTTACAGTAAATATAAAATTGTGTGATCTTATGTTTAATAAAGCCGGAACAGTCCCTTCGCGACCCCATTTGGGAATATGGATGGATAAATATCATTGATTCATTATTTGTTTGATTTGTGGAAAACTTTTGGAAAAAGTCAAATCTATTTTTAGATTGATCCAATTCGTAATTATTAAAATGTATATAGTGCAATATGCTCAATTACGTTGCACTTTTGAATTTATTTTCCAGAATATTCTTTACGCTTCGGTTACGTCTGGGTCCTTCCCTGAGCAAAACGTGTTATTTTATTGGATGTCTTAGCTGTCACATACTAGCTATTGTTGTTATTGGTTAATATCACATAGGGGTGTGGCTTATTTTCAGGAAGTTTGTGCAGCGTTTACTCACCGGGCTGCCCAGCTTTGAGAGATCAACTTTTTTTTGCCTTCTTCAGTGTCTCTTAAAATATATCTTATAGTCAATTATGGCTGATGAAGACGAAAAATATGACGGGATGCTTCTCGTCATGGCGCAACAACATGAAGGAGGAGTGCAAGAGGTAAAGCAACTTGCTAACGCGACCATGCTAACATGTAAGCTAATGTAGATGTCTGTGAGCTCGTGGGACCACTTTGCTTGTCAGCATTCGGGGTGAAATGCTCAAGCTATTTAAGTCTTTTAAAAAAGTACTTTCGTTTATCGTCGGTTAATTCCTCTGTAGGCAAACTTTAGCATTTTGGAAGCAGTTAGCCTGGAGTTCTGGTTAATTCGGCAAACACGTGACAAAAGATGGCACAGCGGAATTCTATGTAAACCTGCCTTCTAGCTTTCGTTTAATCGTACTTTATATAAATGCTTTCTTCGATGATCGACGTTAAAATACCCGTTTTCCAATTAAAATTAGCACAGGATTGTGAGGGTTGAGTTTAAGACTACTGATTTTCCTCATAGTGGAAGCTGTCCACTAAATGACAGTGAATCTGAAATAAAAAGAATGAGGATCAAATGGACAATTTTTCAGGATTTGTATGTCCTAAATAAATAATATCTTTCTGAATTGCAACATATACACTTTGATTATTGTAGTACCACTTTTGTACACATCAATAACATGTTAGAGTTGAACCTATCTGTTTTCTCTCCCACCAGTTGGTAAACACATTTTTCAGCTTCCTTCGTCGCAAAACAGACTTCTTCACTGGTGGAGATTCAGGTGCTGCAGAGAAGGTGAGCAGTTTGAACTTTGCCATAGCTTTTATGACAATGAAGCGTGCACGGAGCAGCGATCTGTTCTACTGGCTGACAGGAGCGAGCCTTGGATCGGTCCTTATTTTATGTCCGGCCTTCTCTTCCAGCTGGTAAAGGATGCCTTTGATCACCACTGTAAGCTGGCCCTGAAGGTCCACAAGGCGAAGCAGGCGAAACAGGACAAGGAGAAGAAGGAGAAAGCTGAGAGAGCAGCCAAGCTCGCAGAGGAGGAGAGGAAAAAGAAAGGAGAGAATGGACCCCAAATTCAGGAACTGACAGATGAAGAAGCAGAGAAGCTTCAGTCTGAACTTGACAAGGTTTAAAAAGAAAAAAGATTTTCATTGCATGTGTTTACATTCTCTTATTTAGCCTTTTTTACATGTGCATTTGTTTGCTTCTGGGTCGCAGAAAAAGAAAGAAGAGGAGAAAATGAAAAATGTGACGGAAAATGCAGCGAAGACGGAAGACAAAGCCGATAAGGAGAAAGGGGTGAGTGGTCAGCCGGGCCCTGGGAGGCTGACAAATCTACTGCCGTGTACTCGCTCCCTTTACGTACGCCTTTTCGTGTTTTTCATTTATTTATTTATTTATTTATTTTTCCAGTCTGACTCTGAAGGTGAGGAGGACGAGAAGGACAAAGATAAACTGAAGCCGAATGCGGGAAACGGAGCTGACCTGCCCAACTACAAGTGGACGCAGACCCTGTCTGAACTGGATGTGAGTTAGAGATGATGGAGCAGAGATAGAGGGAGGTACCGAAAGAGTAGTAGAGGAGGTAGGGAGTAGGTACATGATAAGAGTTAGGAGAGGAACTCTCTAAAGAGCTGGGTCTTCAAGAGTTTCTTGAAGATGGACAGGGAGGCCTCTGTGCTTGGTAAGTCATTCCATCATTGAGGACCTGCACATTAAGAGTGCTTTAGGTGTGGTGAAAATGTTCAGAATCACTCCGTCTTCTGCACCTCGGTCAGTTAAAAACGGAGGTCCAGTATGGGGTTTGAAAATATTTTTTTTAAAAAGACGTTCCAGTTTTGTTTGTTTTTTAATCATGAGAAAAGAGTCCCCAGGAGACAGAATAGGCCACCTGGAGATACAGGTCAAAACTAAGGTAATAAACCCCCTCCCACTTTATAACCCTTTATTCTTTTATCCCAATCATTGCCCTTGATATAGTTCTATATCATGACCTGAAGTCCACACTGCCTCTATAGGCCATCTGTAAAAAGCCACCAGATGATGAAACTCTCCCTTATTTCTGCCAGCGTGGAAGGAAGTGCACTAAAAGTGGAACATGTCAGAGACAACAACGGATAAGAGAATTCTGAAAGAGTGCCGGCTGCCATCTGGAGACAGGGGATTAAGGACCCGCAAAGCCGGAAATCATTGCTTCTGTTTGTAATTTTTCCTTCAGATGAAGGATTTGAAGTTATACTGCGAACAATTCTCAACCAGTAATGGTCTCAGGCCTACTTACATCTAGTCATCCAGCAGAATCTGTTCAAAGAGAATAGAAAAAAGTGGTGAACGGAAACAGGACTCTACTTGCTCTTCCAAATCCCACCCATGTGGTGATTACAGTAATGGGCCTTTCAATGCTGCGCTCTTTGCTCTAGCTTTGGATTCTTTTGGATCATAATGCACAGGACTGGTGGACATGACTAATTAGGCTTCAGGATTTTTGTTTATTTCCCAACGGAAATCACTCCAGAGATAGAAGGTTGTGAACTTGTGAACGATAGCCTTAAATCCTCCCACAGCTCGCCGTGCCGTTCGACGTCAAGTTCCGGATCAAAGGCAGGGACGTGGTGGTGGACATCCAGCGGCGCTCCATCAAGGTGGGCCTGAAGGGACACCCGCCCGTCATCGATGGCCAGCTGTACAACGAGGTGAAGGTGGAGGAGAGCTCCTGGCTCATCGACGACGGGAAGGTGGTCACCGTCCACCTGGAGAAGGTGAGAAAACGTGGATTTCTAGAGCTCGTCGTTTGCATCACATGCGGCTTAAAGTCGATGGCTGATTCCTTTGATTTCAGATTAACAAAATGGAATGGTGGAGCAGGATTGTCACAACAGATCCAGAAATCAACACCAAGAAAGTGTGTCCCGAGAACTCAAAGGTAAAGGATAAACTCCACCATCTCTCTCTCTCTCCCTCTGCTTATATATGTGTATGTATAGATTTGTTTTTTTTTCTCAAACGAAACAGAAAATAACAGCGGCTTCTTATTGTCTGTGTGTGTGTGTGTGTCTGTGTGTGTGTGTGTGTTTGTTCTGCCGAGCAGCTGTCGGACCTGGACGGGGAGACGCGCGGGATGGTGGAGAAAATGATGTTCGACCAAAGGCAGAAATCCATGGGCCTGCCTACGTCCGAGGAGCAGAAGAAACAGGACATCCTTAAAAAGTATGTTCTCCGTTTCCGTCTGGCCTCCCTCTCGGACACCCCTGTTGTCCACTACGGCCTTCTCCGTGGCTCGTTTCGGCTGCTCTGACCTCCAGCCGGGACGTACGGCACGGACTCCTGGCATCAGACAAAACGCCTGAATGTCTGCTCCATGAGGCTCGCTCCCCCTTGCTGACCAGTAGAAAGCATCCTTTCACTCTACTTTTCAGACCCGAACACAGAAAAACATATTTTATTCAAAGTCTTTGCACTTTAGGCCAAATATCCTATTATAAACAAAGCACCTGATATAAATGGCTAATTAACTCATTGACTGCCAGCCATTTTCAGAACAGAGAGTCGCTCACTGCCAGAGTTATTTGAGAATTTTGACTGATTTTTCAAGAGCCACAGAATAGTTTGTGCTATGGCTATGTAAACACCGAACACACCAAAAGAAAGAGTAGACTCTCTTCTATCATCAGGAAAAAAAATTTTGTTTCTATCTTATTCCGTTCTTCCTCGACGTGCGTCTCACCGGCGCCATTTCTCTCATAGCGAACCATTGCGTTTGTTTTTATTTGCTTACAATCTATGCTAATCTCCCATCAAAAGTGGCACAGCTACCTAGAGGGTAAATTTGTTAGTACATACTCTGTCTAGAAGCCTGATATTTCCGGAAAAACTTTCGCCGATCGTCCCCCAAGCCACTCGCATTGAAAAACATAAAAGACGTCTATAGACGTCTTTGGCAGTCAGCGGTTGGATTTGAAAAGACGTCTATAGACGTCTTTGGCAGCGAATGAGTTAAGGGGACTGTAGTGGGACTTTCTAAAACCAAGTTAGTCACTAGGGAAGGACGTAGGGCTCTGTCTGACTTGCTGAGTCCAAGGAATTAACTTGAATCCTCTACTGATTGAAGGACGTTTATTTGACTCTTTCAGCATAAGACACTTTGTGACAAGATTGTAAATTAACTAGCAAGATACTTTCGAGGTCAGCTTTGGCCATTGATTTGTGAGTACTTTTGAGGTCAACAGAAAATATCGGCACCCCATATCTACCCCCTCTGTCTCAAAACAAATAAACAACACAATGGGCAGACACAGGTGACATTTATCAGGCAATCATCCAAACCCAGCCATACCCCCCCCCCCC
>JABUIW010000026.1:1240675-1273885 GCA_013363375.1 Menidia beryllina | reverse complement strand
CCCCCCCCCCCCCCCACACACACACACACACACACACACACACACACACACACACACACACACACACAGATATATCCAAAAACACTCATTCCCTCTTGTGACAAGTGCTAAACACATCCCTGGCTCTACAGTGACTGTAGGAGAGTTGCATCTTGGGTAATGCGTCAGTGTTCAGTGTGTAGGATGATTACAAAGAATGGAGAAAACAAAACTTTTTTGTTTATGTGACTTGTTGAGGGTTGTTCGGGTAGAAGACCTAGTTAAGAAATCGTTAGAGCCGGTGGGTGTTTGTTGTGTCAGTGTTTAATCTGGGACAGGAACACTTTTTTTAGTTTTTGTTTTTTTACATGCTCTTTTAGAATAAATGTTTTGTTAAAGATAAAGATGGACTTTATTGATCTCACAGTGGACAAATGCACGTAATGGGGCTTTTGCGCTTTCAAAAACATCCACTTTTTAAAAAATACTTCTCTCCTTAAGCCAGCAGAGCATGTGCGTTTAAACACACATGGGCTTGTTGTTTTCTAAATGACTCCTCTTCCTCACCCCCTGCCCTTCAGCGAAGCCAACGCCTTCCGTCTGCTGCCAAAAAATCCACTTCCTCTGTAAGCTTGTTAAAGCCGCCTCTGAGGATCTTGTTTAGTTTAATAAGGTTTAAACAATAGCAGAGCAGAGGGAGTGGAGGAGATAATTGGACTCGCAGTTTCCGCACAGACACAAAGTTCACGGGGGGCCTGTCACATCGTCTTCTCTCTCCGGATTAGGACATTTCTGCACCAGTCGGATTTCTCAGTGGTCGTTAAAATGCACAGTTTAAAAAGTCATCCCTTTTCTACCTGTTGCAGATTCATGGCTCAGCATCCAGAGATGGATTTCTCTAAGGCTAAATTCAGTTGAGGCTTAACTTCCAGAGTCCTGCTGAATCCCATCGGTCAGAAATCGGGCAGCAAACGGCATCCCGGCTCATCAGTCGTCCTGCGACCGACACGCTCTTTTTTTTTTTTCCCCGCCTTCCACCTCCGAAGCGCCACAGGTTCATGTTTGTTTGCAGGATTGTGTTTTGATAACTGTAAAGGCGACGTTTGCATGTGTTCTTAATTTAAACATCTGTCCGGAAATGTCTTTTCTTTTTCTTTTTTTTAAATAAATGTGTTTAAAATCCAAGTGCTCGTGTTTTCTGTATAGTCTGCACAATGTGACACAAAGGACTGAGGAGCACGGCCTTATCCGCCCACTTCTGTTTGTTTGTTTTTTCAATAGTACACTTGGCTCGGCTCAACTCTTTTTCTTTTTTTCCCCATTATCGGCATGGCACTTCTTGACAGTTACAGTTTTAGCACCTACTCCATCAGGGTTCCACCTGAGCCAGGCACAGATGGGCCGAGAGTCACTCCACCGCATGGATCATGAGAACACCAACTATTTTAAAGACACGACAACTTCATAGAGCTCATTTCTTTATTTCTTGTCAACAAAGTAAATGGCTACTACCAACCAACACAGCAGTTCAGTCAGTACGTGGTTTCTACAATGTGCCTCGTTGTTGTCTTGTGCTCGTTTCGCATGCAAATTTTATCACGGGCTGTTCAGCCCATCTCTATAGCAAGATCTCATTTGTAATGGAAAACCACCCACACCGAGTAGAGCTCAGTAGGTACTAATAAAGGCCCCATTTGATAGTTTGAATTTTCTTTCAATTAATTATTGTTATTAACCGATTAGATTAACAGTGTGTTGTGTCGGGGTGACCAATTAAGCCCCAAACTTCAGGAGCGTAATGACGATATACTGAACCAGTTAATGTGAAGGAAAGAACATAATGTGCCCGGTCAGTAAAAGGGTTTTATTTCCAGACACAAGAGGGCAGCAGAGTGTTTTCCATCTTGTCTACAGGAAGGCTTACTGGTAATTTAAACTGGTTCAGTTTCCAGTTAGGCATACTCCTTTAAATCTGACCTAACATTCAG
Organism: Menidia beryllina; assembly: GCA_013363375.1. Taxonomy (NCBI): domain Eukaryota; kingdom Metazoa; phylum Chordata; class Actinopteri; order Atheriniformes; family Atherinopsidae; genus Menidia; species Menidia beryllina. The sequence goes on along the minus strand of JABUIW010000026.1, from coordinate 1,271,918 downwards.
AGTAGGTCTAAATGTTAAAGTTTAAACTATAAGATTGAATATAACATTGTAACTAGAAGTCTCCAGTCAACAGACCCCAAAACAGAAAATAAGTTAGTAAATGTAATGAATTAATTGCTGATGGATACCTTTAAAAAAAAAAAGAAATAGAAAGTGAAAATCAGGTTATTTTTAGTACTTCTCATTTCCCACATAAAATACTTTTGGTACCACAAGAAAACTCAAATGATTAAACAGTTTTTTACATTTGAAGTTGTAATGAATGAAGAACATTTGAAAGGTTTGAAAAAAATTGCAAGCAGGAAATTGAGTTTGACAGTTGTTTCATCTTTATCTCCACCCACTGCTGATGAATAAAGCGGAACATTTGTGGAATAACATGTCATCAAATCTGTGCGTTAACCAACAGTCAAACAGAAATCAGATTGAATGAGCCTAATCTGCTTTATGCTGAGATCTACTAAAGTTACCAGTTTTGAACAACGCTAACATGATAGCTACCCTTAATCAAGTCGCAGGGGGACTCAAATTTTTCAGCTATTGCAAAGTGCTTTTGACATTTCATGCTTGGGGGAGTCAATCAGTCATGGTTTGTTTTTCAGAACGCTTTCAAATTGTAGCTAAGGGAATACAAACAATGGGGAGAATTTTAGGATGCTGTCTTCAAAAGCAGTTCCAGTGGATTATATTCACACATGAACATCTGAAAGATAATTGCATAACAGCATCCCAACTGTCAAATGAAGAAAAGTGCCTTCAAACAACACCGGTCATTTTCTTTTGATGAAATTTGTGAGAAAAATGACTTAATAAGCAGTGAACGTGTTATCTATAATGAACAACTGACAAAAGAAGCAATATGATAGCATAGAATTTTTAGAAATATTTTCTTTTAAGGATCAAACAAAACATTATGGTTTGCATCTAATGTTGTTTTCTTAAAAGAGGTTTCAGGTTCCCTTGACAGTGGTACTCATCAGTCTTTAGACTAAGATGTATATTTTTGTGGCATATCAATTTATGATTAAAGTCATTGTGAATAAACATTCATTAGCTGATTATTAAATGAAATACGATGACTTATAACCTCAGTAAAGTGATTGCCAGTTAATAAATTCATGATATATCCTGCATTAATTAGTGCATCCTATCATAATAATTATGTACTTACATGCACGATTTGTGCTCTTAATGTATTTAGGCATATTTTGTCTATTCCATTCAGCCAGTTGCATTCTTTTTGATCATGGGAATTTCTCGCTCCCCAAAGTAATCATGGTCATTTTTGGCTCCCTAAGGCGGAAAAGGTGGCAGTTAAATCCCAAACTCATGGTAACATCACTGAAGCTTTCTCCGTCCCTTAATTTAAAAGTACCATTCGGACCAAAAACTGTTGATAATGTTGGGAACAATTCTCTTCAGTGATCGTGTATGGAACAGAAAGCTTCACAGCAGGTCATGTGCATAAAAGGTTGGTGCACTTCTTGCTTTTAGTTAAATCTTGATACTCTTAAGAGAGAATAAAATAACTAAATGTAGAATTTCAGGAGAAATGTGTTTCCTGTACCATTAACACTTAACACAAAAGAGATGGTCAGACAGTTTAAAAGAAAATAATAAATAAATACCATATTTTTGTCCCGGTTTTCTTTTCATTGTGACTATTCTTATCCTGCACAATGTGATCCCAGTGATGTTGTTTGATAGTATTGATGTCACAGTTGTGGTTTAGATTGGGCAATCCTTTTGTATTAGAGCAATAAAATCGTCTATTTATAAGTATCATTATGGCCAATGTTTTCGCTGCGGATGACCCGAATACTGAGGGGTAGTACAATTACCAACTTTCTGAGTTTTTCCTGCTAATCTGTATGAAAGTAAAATAAGTATTCAGACATCTGCCGTCAAAAATTTCAAGCCGACCCTTATGACGAAATAAATAATAAAAATCCTAGCAGAGTAATATCCAGCAGCTTACTCATTACAGGACACAGATATGTCCTCTGGAGACTTAGAATAACAACACCTTCCCACAGATGAGTGAAAGACAAGGTCTACGCTGGATGTCATGCACCTCTGCTAAATGTTACTTCACTCAGGACCAGTTTGCATACAAGTTTTGTCAGGCTGTGTGACTGTCCACAGAGGGCTGAACAGGCCTGTCAGGATGGTGAGAGGCTGTCACCATCACTCCGGCGACCAGAGGAAACATACATTAGCTTATGCCGGCTAGCAAGTCTTCCTAATGTGTGAAATTGCTCATGTAGTTCAAAAACACTCCTCAAACACTTGTCCCATCGGATACTAGTGTTATAGTCAAGACAAAACGTCTCTCTGCGGAGTCCAATTAACCATAATTACGTTTAAAACTTTTTAAAATTACATCGTGCTCAACCAGCTACCAAGATAATGTTAGCTTCAGTTAGCAAATAGCTATGAGGAATCTTAACTAAACCGACAGTTTCAAATTTGACCAGTTTTCACTATAAGCTCAACCCAGGCAAGGTTTTTATGGTAACTAATATTTATAATAAGGGGCATTTCAGTTAATCTTTTAAATGAGGCAAAGATAGACTAAGCGACACCATTAAGTTTCCGACACTTTAAGCTCGCTCGGTTTCTACCACTAATCATTAAAAATAACTCTGTGTTGAGAGTCACTTTAGCTGTTTTAATACATAAATTGAAAATATGTGTTTTTTCATGAACATTAAGAACCATTATTTCGTTTTAATACAAAGCTAAATAGCAGGGATACTTGACCAACTCAAGATTTCTATCCATGGTGTATCACACAACGGAATCTTGGAGATGGGGGTGAAAAAAGAACCTCTTCTGTTTTATGGTGAGTCAGAGCTTGGCAGTAAATGGAAATGCTCTAAAGTATTTAGCGTTGTAAGAACACATGCCAGGAATACAGATGGTCTGGATTGGTCAGTACAGACTGTCAGTGTCTGCTTGGTCTGTGATGAGTTTCCATCTATTTTTCCCCGATCTATAACGCATAATCATTTAATACATTTAAAAAAAAAAAAATCACATGTGCAAATCTGTATGAAATTTTTTACATGGAAGCTCTTTGTTACCTTGGTCTCTGGTATCCCCATTTTAGCTCCTGCTCCTTACTCTAGAAGTACAATTGTGTTTGAAACAACTACAAAGCAAAAACAGTTTAATTCCTTAGGGACTCATATATTTAGCCTAAAATCAAACTGCTTGGATTTTGTCTTTTTTTAGACTTTATACCTTTGCTTATTCAGTGTGTTTTGAGAGTTTAAGAAAACTTGTAAAGGAAGTTTAGAGGCTGAATTTACTTTGAATTTGATTAATTACCACAATAATTATATGTAGTTAAAAAAAAGGTCAGGCCTTTGTCAGAAATGAACAATTGAAACAAGGGCCGTGTTTTAGTCTGTGGAAGTTCTGAACACTTGGCAAAGAAATTTAATCTAAAGTTTTATATAGTTATGTAGGACTTCCGATCCCATAGATCCAGTGGCACCATTGTAAACCTTTGTAAAATTAAGGTCATTGCCTGTTTTAGTTATTTTAAGCCTTAAAAGTTTCCAGTTGACGTCCACAGTTCTGCATAAAGCACTTGTTCCGACATAATCATTATTTCAAGTTCAGGTCACTGGAATTTTATTTATTTAGTGGTGGCCTCGATATTCGCTCATACTTAAGCTTTTTAAAAATGACTTGAAAATGCTAATCGAAGCCCACTTCCTCCGTTTTTCTTCCAACTGCCCGTAAAGGGTAACGAGAGGCCAGGCCAAAGGCCTGATGGGGCTGCCGTTGGGTGGGGCGGCCGTATGCCTGTGCCGGGGTTGAGGGCACCGAGAAGGCAGAGTCTGCTCAGCTGAGAGCAATGTCTCACCCAGGTATCAGAATTTCTTCATTAACGAAGACACACAGACATCAGAGGGACGGGGCTGGGGCTCCGGGGCGGGTGAGGCAGGCGGTCTGCAAACACACCTCCTCGCAGCTGCACCGACTCGCCGTTCCAGACTTGACGACTTGTTTTTTTGGCAGAGACCCCTCATAAATCACGCACAAGGCCTTGCGCAATGCGAACCGGTGCCACAATCAAGAGGCCTGTGCGGGCATCTTTGCCTCTTCGACTTCATGCGCAGGGCGGTTCGGTGGCTTATTCCTAGAAGCGGAGGAGGGATACGTGACAGGATGAAGATGCCAGGCTATCAGGCTTTGATTTCCACGGAACCCTTCTTCTCTGTTCCATTTCTTTTGAGCCAACACATGCTGAAACACAAACTAAACGGCACCGCTCTCCGAAACAGCTAAAACAAATAAGCACACAACAGAAATCTATCCCAGCAACTGTTATTTAAAGGACCCTGTTCTCCACACCTCGGTGCCGGACACACTCTGTAAAGCGTATTTAGAACACACACACTTCCAGGGGTGGAGAGGGGGCCAGTGTGCAAAGTCAAACCCTCAATTCTCAATTAGTGAAGGCCAACAGTGGCTGCAGGTTGGGGTGTACAGAGGATATCAGCATTTTAAAAGACAAAGACTTTAGTCAGCTCAGGGTCCCTTGGATCAACACACAAACACACACGCCGTAACTGAGATGGGCAGGCATGGCTCCTGGCCCCAGCAGGACCTGTTTACGGCTCCAGACTGAGCAAAGACCATCAGCAAACATCCTCCTCGCCAGTGTCTGGACCACTGCTCATAAAGACACACAAGCATATGTGAACACATGCAGCACCTCCGAATATGAAAACAAAGGCCTGATCTTTTTTGTTTTGGCTCCTGTTGCTTACTGAACAAACTTCTGGCATACATCCAGGAGAATTGGTTATGACCAGTGGACTACATACATTAGATTGCACACTGATGTCAGATGTGGGTGCTCATTCAGCCAACTATAAAGGGCAATAGGGATCTTTTCAAAGTAGTCTTTAGAATCTATTTTTATGAGGTACTCATGGTTTGGGTTATTGTTTTCATTTCATTTTTTTTTTTACTATCTTACTTTTTTCGTATTCCGAGTAGGTTTTTTTGAGTTTATATTGTTAGATTAATTTGGTTTATAATTTGCATTTATTATAATTTTAAATATTCTTAGTGTTCAGCCCTTTGGTCAGAACCTTCTATGTTTTGCAAAGCGCTTGCAAATGCACACATTGTACTAATCACATTTTATTTAGACACTATTTCATAACCAAATAAGTGTATCCATTGGGAAAAGATAGATTAAATGTATGCTGTTGTAATTGTTTAAAATACACAACATATAAGAACTTAAGCTCCGTAGGATTGAACATGTTAGGTTACCTTTATCAAATCAATCATTTGTGTCAAATGTGAAAGAAATAACAGTGCCAGGATCTGAAAATGCCATAGACCAATATTTCATCAAAAGAATATAGGAAACTAAAGGCAATTTACGTCTAAATTATAACAAATTGCAAGGATAGCCATCTTCCATCACCTCCAGTAAGTCATTTTACTTTAGATATGGACACTCAGGCAGCACAGTCTCAAAGCCTGACAGGATTCTGTCCTGATCATCTCTGTGTACGCAGTTTGTCATAATAGATAAAAATGTAGGTTAAACTAGCTCCCGTTCTTGTGGCACAGCTATTTCCTATTTCCTCATTCGCTGCACCATTTTCTCACCAGCTATTTAAAGTTATGAATGGTGTGATTAAGTCAGCACACCTCAAGTAATTAGACAGTTATTATTAAGACAGACAGTTGGCAGTTGGAACATGTGACCAGCACCCCCGTGGGTTGGCTTAGGGTAGCTACATCAAAACATTTTTTTTTACTGTTTTTTGCGTTTTTTTACCATACGTGACACACAGACCCCTACCATACACAGTTTGTCTCACACTGTAGGTCCTTCTTTTTTCATTTTACCGGTCATGCCATGTATTGTGCCACCACCAACTCATGCTACCGAATTTTCAGGAAATCCCAACATTCACAAGTTCATTGGTCCATGATCTGCTTGGGAGCGAATGTCTTTGCTTACTCTCCTTTTTCAATTTGAGCACTGTGTTTCCGTCTCTTTTTTTTTTCTGACGCCCCGGGTTTTGCAGTACCACCATGTGCACCAACTTTGTATCCGCATTCGACAGGTGGTGGAAGCATTTAGTGACACTCAGCCAATCTGATTTTCATGATAATCCTAGCAGTAACTTGTAGAAAAATACAATTCCAAGAAAAAAAGCAGCGCAGCAGTGAGGTGGGCACTGGGAGACGCCGGCGTTTCGTGAGGGAGCCTTTGCTGGGCCCTGCCAGCTGCAGGTCACACGGCCGCTTCATTACTGTTTACTTGTGGCCCCGTGACCTTCCAAGCCTTCATTTGCACCTCGGTGAGGACCACTCCATCACCGCTCAGAGGCCCAGACCTCTGTCAGCCCAACGCACACATCACACCACTGACATCACAGTGAGCTCCGGCATGAAGAGAACCAACCCAGTGCATCCAAAACGAGGGGGCCTTTTTTCCCCACTTGTTTCTCCGGTTGGCTGTTACTTGCACTTTCTTTTTAATCAAGATCCACAGTACTTTCAAAATGTCTGCAAAACAAGTCCTTTCAACAAGTCTGCTAAATGAAAAAGTGTATTGCTTTAACCCTATAATGCCAAATGTATCATATTTGATACATACGGTTTCTGAAATGTTTTGCGTCTGACACCTTTTGCTTAATTTAATGGTAAAAACTTTGCTCAAAATCCTTTTGTACACAATCAGATATACCTGATAACAGGGGGCAGAAGACTACACAAAAAATAATCTTGACTTATCGCATAGTAATAAATTATTAATAATAAAATGTATTTCTGTTTTTTCTTTTTACATATTTTGTAAAAAGGCCAAATAAGGAATTCAAACAAAAAAAAAGTAATTTTCTCTTTTGTTTTATTCTTGGATCAGGCTTTAAAGGGTTAACTCTGTGAAGTCAGTGGTTTGGAGTAAAAAGGTTCACAGCTGTAGTGACGCTTGGTTTCCATTTAGACTTGGTTTCAAGTCCAACTGTGAAGAAATGAATAACGAGGATAGCTTATCCCATTCAATTTAGTCCCAGATGTTCACATTTTGTGACCATTTTCTTTTGAGCCTCCTCACATGCAGATCTGAATGTGTTGGCCGTATGTCGCACCACCACGCAGATTGTAGCAAAAGGGTGCCGGTGATGGTCCGCCGTACCCACAGATGGACTCCTCAAACTGGACACTTCTCCATCACGTCCTCATTTCAGTCGCATGTCAGGGGGAGCTCCGTTCACTTAGCGTGACGGTGCCACCGCTTTATTTTAAGAAAGCTCATACGAGGCAGCCAAGTTTGATGATTTGTGAGTCGAGTGAGTCTTCACCTCCACGCTAAGCCCAGAGGTGTTTTCAAATTAAGGCAGGTGTCTGCCTCTACAAGGCAGAAGCTCCCACTTGCACTCTGAGCTCAGATTCTGGATTTTAGGACAGGCACGGGTGGTCTGTGCTTCTCAATATTACTAATTTTTTTTCCAAATGTTGTGGAAATCATATAAAATCATATAAATCAAGGAGACAAAGGGAGACAACAAAAGGCATGACTGAGAAAACAAATACTTTTAATTTATTATTAAATGACATAAATAAAACTTCAAGCAGGATCAAATACAAATAGATAAGGAGTATGTACAGGTGTTTGAGCATAGCACAATTTGCTTGGAGTTTTTTTTTGGTTTGTTCTCCTACCGTCAAAACCCTGCCAGGAAGCAGAAGGCACTTGTTGATCTCAACTTGTAACATTTATATTGCAATTAGAAAAGGCACATTTATATGGAAAAAAAAAACAAAACAAAAACAAACGAAACTTATGCGTTAACTTACTCTATATACACACATTATATACACACATTCATATTAGCGGAAGCTCTATTTTTTTCTTTCTTTTGGTCTCTTACGGTTAAAAGCAAAATATCTGTGAATTGGGTTGACAAAACGGAGAATGGACGTGTTGAGATTTAAGAGCAAAGAGTTCAGACCAAGCAGCTAAAAAGAAACAATTCGGACCTACGTTGAGGAACTGATAGCAAAACCATGAAACAGAAGCAGTAGCTTACAGATTGGACACAAGGATGTGTTTTCACCATGAGATGGTAAAGCGGCAATCAAATTCCACTCAATGTTCTTTTTGTAAATAGCATAAAATGTTAAGGCAACATCACTTTGAAGAATGTTAGACATGCACGTTACTGTCGTCATTCACAGTGTGAATCCAGAGTTTTTCTCTCAGTTTGGTTTTCCCTGCTTAAAAGGAGTCTAAGGCTGATTGTTTTGGAGTGAAACTGACTGTCATTACAGACTGTCGGCTCACTTCAGTCTGTCGTTTCCAAGACTCTGGAATGAATGATCTAAGCTCTTTCACAAACATCCTTACAGGTCTTGCGATACCGCTGCCTCTCCTCCAGGACCTGTACTCTTCAAAGTCTTTAGTACTGCTCTGGACGTTTCCGTTCACCATTCAGAGTCGAAGCTTCAGTAACTTTGAGCTACGGGCGCCCAGGTTGCCGTGAGCCTGGCGATGGAGCTCTCGAACTGGGCGTCCCCGACCCCAACCTCGCTCAAGCTGGGGTCGTACATGGAGGATGGAGAGGAGACGGGTAGCGAGGAGGTCAAGCCGGTGTAGGAAGAACCCCTCAAGAACTGGGAGGTCAGACCTCCGGGGATGGAGCCTGAGGCTGAGCCTGAGGGGGTGAGCGTGGTGCCGGCTACTGACCACAGGCTGGGGTACTGACTGAGAACGACACAAAAGACAGGGTTAGACGGGAAGACATAAATAAAACACCATAGCCCAATCCCAATAATCCCACTTGGGCCCCATTCTGCCGAGATAAGGGGTTGAAGAAGTAGTGCTCATCTGACTCTTTAACTCGAGAATTCGTAACATTTTGAAGGAAACTTCTATTAGGGATAAAACCCTTATATGATTGATCACCTTGAATTAGATGTGGAGTTGGTGGTGTGTGACAGAGTGCCCATGCCAGTTGAGTTAGGGATCTGAAGGGTGGACCAGCTGTCATGAGATGGCAGAGTCCCTGAGGTGTTGTCCATGTAATTGTCTGGAAATGTGATAAGAGGTCGAGCAAATTAATGTCAAATCTGCCATTCGTTGACTCGTTACGTCAAGATTTGGACAACAGGCCCAGTGGGTCTCCTCACTTGTGCTGGAGGTCCGGTGGGCGTAGTGGCTGGGGTAGGGCGCCGCCCGGTGGCTCCGCAGGCTGGAGTAGCGCTCGCAGTAGGAGCCGGACGAGTGGCCCGCCGTGCCGCTGAACTGAGGGGGGCTGCTGCTAGGGCAGATGGGACTCTGGCCGGGGAGGAACCAACCTCCCACTGCGGGTGAAAAGACACACGTCTGTTAAAGCTGTCCGTAGAAAAGTACGCTGACACTTAGTGACCAGCATTTCGGTCAAACCTGCAAGTCCCCAAAAACCTGTCCCTTACACCTGCTTTTATTTTCAAATGCAGTTGAGTCAAAGCTCATCCTATTTAAAAAAAGTTAATACTCATCCTCATCATCATCATATTTGCATGATTTTTTTTATCTTAAATATGTCGAACTCACGTTGAGAATACCCAGACTGTTGGCTGTCTGCATTGTGGTCAGGAACTTCTTTATGGTCACTCCTGCAATCAGAAGAAGTGTTAGTTGCTCTGTTCCTCCTCCAATAGCCAAGACATTTAAAACAAAAAGAGTTTTAAGTTTAAATGAGTACCTTTCTTTGGCGTCCAGGAAGGCCTTGGCAAAAGGGTTGTGCTTGATCTTCAGAGCAGTGATCTGCATACAGGATACAGTCGTTTGTATATCATACTACACATCCAGTTTGACAATGAGGATATGAACTACTGTAGCAGAACTGACCTCTTCATTCTGATACGCAGTGACAGCAATGAACTGCGTCTCAGGGAACGACTGGCTGCTGATCATCTTCTGGATGCCTCCAACTTTCACAATGTGTATCCTCGGCTCGTACTTGTGCAGAGAATTCAGCATGATCTGAAAGAATATCACAGTAAATGTTATTTTTCAGATCAGGCAGAGGCATTTTTAGCCCATCATGTGGAGATACAGTTTAAGCTGCAAGAAGTGGTTTAAAAACAAGGAGAAATTGCCAAGTTTTATTATTATTATTAGGAAAAAACAATACAATTCAACAATGTCAGCCATTCAAAAATATATCGACATGCCAAATTCTCAGGTTATTCTTTGTGAGGATGCTCTAATGTTTACTATTATCACGTTTCATCAGAAGAAGGGTTATTTGAGGTGCGCGCAACGTCCCGCTCACCTGTCCGCCGCCGTTGAGTTTGTTGGAGAGCTTGACTTTGCTGAAGGAGACCGGAGCCTTCATCCAGTGGGCCCCGAAGTTGGGGGAGTCCGGGTGGATGTAAACACAGCTGGGGCTCTGGGGCTCCGGCTTGCCGCCGGGCACCCACTCCCCGTTCACGTACTTCCAGCGGTTGTTGTCCGCGGCCACGAAATCCAGCAGCACCGAATACATCGCGTTCGGGTCCAACCCAGACACGCTGGCTCTTAAAACAGGAAACATCCTCCTGCAAAACATGGACACGGAGTGTTTCTGTACGCATCTCATTATTGTATCAAACATTTAATTCTATTTATAAGTCACAGACAAAACAACTTTATTTTCCATTTTTCGAAACTTTCCGAGGCCGCAGGGCCTCACGGACTGAACATCTGACAGTGCTCGTTAACGTATCTAAAAGATAATATAATATGATATAAAAAGAAAACATCTTAATTAAGATCTTAATTTATCTTAAAAATATAAAACACTGTTTGTTCGCGCTGGAAACCTCGTGCGTAAAACTGTGCCAAAAACCTGTGCGTAAAGCCGACCGCCGCGGCCTCCTCCCCTGGACCTACCTCCCAGTCTTGGTGACAATCATTTCGTTGGTCAGCTCTTTAAACTTGTTCCACAATTCGGCGTCCTCCAGGGTGAGTTTAATATCCCTCTCCGACACGTCTCCCTTCTCGCTGCCCTTATGAAACTCGCTCTCGACGGCGCTGAGGAGATGCTCCAGCCGCTGGTCAGGGTTCGAGGAGGTCATATTTCCAAGATCGGAAGACAAGGCTATATCCTGCAAGCTGGAGAGGATTGGGGCTCGCCGTTGCGTTCACAGGCCCGAGCGTTTACTGGTTTAAACTCGCCGAGGCCTTGAAATTTATGGGCCCCAAGGGACCTCATGGGGATGCGGGGCGTGGTTTGTGCGGGCTCACCTCGTCTCAGCTTCTTCAAATCCCGCCCCACTGAGGCCTTACTCTATCTGAATGTTCAGGATCTGTCAAACGAAACAGTAAATGATAGTTTGCCATCAACAAATTTTCCACCTAAAGAATGAACTCGAACTCTAGAGGCAAAGGCCTGTTGGTTGGAAGTTTGGGAGTGACATTTATTTCATGTCTGCTGCAACCAAAAGTGCAAACAAAGGAAAAGGAAGCTTAGAGGGGGGGAAACATTGCCTTTGAACTTTATATTTGCAAATTGCCTTAATCTTCTATGACTTAAAATCCACATGGGTGAGGGTTTTTCTTTAAATGAGTAAGGGCCATTAGGGGGGACTCTGTTTCTGTTATGCCAAAGTGTGGATGGGTTGTAAGTGATGCCTGGATTTGCATAATAGGCCAGCATGACTCCCACAGGCTCTCACATTAAATACCAGAGCTTTGGACAGGATTTTCTGAACTCTGAGTCTGTCTGGTAACATGGAATAAGCGACCTGTTTTTTTTTAGATGGAGGCTTTTATTTAATGAGAGAAAAGTGTGCGCAGTGAGTCGGTGAAGGTTGCAAATTTTAACATTTTCAAGATGTAAATGATGTCCACATCCTGCTTCTCTTCCTGTTTGCACTCATCTATTTTGGTTCCACGGCATGTGGGAACATTGTCCCTGTTTTAATTTCACTGTCGTCTGTCGTGGAGTTAAATAAAAAATTCAATTGACATTTGTTTTTTTTTTAGATTAACCCAAAATTATAAGAAAATGCGTGCCCTTGTTAAAAATCATACACAAATAGTTAAAAAGTCCACATTTGATTGGATCTCATCAAGTCAAAAGAAAAATCTATCGACCACTTTTTGTTTTTTAGCTGGACAGACATTTCGGCCTCACTGTCTCTGGTGGCACTGGAAAGTTCTGGGCTACAGAACTGTAGCAAGTATGTGTCTGCTGCTTTGTTACGTCCTGAATGATTTGAAACAGCCACAAAACAGAACAAAAAATAGAATTAATGCATTTTAAAATGAAGAAAACAGTGGCTTTTCCGTTCCGGTTCTTTACATATTGACTCTGTGAGGAGGCAGCTGCCTCTGTTTTAGATATACAGGTGTCAAGACATTTTCCTGAGCTGGTAAATTAATCGTCATGGCGACATAGAAAATCTAATTTAAGTTCTTTTGACAACAAAGATGATTTTTGTGTATTTTAACACAAAATCATTTTTGTTTTTCCCAGCCTAAACTGTTAACTGGGCAGTTTCACTGGATTATGATGGATCAGTTTACACTAAAGGAGTAAAAGTTGTGTTTCATTTTAACACGTTTATATTTTGCTGGAAGCCAAATCACAAATGGGAAGTCCCCCTAATTATTACATCAACAAAAAGATTTTCTTAAGCTTTGAAAGGGATGAAAGAGTGTAGGAGATTCAAACCTCATACTGTTCAAGAACTTCTCATTTTCAGAAATAATACAACATTTAACTATACCTAGTTATGACTTGTTTTCTTTTTAATTTAGCATATGATCAAATCAAACAACATTCTTTCTTGTAAAAGTGCATGCGTAACGAAAATAAGAATCTGGAAGAATAAAGAGATCAAACACAACCCTGCTGAAGATGTACCCCTTTTTATCAGTAAAGTGTGTAACATTTGAACGGCAAAAAAACAAAAGAAAACCCAACATACTGGGCCACTTCAGTTATTAGTTGACAGAGTAAAAGTACAACAAAGTTAGAGTCTTGAAAGCATAATTCTGAATGGCAATGCACAGCTAAAACTTCCATTTTACAGCACATCAAAAACTATTTATTGGCCATCGTGATTTATCCACAAAATTGTGTTTTTCTATAGCTGTGTAACAATTCATACATCAGATTTGGATCTGTTTCTTTTTATTAATCCCCTGAAAAGAAAAGCCCCGTGCTGCCTCCCTGTTTCAGATAGCTGATGCTCAGTTGTAGCTTCATGCAGCCCAGATAAACCCGAGTTTTTATGATCCAGAACTCAGCCTTCTCTGTCTCTGTCACCTCTGATTCTGCTCCCTGTGATGTACTTGGAATTGAGTGAGGGCTTTGGAGCGTGACTCCACTTTACTGCTCCACTTCCTCCAGTTCTACAGAGGCCATAAATGTAAAGGGGCTCTCTCACACCTATGCATCCCGTATCATTCAGCAGCCTCTTCCTTTTTATTTTGGAGGACTGAGACACAGAGAGTGTTAAAAAAGCAGCTGCATACAGAACCTGACCCCCGCCCGCCGGGCCCTCAGACTCCGCTGACCCCCAACAGACGCAGACACACAACAGGAAGCTGCCCCGTGCCTTGAAATCAAGATTCTGCTTGCTGATCATGCCTGTAGGGGGAAGTCAGGGGGAAGAGTTGTCTGTTGCTGTAGAAACAAAACACTCGGCTTGAACCTCAGTTGTGTGCGCGTGTGTGCGTTTCAGGTGTTGCGCGGTGAGAGCGATTAAAGGACAAAACAACTCAAAACGTGAGTGACAGACCCAAATGAAGGAAAAGACGGGCATCTTCATCCCACACAGTGAGCGAACGTCTGCTCTGGAATATGAAGTTTGCTTGAAAAGCCACCAGAGGTTTCCCACAGCTTTTTTTTTTTTTTTTGCTCCACTCACACAAACACACACACCAACACACACACACACACAGCCGTTTCTGCCCGGTGAGTGGAGGGTTAACCGATGGAGTCCCTGCTCTGGCATCGGCACACACTCACCTAGGTGAGAAATATTACAGAGGGCTGGTGCTTCACAAAGAGACAGTTATAACGATGCATATTTTCCAGAGAACTTCTCTGGCCCAAATGAGTAAACACAGGGAGGTGGATGAGTCAGCCCTGGGAAGAAAAAACACACTTTCCCTCTCCTACAAACAGACTCAAAAAGTTATCTTGATTTAAATAGTCAAACTGGTACAGGACAAAACATAGAATCAAAAGATTTTTTTTTTCATAGAGTTCTTATGTGTCATACTGCGTTTTCGAAGTGTATCTAACGCTGTCTCATTGGAAAGCTGATTCAATCACATAAACTCCTATGTGGGATTCTTGCTGGTAATCATTCAGGCTTGTGCTTTAAGCATTTGATTTCCTGGAAGTAGTCATCCCAAGGGATAAATAAAGTCAAGTCTGAGTTTAAGTCTAATTTGAATCTCTTGGCAAAGGTTGAGTCATTTGTATTAGTTAGGTTAGTTAGAGTGAAACCTTGTTCATTTGTAGTACACCATTCTACAAAATAAAAAGCACTAACCAAATACTAAATACATCAGTACAAATGTTCTAATTCTTTTTTCCCCATTTTTTCCTGTCCCTCTTTATGTAGAGGGGAAAAATTCGTACATATATTGTATATGTAAATAAAGAAAGGTTCAACATAATCACATAGGAATTTAAAACATTTCACATAAAAAAAAGAGATTCCATTTGAAAAGTCAAGAAAATGTATAACTGATTAAATCTATTAAATCCAATTATAAAGATTTTTTAGGAGGAGTTGATGTGCACTAGAAGAGCTGGAAACGCTTACCATTAATAAACTCTCATGGATGTTTTTCTCCCACTTGAACACAGTCGCAGTGCCAGGAAGGTGTGCGATTGTCTGATCTGCTCATGGTTGATTTGGTTTGGCTGTTAGTCTTTAGTTTCACTAGTCTGGAGAAGATTAAGTCCAAGTTGACCAATAGCAACTTTGTGGTGGAGTAAAACTGAGTGTTAAGTGCAGCTGTTGTTTCCTTTTTATATCTTTGTTTAGGGGATATGATTTAATTATGACTCATGTTCTTTGTGTTGACACCAGTAATGTGAAAACATTGAAGTTAAGGATTATTTTAGCATATATGTGACAAAAGAATTATCGAGGATTTTTTATTTGTCATTTTTCATTTATCACCTGACCATAATGTTTTGTATTTCTGAATATTAAAAAAAAAGTTTGACATGTGAAAATTTATGCAAAAATGTCCCCATGAATAAGAAGTTTGTTTATACCCTATATCTAACCTGTCAGGTACTTGTAGTGTTTCCCATATCTGCGTATGGACCATTTGTATCCTTGTCCAGAAAATACGCATTTGGGATTAAATAATGGAACAAACTGAGACTTACTGAATGAAAGAAAATTTACTGGGAATGGAGAGATAGAGCTTTGGAGGATGTGTGTAGCTGATTTGTACCTAATTATTGCACCCTAGTTTTAATTCACGGATAGAGTGAACCAAAATAAAAATCATGAAGTTTGAAAACACTGTTTTTTACTTACCCCACGGTAAGTAAAATTTGAGTAATATGAAAAAACTTCAGAAACAATACCAATAGCATTTCTAAATCACCTTCCAGTAAAGACTGAGCCTCCATCTCTCTCTCTCTATCTCTCTGTCACACACACACACACACACACACGCACACGGCCTCTCTGATGTGGATTGAGCCCCTGAGCTTCGTCTGTCGCTTTTGCGTTTCCACTTCAAGTTCAGGAAATCTAAACTTTCCTCTTCTAATCACTCCACCCTTTGAAAGGGATACAAAGAATGACAGTAATACCCCCCCCCCCCCACGTCTCCCAGCCCCCCTCCTCGGCCTCTGCCGGCCCTCTCTTGATGCCCTTCTGTGGACCTTTGGACCTTTGGCATGCTAATGACAAAGGGCTCAGCTTTGACACGGCCGGGTCTAACCCACTCACGCTCAGAGCAGAGAGAAACTCACAGCCGAGACTCTGAGGTGGTTTGTTAGGTTTACACCCACCGAACATTTTCATAACACTTAAAGCTTAGAAATAACAGGGCAAATCCGTTTTTTTTCAATCGCTGTATGTGTGTACATCATGTCTTAATAGTCTTTTTTAAATCCCAAACTTCCCTTCAGCGTCTACTGAAAAAAGTCAATCATCAAACTAAACTCCTGTATCATTCAGACTTATAAAAATACAAGAAAAAAAAACAGATTTGAACATCTGGCTTTTGAGTGGAGTGAGAAAGCATTTAGTTACCGTTCAGTTCCATGTCAGATACCTGGGAGGGAAATCTGTTTATCAATTACCGCTCTAATTTTACCTCTGGATGCTGGCGTTTGGGCAGCAGATGTGGGCACAGCTGGCATTTCCTGCACATGGAAATGTGTTCAACATCTGCCACATCTCACACAGAGTCTTTGAAAGCGACCAAAACATTTGATAGAAAAAAAAGGATTAGTGATTAGTGGATATATTGAACTATGACATATATTGATATATTGAACGAATCAATCTCAAGGAGTCACATATCAGAAAATGTGATTGAATGCACATTGCAGGATACAAAGTAGTGAAATCCTTCTGGCAGCCACCATTATGGACTCATCCCCTGGGAAGTAGAGGTATAATGCATAGATAAGTTGAACCCCTCAGAGCACTTGATGGCTTATTTATTGCTATTGATGTGTTATATACAATCTGATGCCAAAAATGACTGGAGGAGAGAAAGGGATTAGAGAGTGTGGACAGAGTAAAAAAGAGAACTCAAAAATACAGAGAAACAAATAGAACGGAGTAACAAAACCTGACAATTAGCTGATATATAAAAAATAAATGGCAATACAGAGTGACATGGAGAGGTCCAAAATGTGATGTGTGTGTGATTTGAACTGATAAACAGCAGGTTTGTCAGACTGGGACATTTAGAGTGTCCATGTATCTGGGGTTGAGAGATGATGGATACAAGTGGATGGAGAAGGGAAATGCTTTCGCTTTCTTGGATGGATGGAGTGCTGTATAAAGCAGGACTACGGCTGCAGAGGCGTGATAAAGCACGGGCAAAACTAAAGCACATGTTAATGTGTCTGTCATTTGAACAATAACAGATCACATTTATAACATTCCATCTCTTTGTCCTGTCAATGCTGAATTTATTTATTTAGAAATGTTGTTAGAAATGTTTTATGGTCAGAAATGTTCTCATTGTAGTGTGTTAAACGTATGTTCAGTTTTATACTTAATATATTCAGGTGCCTCAACCAAAAGGGGCATATGATTAGTTCAGTATGTGTGTTTGCTTGTTTATTTGTTGATTAACTTATGGGCCTGCATGAAAGCTCTCATAAAATTAACTTTACATGTTCAACTGTATTTAGAACCAGGAGTTTTGTCTTTGGATTCTATATTATAACGCATAAGTGACATTTGCGTATTAACAAATGCACATAGATATATATATAAGTAAATATAAATCTCCAAAAAAAGAGACCATGATCCATCCAAAGTTTGTACAAGATGTACAATGTCAACAAAAACGTTGCACAATGATGCAGTTATTCGCTTTTTTTGTATACTATTTAACACATAGGCAGTGTTAAAAGTGAGATTTCTTTTACCTTTCCCTGAAATCAACGAAAATTCCACGTCTCCAAAATGTTAGTGGAACAAAAAAACGGTAAAATTCAAAGGTAATAAAAAGAAACAGCTGGATGTTTTTACAGGTTCAAAGCATCTTGATTGTGGAGAAAGCACTTTAGAGAGGCAGAATCTCTCAGAAGTAAGGATGGGCAGAGCTTCAGCAATCTGCCCCCAAAAAAAGGAAAAGAAATGCATGGTTCTACAATTCTGGTATAACTGGTATAACTTTGAATATCCCATTGTTTACCTTACATTAAGGACTTTTAAAGCCTCTTTGAGAAAACTGGGCATAAATAAAAATCCATGTTGGAGCTTATGAAACGTTACAGTCGTCATTCGATCATGGACTGATGTGGAAAGCTACACTTACAACAGGGCAAATAGAAATATGAAATTCTTCTGGTAACTTATGGTTCTCCTGATAAAACAGAGGCGAGATCATTCAGCTTGCGATGTCTGATTGTGAGCGGGTGTTAGAGCACTTTTCAGTGGCCACATCAAATACTCCATCATATATCCAAGTTTTGGATATATGATCCCTTCCAGATTACATCGTTTCCATTTAAGGTGTTAGACTGATATAAACTAATGCTGCATGTATGACATCAGCATGGCTTCTTAGTACAATCGAGAATCAAATTGATTATTAACTACTATCAATATAGGGGTCATTCTCATTTTAAGCTATGATGGATTCTATTATTTTTTACTACTATCTATTTACTTTTTACATTACTGATACATTGATAATAGTTTTACTATCTTTTTCATGGTTCTATTTTTTTAATGGAAGCAGTCTGGGTTTCCCATTCAGGTGATCCACTGATGAACCTGTGCACACTTCAGATTCACATTCGTTGTAATTGTTAAGATATAGTTCTAAATCTTGGCTGTGTGGAGTTTTTTTTAAACGCTTGGAAACATCCTCAATTTCTTCCTTTGAGAAGGTTTGTTTTTGCCTGCTTCCTCCTCTTTTTTTTTTCCACTGCGCTCAGTGTTGCCTGATGTAAATATGAGCAGCTGAGGTCAGCAGACACCAGTGTGTGAGAAAACACTGTTAAACCTCTTCGCTGCAACCCCCATCTGTGTGCGCACACACACACACACACACACACACACACACACACACACAGATGAACAGTAGACGATGTGCAGTGAGATCACACTTCAGCCTCTCTCTTCCTCTGACGTGAAGCGGGACCAGTTTTGCCTTTGCTGGGAAGACATTAGCAAATATTAGCAGATATCAGTCGTGGCTTTTTGGGGTGGATCCTCTGAACCAAACCCCGCTGTAAGCTTTGGGGTTTCATAACTTCGGCCTTATCGCACACTATTTTCACTCTGAGCTGGAAGTCACTTCTTTGTATTTTGCATTTCTTTTTTATCATTTTTTTCTGTAAGAGGGGATTGAATGGAAAGAGGAGGAAAAGATCAAAAGGAGTGGAGCCGGTCTCCCCTGACAAACGCCAAGTGTTAAAGACAGAGGATTAATGATAGGTGCAAGCCAGGAACATTATTTACCCAGAGTCAGAGGACGTGTGACTTCTGAGCTCATCACCTTCTTCCTCTCTCGGCACTTCCTCTCTCTATAAATGCACAATTAAAATGAGATGTTCACACACGCCGGTGTTGCCCTCTGATGCATGACCAATGAGCTGTCAGCATCTCACAAAGCAATAATACAGAAAACCAATAATAGCAACTTATATAAAATAGCTGTCAAACGCTGCCAATCAAGAAAGAAAAAAAGAGGGGTGGAAAAGGAATATGAATCCATATCGCAGTATGCAGCACAGGTCCTATTTTTAAAGGTTAGCATTTAACAGCATGTATGTCATTGATCGGGTTTTCTGTAGATTCAGAATAAAGATAGACTGAAATCTATTTGATCCTCTATATCATCATTTGACAGCTTAAATCAATATGGCGACCATTATTTTATCCTTTTAGAAAAAAACATTAAACTTAGTCTTGGTTTGGTTTGCTTACTAAAATGGAAGTTTCATATCTGTTCACATAGCCAAAAGGGACATCTTTTGTTGGACGGTTCTCCAGAAGGATCCACTTTTGTTTCTTTTTTTACTACAATGAGAAAAACTCCTTTTAATCTGTTTTAAAGCACAGAAAGGTACCATCACCAGAAAACACAAATAATTCTGGTATATGTGTATATAAACTGATCTTTTCATAGAGTTTCTTTTTACGTCTGTATGTCACTTGTTTCTTGTTTCCAGCATCTGGAGTAAAACTTTCCATTTCCTGTTCTATTTGAAGGAAGCGAGATTGCCAGTCACCCTTGGTAAGCTAACTCCAGCTCAATGGGTGTCCAGGGGTCTGCAGAGAGGCGTCCTGCGTCTGCCTGCAGAGTCTACAGGGGGGGCAGGCCTACAGCCAAAGGGAGGTGGTGGTGGGGATGCGGCCTGCACCATAAACCGGATAGGGGGTAAAGAGAGGGGGCCGGGCCGCTTTTACTGCCTTCCCACGACGGGCAACAGCAGCAGCTGACTGGAAAGTGTTACCTGGAATATGCTTATCCGCCCCCTCCACCGGCAGACAGCCAATCTGAATGGAGGACCAGGGACCCAGGTGTACAAACAGCAAACAGTGGGGGCACATCAAAGGGGCTCATTAAAAGACAATAGAGCTTCCCAGCGCACCCCCCACCTCTTTTTAGTCCCACCAGGCCTTTTACCACATGACTGAGCCGGCCCCGAGATGCACATGTTCCCCAGTGAGCGCCGTACGCTGCCCCCTCCTGTTCGGTGCCACAGTAAGCGTCCAGGATTGTGCATTTCTGTTTCGGTGGGTCGTCTTGAGTTTAAAGGTACATAGGTCAAAAGATGCAATCTGTATCTTGAGGCTCTTCTCTTAAGTATGCAAAACTTTCTGTATGTTTTAACCCATTACTTAAAACTGACCATGTGGCTTTGCAGGTGTATGCTGTGACTCACTCAAATGTGTCTTATTGTGCAGTGATGCAGATATAGAAGGAAAAGATTGCTTTAAAAAACATTAATTTGGAGGTTGGAGGAATTTTCTTTAGTATTAATGTTCTATTTGAAGTCTAATTCCTTTATTGCCTGCAGGATTTGTGAGCACACAAAGATCCATTCCGCCACGCATGCTCTCATTCCTCATTTCTGTTGAAGGATTTTGGTTTAGTTTTTGTTGTTTTTGTATGCCCTTACATCTCTGATGTGAACTTTGAATTTCAAATTGTGGTCCGTGAGGTCAGGGCAGGGAGGCGGGGTTCTCCATCCAGCATTTCTGCATCAGTAAACAGGACGAGAGCGTTAGCTAGACATCATCTCTCCTCCCCGCAAACGAAGAGTAAATACATAAAAAACACATGCAAACATTTTGAGTGGCAGCCTTAAGGCCTGGCCCGTGCTGTTAGACGTGAGCTGGCCTGGGAAAACGTCTATCTGGACTCCGCAGACAGCAGCAGCCTCTCAGCTTTGATGGGGAAGGCTCTTTGTAGTTGGCCTGGAGATGGCTTGTTAGTCAGTAAAAGTGAAGACTAAATGGCTCCCTAACAGGAAGCAGTTTACATGGTGACGCTCAACCTGCCTGTGGCCCTCTATTGTCCTAAGCCCCATGTCCCACTTCATTACCATTTCCATAAGAAAGGAACAGTAATTGCCCCTTTTCTTCTGCTACCCCTTCATCTTGTAGTGTCTCTTCTTCTACTCTTTTTTTATACTTACCTTTCTTCTTCTGTTTATCTGCTGTCCATCTCTCAGTTTAAAGTTGATGAAAAGAATCAGCCACACACTGATACTTATAAATGAGAGTCAATTATTTGGAGATCTAAAAAGTGCTGAGACCAAATTCTAAAGGTTGCTCTCACAGTTTTGTCATCTTTTAAATGTAAACTTTGAGAAGGACAGATGATGCTATTGCCAGATACCAAAGGTGAAAATAAACCCCACCGTCAGAGCATTGTTGGGCCGTGAGGTCCTGAGACTTTACTGACATTGGACCTGACTTCAGATATCTTCTGGGAAGACCGTCTGATTGGTGAAGAGGAAAAAAATAAATGGGTTGTTTGCGAAGGAAATGAAAGATGTCAGAAAATATAAATCTATGATGGATCAAAGTGGTGGAAGTAGTGATAACTTTCTTTTCCTGTGATGTAAACGGTAAACAAAGGTACACAACCTCATATCTATCATTCAATGAATAAATAAACAAGGCTATAAAAAACATGCCAATATCTAATCACAATACTTTTTTAGAACAAAAGCAGTATTTCTAGAACACTTCTTTTGGCATGCATACAAACATCCATCCATCCATTTTCTGAACCGCTTATTCCCTAATGGGGTCACGGGGGACTGGAGCATATCCCAGGAGGCGGGGTACACCCTGGAGGGTCCACCAGTCCATCGCAGGGCCACACAGAGACACACAAGGACAAACAACCACACTCATTCCTAAGGGCAATTTGGTTCAATCAACCAAACATAGGACGGTGGGAGGAGGCCAGAGTACCCGGGAACAACCCACGCAGACACAGGGAGAACATGCACATTCCACACCGAAGAGTTCCGGTTCCTCCCCGGGACTCAGACCGGGAACCCTCCTGCTGTGAGGCGATGGTGCTAACCACCACACCACTGTGAAGCCCTGCAAATCACAAATAAATACATCCATCCATCCATTATCAATGCCGCTTATTCCCTCATGGGGTCGCGGGGGGAACTGGAGCCTATCCCAGTGGTCAACGGGCGAGAGGCAGGGTACACCCTGGACAGTCCATCGCAGGGCCACACACAGGACAAACAAGGACAAACAACCACTCACACTCACATTCACTTAAGGGCAATTTCCCCAATCGCCAATCAACCTAACATGCATGTTTTTGGACTGTGGGAGGAAGCCGGAGAACCCGGAGAGAACCCACGCAGACACAGGGAGAACATGCACCCAGAAGGGTCCTGGTTCCACCGGGATTCGAACCCAGAACCCTCTTGCTGGGAGGCGACAGTGCTAACCACCACACCACTGTGAAGCCATGCAAATCACAAATAAATACATTTAATAAATAAACCAAGAATGCTCTTAAATGTCTCTCCTCCACAGCTCAAGAAATCCCTAAAGGATTAAAGGAATCCTGCTGAACGAGGGTATGACCGGACTGGACCGCTGAAAACTGAACCTTTGTCAAGCACTGTTATATAGAGTTAAATTCCCAAATCCCACATCAAAAAGGAATCTTTTATTAACCTAATCCAGAGGTGGCATCGTCATCTCTGAGCTCAGAGACATCTAAGTGAACCTTCACCCAGCGACATGGATTGAGGATCTTACCATATAACATTTTTACAGGCAGTATGGGATGAAAATGACACCTCAAACCCCTCAGTGATCAAATCTTTGCACTTCTTTTAACTGTTATGAGGAGAAATGGCAACATTAAGTTTTTTGAAAACACTTGCAACCATCCTACAAATACATGTGTTTTACAACCATTTCTTAACGTCTTGAAGTGTCTGAATGCTTGTTTGAATACACATAGCTGCTTTAACGGCTGAGCGCCTCTCATTCACCGTCAACTTGTAAGCGAAGGATAAAAAAAATAAACAACCCTGACGACAGTTGGCGTGAAACGTGTGAAGAATCGCGTGGATCACGTCAACACGGACTTTGAAGCAAATATTTTCGACGAAAGATAACAGACCTGAGTCAGTAAGCCTATGTGGAATCAACACTTGGGAATCAAGGCCAAAGAGGATACACACACATTCTCGCACTCTCGCGCTAAGCCCAATTACAGGCTGGCTTTGCTTCACTTTGAACTTCCAAGGTGACAAAAAACTAAATGCAGCAGCAACAGAAGGAATCGGATGCAGAGAGAACGATCGACAGCTCCGGTGTGTCGGTAATCCTATCAAGAGCAGCGTGAATACTTGCAAACAAGTCAAACATGCTGCTTCACACGCTCGCTTGGTGGGATACCTGAACCATCCCAGCAGCAGAGGCCACCTCAGAACAAGCGCTCCATTTCAAAGGGTAGATTTGAAATGGGTAGTGCTGCCAGTTATACGCTGACTCAGCAGCGGGTTGTCTTTTTTTGGTGGAGTAAACCTCAGGCAAACGCTCCCCTTGGCTCCCCAGTTCCCCTGAGGCCCTCCGTGGGAAGGCTGCAGGTAGCGGCTACTGTCGCGGGGAAAGGGGAGGGTAGCCGGACCCCCCCTCTGTGAGTTGAACTGTTTTAATCAGGGCCCCATGCGGACCCTGACAAAAGAGCAACGTCGGAATCACCGTCTGCTCTTTTGTTGCGGGGGGAGCCACCGGGGCTGGGGAGCTGAGCCGCCCTGCTCCCAGCTCCACAGCAGGCCGCCTGTTTACGTGCCCGTTTTATTCCAGGTGACAGGAAAGGTCTGTTGGGCCGTAAAGACGTTTACCTGTCCAGCTGGTTCACGGCTGACAGCTGAGGCCCTGACTCCTTCCTTCCATTCCTTATCGATAGCGATCGGAGTATTGCACATCTGAGGTGTGATTTCATTCCTCCGTAGAGCGGGGACTCCCTCCATTCCTTCTTTGTCTTTGGAAATGTTTTTTAAAGTGAGGTATTCACTGTTTTGACTGTATTTGCTTTGATAACCATTCAAGATGCAGAAAGTCACCCAAACATTCCACAGCAAGGATATTTGATTAATTATCATCAGAGCTCACATGTTTTTTAAGT
The DNA here is from genome assembly GCA_013363375.1 of Menidia beryllina. NCBI lineage: Eukaryota > Metazoa > Chordata > Actinopteri > Atheriniformes > Atherinopsidae > Menidia > Menidia beryllina. Next base: position 1,247,581 of record JABUIW010000026.1, on the reverse strand, counting down.
AAACATCCCTTTTTATGATTAAATTGTAAATGTATTGTATATGTATATATTACTGATATTTGAGGGTTTGTGCTTCTTAAATAAGCAGTTTTGATACACTTTTGTTATTTGTTTGAATCGTTACGAGTTTTTTTAATGTTGTGGCTTTTTCTCTATATTTAAAATTTGAATCGAGCATGGGCTCATTTAACTTTCATTGGACCTTTATCGGGCGGCACAGTGGTGTGGTGGTTAGCACTGTCGCCTCCCAGCAAGAGGGTTCTGGGTTCGAATCCCGGGGGAACCAGGGCCCTTCTGGGTGGAGTTTGCATGTTCTCCCTGTGTCTGCGTGGGTTCTCTCCGGGTTCTCCGGCTTCCTCCCACAGTCCAAAAACCTGCGTGTTAGGTTGATTGGAGGTTGGGGAAATTGCCCTTAGGAGTGAATGTGAGTGTGAGTGGTTGTTTGTCCTTGTATGTCCTGTGTGTTGCCCTGCGATGGACTGGCGGACTGTCCAGGGTGTACCCTGCCTCTCGTCCGTTGACCACTGGGATAGGCTCCAGTTCCCCCCGCGACCCCAACAGGGAATAAGCGGTATTGATAATGGATGGATGGATGGATGGATGGACCTTTATCATTACATCCCATATTGAAGCTTTGCTCAAAGTGTTTTTTTCTTTGTCATCGGTGTAAAACCAATGCCTCTCAATGGGAAGTTACTACACATTATTTTAGAACTTAGCTTGATATTCTTTTTAATGTTAACAGAATGGAAAAAATTATTATCAGCAAGATACGCACATTGGCTCGACAATGGGTCAGTCCTATTGAAACTATTAGATTACCTTCTGATGGAACAATGCAGCATCGTATTTTTGCTCTTCATTCATTTTGAAAAAACATTTTATTTATCTTTTTATTTATTTGAGTTCTAATTAGGAATAAACGAAGGGGGAAAATATTCTTCAGAAACATGTTCATCTTTGCTGGGGCGTAATTTCCTCTTGAAACATAATCTGTAATGTTGTTTTTTATATCTTAATATCTGAAACTCTTCCTTCCACATTTATGATTTCGTTTGCTTGGTTCAGTCAAAAAGAGATACAACTACATTTCTACTGTGCTGTTTCGACTGGATTCCACTCATTTTGACTGGAAACAAAATAATCCTCTACATAATTTAACCCTTTAAAGCCCGATCCAAGAATAAAACAAAACAGAAACTTACTTTTTTTTGTTTTCAGTCTATATTTGGCCTTTTAACAAAATATGTAAAAACAAAAAACAAAAATACACTTTTAATATTAATAATTTATTACTATGGGATAGGTCAAGATTATTTTTTGTGTAATCTTCTGCCCCCTGTTATCAGGTATATCTGATTGTGTACAATAGGATTTTGAGCAAAGTTTTTACCATTAAATTACGCAAAAGGAGTCAGACGCAAAACATTTCAGAAACCATATGTATCAAATATGATACGTTACAGGGTTAAACAATACCACGGAAGTGAACCACCTATCTAAATATCAATCAACAGTAACTCAGAGGTCTGGATATGTTCTGTTTTAAGTCTCCCATCGGTCCCCTCTGCTACTTTTTAAGAACACAGCTGCCAGCTTTCCTTCAAGGTTTGGTGACATCTTCATTGATCCTCACAGGGATCTCCGCCTAAATTGCCCACCCGCTCGGTGTTTATTACAGAGGAGGACCGGGAGGGGAACATCTGTACAAATGAAAGGTTCGGACTGAAAAGCACTCAGGTCCAACACAGCTGTGTGGGGCTTGTGACCGAACAATGGGCTGTTTTGGTGACTGCTGCTGGCTGCAGCTGGGCTTTGGCTGGCTTGACCATTCCATAAATAATGCTGGGTCACCCTCTGGTGGACACAGACAGAAATCGCCGCAGAAAGTAGAAGAGACGCTCTCACACGTCATATTCGGACGAAAATAATTCAATCTTCTCTGAATGTGAAGCCCAAACAAAGTGGAACAGGTTTATTCTTTATCGGCAGCGTGCACAAGATGGATGATGAATAAGGCGCGAATCTTCCAGCGAGGCGACAAAACTGCATGTGTTTCACTTCTGTGAACCTGCTTTTGCTGCCGTGAAAATTACGCTGAGAATCAAATTACAGGCACAGGCGTCGTGAATGATTGATACAATGCAACGGGTTGCAGGGGGAAAAAAATGACTAGAGGGTGTTTTATTCATGAGGCCTTGGATAAACAATAAAATCTGTGCTGAAATATGAGCACCCACGTAACGGCCTCACGAGAACACCGAGCACACATTGGATTTGTTGTATAACTGTACGTTCTTCTGTGAAATTTCTTAGAAATCCGTTATATTTCTGTTTCTGTTATTTGAATTCGGATGTCAGCTGCATTGGGCAAAAATATTCCTCGCTTCTTTGAAGATTTTGACTTCAGAGGGAAACGTTTTGGAGCACGATAGGCGTTATGGAAATGAGATAAGCGAGTTTGCATTCATGCTGGACCTCTTCTCCCAATCCCGGCTCTCTGAATTGGACATTTTCATTTGCCCCTGTGTCTTTCACTCCCTCCAAACCATGACAAACAGATGCATTAGCTCCCTAATTGCAGAGCTTTCCAAAGCCTTATGAGTAACCAGGGTTGCCTGATAGAAATGAAAGCCTCGGTCAATTTGCATGGGAGGTAATTGAATCGCCTGCAGTGAGGGACAAGAGTAGACGTGCATTACAACCCAACCGGCTTCTCTGAGAGCAGAGCATGAAAAGCTATTTTCAAGCGTTGAATGTTGAGGGTTTGTTCTCTCATTCATGTAGACTCCACTATTTGCAGTCTTTCCCATCCACTTTACTTCCAGCCCCTGTTTTTCGGGGGCCGGTTGATGGGTGTTGAATAGGAGTTACGTTCAGGAGTCCCATAACCTTGCTGGGAAATTTAAAAAAAAAACACACAAAAAAACGTGTTGAAACCCTGAGAACAGTTATAAGACGGGGTGGGGGCTTTCGGAGGAGTGGAATGACAGCTTTAAGTATCTTTTTTCTCTATATTTGAGGGATCCAAAAACCAGGGGGGAAAAAATAGACGCATAGATTTTCATGGCAGGGTCAAAACTCTGTTTATTGATCAGAATTATGCCTAGAAATATAGTAACAGTTACGGTATTCATTGAGTGGATTGGTTAGGATTAAGTTATATGCTGATCAGAAGCAGTTTGTCCCCACAAAGACAGAGTAAAACATATAACTGAGTGCACGTGTGAATATGGAATTCAGGCTGACTGACCATAACCACACAATTTTCTCTGAAAAATAGACTGGGACAGCAGTAGGACGTACACGTCGTATAATATCTGCATGTGCAAATTGAATGTCACGATGAGGAGAATTGTTTCACACACCGCACAGGGACACTGTGGATGTTTGTATTGCTAGTGTTAGTCAGACTCTAACACAGCTGCAATGCACCCTAATTTCTTTTTATTGTTCATTTCAAATACCAAAATGCATTTTCCCACTTGTTCCCACACTTCTTTTCACACTGGACCTCAAACATCCTTTTCTCGTGATAAAGTCAGTTCCTGTTGATCTGAGAAAACTACAACCCACCTTGGAACCAATGCGAGCTGTTATTGGGCGGGAGGGAGAGCTCACCATGGGCAGATTGCCAGTCCATCACAGTTCCACATGCTGATATAAACAAACCATGTAGACACACTTCCGGGGCCAATTTAAAACCACAGATTAACCAAACATGCATTTTTATATCAAATGGGGGGAGAGAACACATGCATGCAAAGGGAGAGCATGCAAACTCCTCATAAAAATGCCTCAGCTGGGAGTCAAATGAGAAGCAGTAGCGCTGACCACCGAACAAACCACTGTGCAGCATTCATCAGATATTCAGAAACTGGAACGTACAATTAACCATTAAAGCTTCATACCAAATAAAGTCAAGTCAAAGTCATTTGTATAGCACGTTTCATGTATAAAACAATTCAAAGGGCTTTTCATAAAGCTAAAGAACTGCAGTGGGGAGGGCGTTAAGAATACATAAAAGAATATAAAGAGAATAACAATCACAATGATAGCTGAAATGACTTTTGACCCAAAGTCTGAATATGTCAAAGATAATGTACAGAAAATAAATGCTTTTCACCTGGATTTAAAATGTCTACATCTGGTGAAAGTATAAATGTCTCTTGCCCTCTCTTTCCCTCACCCCCAACCGGCTGAGGCAGATGGCCGCCCACCCTGAGCCATGGTTCTGCTCGAGGTTTCTGCCTGTTAAAAGGAAGTTTTTCCTTGCCTGTGTCGCCCAGTGCTTGCTCATGGTGGGAATTGTTGGGTTTCTGTAGTTAACTCCAGAGTAGGGTCTGACCTGCTCTGTTTGGAAAGCGCTGTGAGACAACTGTTGTTGTGATGTGGCGCTACATAAATAAAATTGAATTGAATTGAAATGCTAAATGCTGCTTGTCCATGTTTATTCTGGACTCTTGTCTAGACTAGTTGATGTGAGTCATTTTAGATTCTCTATCTATTCTATGAAAAGATTGGAAAATGTGTGAAGATGTGTTCAGATCTCTTAATCCTGGTTAAAACTTTAGCTTTAGCGTTATGGAGAAGCTGCTGATGTTGAATTCTCTTTTTGGGAAAGTCCAGTTTAAAATACCATTGCAGTAATCCTGTGTACTGGACATGAACACATGGATGTCTTTCTCACGGTCATTTTGGGAGAGGACACTTTTAATTGATGCCACAGTGACAGCTTTGTTGTGGCTTCAAGACAGTTGCTCTGCTCTAATAAAATTCTGATTCTAAAACCAAGGAGTCATTTAATAAAATCACCATTTACATCACTTTGACTGTAAAGGTAGAGGTTGCAGCATATTTTGGTTACACCTCTCTGGATGCCCGATGCAGCATGTTTTGGTTTTTAGATGTTAATACCAACTTGCTTTTAACAAAAAAATGTTAATTTTCTTAATCTGTTCTGTTTGGTCTCCTTTTTAAGTTGTGGCCCAAAAAGCTTGGTTGAAACAGTCTTGAATATTTACTTTACATTTGTGGTAGACGTGTCTTGGTTGATGTCCAAATTCTCTCCCAGATCCCATATGCTGGGGGGGGGGGGTCAAATTGAATGAGTCAGTCTTGCTGTATCACATGCAGAGTGTGTAGATTTAAAGGTTTTTATTGAAGTTGTGTCTTTCGTTTTGAAAAAATTGCTGTTTGAACAGTACACAATATATTTTTGGACGCATCATTTCCTCTTGATTAAAGGTTTCATGCAGTAGCGTCTATAATGGTGAACAAACCATTTGTATAAATGCCTGTCACAGCTTTGGAAGTGATACGACACTAAGCTCAGCTTCATTTTCCTCGATTATGCATCAACCTGACTGCTGTCAGAGTGAGCGGATGTCTGCGTCTTCATACTGTCCTTCTATTTGTGGGCACTGTGTCTTTTCCATCGATGCTCAACCATAAAGGGTAGCGCACGCCGCTCTTATTTATTTTTAGGCCTGTCCTCAAATGGGAATGAGGCCGATTACACTTCCAAGATTAACAATTTTATGCTGCCAAATTAAAAGAACCCTCTGAATTAGCCAGATAATTGCATGCAATCTCTCTTTAATGGCCCTGTCAGTGATTATTGGGCCGCCTCTGCCAACCCTATCAGGGGCAGGGGGAGAAGAGTGTGCTGAAATGAAATGTCGATCATATTAGCATAAATGAGTAAATTAGTGGAAATGGCTCATTGTCAGAGCGAATCAGTCTTGACGTGCCACTCTCTGACCCAAAGTGAGGTCTGAAGCAGCATAGATGGACAGATGAGCAGGAAGAAAAAATGGAAAAAAGACAGAGGGAGGAGTGACAGAGACAAAGAAATTACATGTGAGCACATGAGGCTGACAGCATATGAGATGTACAATTACTATCTTCAACCGGTGAGGGACATCGCTGCAGCAGAGAGGAGTCGGCAACAATTTCTCTTCATTTACTCTGGGCTGAGTGCCGCCAGGCCAGGCTTCCGCGTTCAAGGCCGGTATTCACAAAAGCAATAATGACGTGAGAGGTGTTTAAGGAGCTTCTGAGACGGGCTTCAAAGTCTGCTCCTCCAACATTTGCCTAAGATCTCACCCCGCTCCCCTTAAATCTGTCGGAGGATCTCCTGAACACAGAGTTCATTCTCAGTCACTGTGTAAACATGAATAAAAGAAAGGTTTTCCACTGTGATGCCGGCCAATTTATCAGTATATAATATATTAGCATAACAACAATTAGCCCGGGATTGTAACTGACATTTAGCCAACAAATAAGGAAGTTGGTTATCTTATAGGCCTCTAATGTAAATGACATTTACAGGAACAGGTGACAGGAAACCTAAGATCTTGGCAAAAATGCCTCATAAATGTGGCGCACTGTCTGAAATTTCAAGGTTTAAAAAGCAAAGGTCAGTGTTTTCAGACAGAGCCGCTTTTGGATGTTATAAATGAATAGTTGGTCGATTTAAAGTAGAAGCAGGGATTAATTAACATCATGGAGCCAAGATAACAGCCACTGAGAGCAGGGGCAGATAAACAGAGAATTTTTTGACAGTTTTCCAAAAGATAACAGTTTCACCAACAAAACGAGAAATTTCCCAAAGAGCAATTAGCATAATAGCATGTAAGAAATCCAGCCATATGGACAGGGGAAGGGCAAAAGAAGAAGGGAGAGGCTTTCCAGAACATGGGCATGGATTAGCTGAACAGCATCTCAAAGTGATGTCCTCCAAAATGAGAGAAAAATTCCAATAAAACCATGGCATTGGACCTGAGAGATTCATCTCATTTGCTCCTTTGACTGTTCACCAAGGGCTTGTTTGAAATGGTCCTTCCAAAGGAACGGAGATGGATGGATGGATGGATGGATGGATGGATGGATGGATGGATGGAT
>JABUIW010000026.1:1209573-1240665 GCA_013363375.1 Menidia beryllina | reverse complement strand
TGGATGGATGGATGGATGGATGGATGGATGGATGGATGGATGGATGGGTGGGTGGGTGGATTATGGAGCTACAAAAGCTTTGAGATGTCTTTGAGACACCTGGAGAATGATTTCTTAAGACTACTTAAAGAAATTGCAGACAACTCATCTTAGAGCATTAATTCTGTATTGGAGAATAAAGGCGTTTGTGGCAAACATTGACTCATTCAAAGCTAATTGAGAGTTACTTAGAACAAATTGCTGACATTTGCCTTATGTTCCAACATCATGTAGTGAGTCACAGTGTCTATTTTCATAATTCTTGGCAATATATAGAGAAATGTTGTTTGGCTTGAGACTTCTGGGAAAATTCAAAACAAAGAACAATTGGTTATCCTCCAGTTTCAAATATTTTAAGCACCTGCTTTCTAAAGATTGAAATGCTTTGTCCACCTACTGACCTCCAAGTGTAAAACAGTTATAAAGATGATATCTTTCAAAGACTATTACAGTGGGGGAAATAAGTATTTGACCCCTTGCTGATTTTGCAGGTTTGCCCACTTACAAAGAATGCAACGATCTATAACTTTAATCTTATGTACAGTCTAACAGTGAAAGACAGAATCTCAAAGAAAATTCCAGAAAATCACATCATATGAATTTATAAAAATTGATAACCATCTGATGAGGAAAAATAGGCATTCTTTGTAAGTGGGCAAACCTGCAAAATCAGCAAGGGGTCAAATACTTATTTGCCCCACTGTATTTATAAAAAAAGAAAGGAAAAAAATTATTTGCTGGTTTGGTTTGCAGCATATCTGACTCTCTTCTTAACTTAGTTCGCAATCTGCATCGCTCTGTCACTCCAATACAAACTTATTTCCTTTCCCAAGAATTTCCCACAGGCACCAGGGCTGGGGTGTAAATCAAGGCAAAATTTGTCCAGTTCAACAATTCATTTGTCCACAGGCTTGTTAGGCTGGAGGAGGGAGGAGAGGCAGCGCGTGTCAATAAATCATCCGACGCCTGGCTATATTTATGCCCGAAGCAATGAGTTTAACAAGGAGAGCAGTCCTTGAAGCAATATCCTAAGTGGCACTTCATCCCCGTCTCCTTCTTCCACACCCTTCCTCCTCTGAACCCTCCCCCTGCTCCTGCCCCTCAACTCACCACCTCCCTTCTTCTCTTCATCCCTCAGGAGGTTTCTGATTGTAAAGTGGCAGAGGATGGTTCAGTTTGAACGCGAAGACTTGGGGAGGGGGGGAAAAAAAGACAAGCCAAAGCACCCACCGTCTCTCAGCTAAAATTACCCCGCGAGCCTTAGATTTGGAGAACTTCATTTCCTTGTTCGTGATTAAACTTTCAGCCTCCATCTGACCCAGTCCCTCTCCCGCTTCAGCAGATCTGGGGCTTCCTGTTGCACTTATTGAACCCCACTTATTACAGGGATCAGAATCAATCTTCCATTTCAGCTGTCAAGTGTAGGTCATCTTATTCAATTATTTTTGCCATTCATGGCAGATGAGACGTTGGATCCTGAAGATAATGGCTCCTGGTGCAGTTACATGCATCGAAGAGTCAGCGCAAGTGTGGTGACTTTTGTGAAAGTTTTCATTTTTAATAGAGACCATTGTTTACCTGATTGTTGCACAATGGAATCCCCTAGATGTATCTGGACCCTACAGATGAGAAACACCTTAAAAACAAAGCACCTTCCATGTCACTTCGTGCACTGTGTCTGGAATACCAGTAGGTGGCAGTCCTGAACCAGCCCTCCTCCACCATCCCGGATTCTTTCCCACACTTATCCGCCCACTGCTGCTTTGATTACAGCTATAAAAGAGGGAGCTGTTTTGCTCTGTTTGCCTCTCATAGACCGTCATCGGTCCTCACGTTAAGATAGCCGTTCTACTTATTCTTCTGTCAAAGCAGGGCACAAATCAAGAAGATCCTGGTGAAATATTGTTTAAAAAGAAACAATCTGTGCCAAAAATAGCACCTAGATCTTTCCTCCTGGGGCTCTTAACCAACAAACCTTACCCCCTCAAAGAAAGGCAATCATTAAGAGCAAAAGAAAACAGGAGAATCGAATGGGTCAGTTTGGTTTTCCCACAGGTCTCCACGAGCAGATGAGTCTATAAACCCAGCATCTAGATACATGGCAATAATATTTGTATATAATCGGCTAAACTTTAGTGAAATGCACACCTAGCATCTGAAACATAAGAGATTGTGCAGGTTATGTGACACTTTTACCAGCTTTGACAGAGAACCATGCTGGAAGTGTCCCTGACATCATGTAAGTATCAATATATTTGTCAGTGTCAGGCAGAGTCCCTCAGCATCAGTTTAATATCACGGAGGTAGAGGGAGAAAATGTGGGATCCACCCGAGTTAACCTCTACACCGTGCGGGAAAGGGAACAACAGCAGCCTTCTGATCAGCTCAGCTTGGCTTTGTCTTCAGAGAGCCTTTATGTGGCGGCCTTCGAAGTGAGCCCAGAAGTGTGCCTGGTGCTCAGGAACATGATTTGAGCGGGGGTGAAGAATGAAATACAAGAACCCCCGCGCTCGAGGTCGCAGCGGTGATCCTGTGACCTCGCCTCGGTCTCAATGGGTATTGTGTTGGCACGTGGATCGGAGGGTAAAACAATCCACGTAGGTTTAACAGCCATGAAGCAAAGGGGGGGGGGGGGGGGATAAAGCTGGGAGACACTTAGAGAAGAGATTGTTGTCCGAGTTAAAGGGCCCTGCCCTCTGTGCGCTACGGGTCAAGAGCAGCAAGGAACGGGTCATTGACATTCAGACAGAACATGGCTCACCTGGATCTGTATGGAAGTACGATTGTGTACTGGGTTTGTTATATCCATTAACATATTTTAATCTACTTTGTCAATTCAGTTTATATAGTTTTATATAGACTATGCAACACGGAACGACTCCAGTGTGTGGTGGCTCAGACGAGGGGATTAGCAAGACATGACCCGCTTTATGGTCAATGGAAACAGTAGGATCTCCTTTGCCTTTCCATCCATCCTTTATCCATATGATGATAAAGTTTGCTGTATCCCACCCTCCTTGAGGATTTTCTGATCAGAATCTTTTGCTTAATTCACCTAAAGACACCTCGCGCTCACTGACGTAACCTACTTTTTTAAAACTCTGATCTAGAAGAGAGAGAATGATGAAAGAAATAATTGTCAAAAATCAATCTACAGCTGAATTCCAGGATTAGGCTCTGAGTCAAATTAATTCAGTTTTACCGGGCTATGGAACAGATGGCGGTTTCGTTCGGGACTCAGGGTAGTTTTGTTGCCTGGCAATCTCCAGCCAAACCAAATCAAAGACCATAAACTGTCACTTAGGGGCCAGCGGAATCTGGTTTTGCACGCAGTTTGACGGCTGAAGCATCGGTCATCACACAACCACATCACAGCACTCAGAGCCTGATCCTGAATTAATTGAAGGTCGAGATGAAAAAGCCGATAAGGAGCTGCTGCTCTGGCATGCTTCCGAGATAAAAGAGACCTCTTCTCGATATCCTACCTTCTAAATTCGGGGGTTTTAGAATCTAAGATTAGTCCAAACATCCCAATTCAAATTATTTGACACCTGGACACCTTAACTGTCTTCTTGACCATTTGCATATAACAAGAGGGCATTAAAATGTACTCTATTTTGAAAAAAATTTTTTAAAGGCACCAATATAGACCGTGTTCACACAGGGCCTTTGGTTTTCTGTGAGTCCATACAAAGAAGCTCCAAATTTGTCAGAGTTTTTGTGAAAAAAATGGAATAATTCGTCACACAACTGGATTTGTTCAGTAAACCGGTGTTTGTCCTTGTGATATCTGCGACTCTTTATTTAATTACACGATTACTGTGTTCATTCCACTCAGCAAAGTTGATGTGTGCCCTGTAATGGAATATGAACTCCTATGTGAGAGCTGCGGGCCCTGGTTGTTTTATAGGGCTTTTCCACTGTCTCCCTTCTCACGTTCTCTTTCTAGGTCTCTCTGCCTCTCTCACTCATTGAGTCAAGGCGGGAGTTTACAGGAACAGCAGGCAGGCACAGCCTTGTCACACCGCGGAACAACACAGGAATGTATTGTATGCGTTGGAAAGACAGGGCAGATGGGACGAAATAGTGCGCCAAGTTCCCTAAGACTGCTCGGCAGAATTGAACACCCGACGTATTCTCTTACCGGCGAAAAGACCACCGAAAATAAATATTGCATTATGTCCGAGGTAGTCGGTGAGGCTTGAAAACTTTGTTGTTTCGTGCTGTAAAACAACAGTCACATACATGCTCTCACAAGTGAGCCGCGGAAGGCTCCTTGAGGTTGCTAGTGAGTGCTGCGGCGCTGAAAGCACACACAGTAAATTGAGGCTCCGGCTTCGTGGAAAACGCGGACCGGATTTTGATTTTAATCTGATGCAAAAGCACATTTCAGAAGTGGTAAAACGCACGTTTGAACCATATCAACGTTACGCAATGTCTAACGGACGCGTTCTTCATATTTACGACCGCAAACTGTTTCTTTTAGCCCTTTACATTAGCCATTTTAGCCCCTTGTGCTAATGAACTGCCTGCATGATGGAGGAAAGCGTTGCTGTACTATAACCTCTATCTAGACTCCACAATCTGTAGCTTTGCTGTGAGAGGGCCACATCTACAGGGGGGGGAGGAACTGGTTATACTGGTGCTCTGTAAACTGGGGCATCCAAATGTCTAAAAGAGCTTAAACAGAAAGTTATCATCCCCAAAAAGTCTCTCACCATACTAAAAACAAAGGGGTGTGGGGCCTTTGAAGCTTCAAATGTCCACGGCAGACATTTTGAAGCATTGAGGTAAAGTTAGAAAGACCTGTCTTCCATTCAAATTGAGAGCAGAGAACAGTATCGTCTTTAGGACATATGATTTTAAATGTTAAGCTCGGATGAGTCACAACAGCAGTACAATTTCTGTTAAATTTGGCCTTATTGACGTGGTTTTAAGCAAACAAGTGAGTTCTGCATTCTCTGCGTTTGGATGCATCTTAAATCTGATACCAATTAAATATGATGTCTAGGGCATTTTGGCAAAAAGGGCACAATGAAGGCCGTGTCTGCATGACCACAGACATGTTTAGATCCACACTATCTATCCGGCGGCCCTAGTCCAATACAATGTCTTTAGTTCTGTCTGGCCTGGAATTCCGCCACTGACAGCGACTTTTCCCTGGGACAACAGGGAATTATTTGGAAAGGGTGGCAAAACCAACACGCCGTCTGCTTATTATCCCCCCGCTATTCCGGGCCCTTTGGCTCCTCGGCACGTTGAAAGCATCAAAGCTCCGTCAGCCTAAAGGGAGACGAAGCGCAGTCTAATCAAACATTCTGGTGCCTCTGTGTTTGGTGTCATCTGCCACTGTTTCAAAGAATTGACATATTAGGAGAAAGAAAAAAAAACACCAGGGGGATATCAGCACGTTTAGACTTCCAGTTGGTCCACACGTGCTGGTTCCCACCCTTTTATTTTTAGAAAAACGTGCGCCTCCATTTGGGTGGATTTTATGTCCTTATAACAGCCTGCATCAGAGGCTAAGATCCCACCAAGCAGCACATGGGGGAGAACGCTCAGACGTGTGTGTGGAAGGTTTCCTGACAACCCTGATATCACAGGCAACTGATGGCTGGCTGTTTCTTATCGGGTGACACACAGATACAGCATCTAACATGACATTTGATAAAAGGATCTGGAGAAAAATGTTGGAGCCATGTCTGCGGGCCTGCTTTTAATTCCAACTCCCATCCCTGTGCGTTTGTTATTGCCGTATGGCCCTGCCTGGCCTGATAATACCCTCCCTCTGCCCAGACTCTTTCTTGACTGTCACGTCTGGTTGACACAAAGTGCTGCCACTCGGATGGGGGGTTCACCCCTCCTTTGAAAGGCCCAGCTGTCAGTGGTTACATAATAGCCGAGCCTTGTTGGGCTCGCCGGATTGCTTTGTGCGCCTGTCACTGAATGTGATTGTGGGCGAGATTAAGCGGCGGGTGAGAAGCCACATTTAAGGGGCTCCTACCTGGTCTCCAGCAGAGATGACAGGAGAAACAGAATCAGAGGGTTTGCAGAGCGCTTTAATGTGGCTCTGCACCATTTGTATCCCCCCTGCTCACTCTGGGCATTGTGTTGATGAGCAGTGTTTCTTGCTTACATGCTTCTCGTTTTGTGTTTTGCCAAAGTAAAGACTTCCAAGGTTTGAAACTGGGCTGCATGGGCGGCCGCTGAAACTGAGTATCCAGTAATGATATATCGAGCGACCGGAGTTGTAACCGAGTGTTATTCTTACATGGATTAAAAGCTGAGATACATTTGCTCTGCAGATATTCCAAAAACCAAAAGCTGTGCATGAATTTCCGGCCTATGGTCACAATCATTATGTGTTCACGAAATACCAAGTAATATAATTAATTCACTAAAAAGGAGAAAGATAAGGCAGCTGGGTAGCTGTATAAGCACTGAATGAATGTAATTCCAGTAAACCTGATTTAATAATAACTGTGTTATTGAGCTTCAAACCATAAAAATCAGGGGTATTGAGTGGGGGCTGTGAATTTATTGTTTAGAGACCTGATTTCCCCAGGGTCTGTGATGTTAATTCAGTGTATTATTGCACTGTTTATCCAGAGAAGGGGGCAGGACCTGGTTCCTGCAAGGTGGTCCCAAAGAGACAGATCTGTTCGGTCAAGGTCCATCAGCCGAGGCAGAGCATTTTTCAAAGCCCCCGCCAAGAGCACCTGCACCCACCGACTCGCACCTTGGTCAGATTTGATGAGACTTGGCGTCTACCTGCTCCCCGTTTCCCGCTTCCTGCTAGTCCAGACCAGCTTTTTCCTCTCTCCTCTGCTCATAACAGAGAACCAAGCCTTACATTAAATCTGTGTTTCTGCATAACCTGCCTTGTATGTGCTTTTTCTCCCCCCCCCTCTCTCTCAGTCCACCAAGCCCTCCTCTCCTCTCTTTTCTTTTTCAGTGGAAGCAGAGCAGGGGACACAGCTTGTTCTGCAAAAGCATGAATTCCTCCAACACAACAGCAAATAAATAAACAGCGATGGGAGGGAAAAAACAGGGGGAGGGCGGACGAGGGGGTTTGTGTGGAGCACAAAAGTGTCATTTAAAACTGTGGCTATGGAAACCTCTCTGTCTTCCCCCCATAATATGTGTTTACGTTTCTGGCTTTTGAGTGACAGATAAAGGCACACGGGGGGAAGAACTTCCTTTAAAATGCATTGTCTCCAGCTCCTCCTCCCTTTTTTTTTACATTTCCCTCTAAAGCAAGCCTTTCTGTCAGGGTAAAATGAAGCACAATAAGGCTTTAGCTATGTTTTCTTGCTTGTCTTCCTCGTTTCTTGATTTATACATTTGCAGGTCTGAAATTGCTCTCCTCTGTGCCCTAAATGAAACACTGCTGCTGTCCCTGACTATCTTCCCAGAGCTCTATTTATCTATTTATTTAACAGTGGCGCCTGCTTCAACCAAACAAGGAACATCAAACTCTTTCGGATACGCCTCCGGCGAAATCTTTAGGTCAGAAAGTTGATAGAAAAGACACTGTCGCACTTGCTTTTGGTTCGTTTTGTGTATTTACTTTGAATTTGCCGCCCTTTATTCCGGAAAATGATGAGCAGAAAGGGAATAACCAAAACATTAGTTGCACTCATTGGGTAATTAGTTCTTTCAGTAATGATTTTTTTTTGCCTTTTTACAGCAGTTTAATTCTTGTCAGACATCTCACACCATGACTGAGGGCTTTTTAATTAATCACTTTCAGTTTGTAATGCCTCTGCAAACCTAATGCTAAGTTGTGTTGGGGCCAGTTGTCTGGAGGAGACAAGCCATACTACAGAAACACATGCCAAACAAAACCCTTAGTTGGCACTATGATGTGGGGCATTATGCCTCTGCCAGCCTTCACTCTGCAGGGCCTTTGCCAGCCTTTTATAAATGCCCTATTTGGCATGAGCCGTGCCTTGCAGTGTCTCTGAAGGTTCTGGTTTAAACACCCTCTTCAAATGTGAACCTGATCCAAATCCTAAATGATCCAAATGATGCGTTCCAAATTGTAAGCTCTCATATCGCATTCAGAGGAAACCATGGATTATGTTTTATCAACTCCGCTGGCAACAGATGGAGAAAAACTGGAAAGTCATATGCCTCGCCTCATTTTGCTTTATTGCCGCACATTACAGTATATTTGGTCTCTTCATTTCAGCATCCTCCTCCCCCGCCATGTGAAAGGAGAAAAAAGGTAGCAGCTGCAACACATCAAGAGTTCCGGGATTGTTTTTTTTTTTTTTTGTTGTCGCTTGGCACTCAGCCTGGGGGTGTGTCAACCAAAATCACCGCAAAAGAGCAATTACAGCTGAATGTCTTCGGTCTCATCAGCATTTCAATGCAAAGATTTGAGATCTGACCCCCAGTCGGCTGCCACACTGATCCTAAGCCCTGCCCTGCAGGATAATGATCAGCTACAAAGAACTGTGTCCCTCAAAACCCCTAAGAGCCTCATAGTTTCCTGTCCGGCAGCCTCCCTGTGGAGTCAAGATAAAGTTCTGTTTTCACAGTTGACTGGTGGGAGGTGCAGGGTCCCCTTCACACCCCCCACTGACCGTCCCAGCGTGAATGTAAAAAGGTCATTCCTGAAGTGTGCCGCCACACACGGGGGCATGTTCCGTCTCACTCAGCGAGGGCCAGCCGGTCCACACAGCGCTAGGCAAAAGTTGGATTCCGCTAATGGTTTCTTAATCTACCAGCAAATTAGTAACTTGCAGCTCACTGAGTTTTTACATTGAAAGTTAAAAGTTCATGTTTTTGTGTTAGCGCCTTTATTGTTCTGCAGTAAAACTTACTTTGCTTCTTCTGTCTCGAAGTCGTCACAGTTCTTAAGGCTTCTTGAAGGACATTCAAAGCTCTTCTTTGGAAGTTAGCTGCACGTTGCGTTCCTTGCCAGGATGATCTCAGAGTGCTTCACTAAAGTTGCATTCCAGGCTCTTGGGAGGATTCATTTCTCTAACCTGTTGCTACTGATTTTCAGTGCACTTCTTTTATCATTTGGAATGCCGTAGCCTTTTCTCCCTTTTTCCCTCATTAGGAAAGGGTTTTTGAAAGCCGCCCCTCCATGGAGACCACATCTGATGAGTATTCAGTGACTCTAGACGGGTCCCAGAGTCCATCTCTCAGGGTCTGTGTCAGGTCTTTGCTAGATTTCTTTCTAACCTCTTATTTTATGGCTTTTCACTTCTTCTTTTGTCCTTCCCTCATCCAGTTTCCTCATTCACTTTAAGGACAAACTCACACAACACGCCACTACAACTCAAACGGTTGTTTCATTGATTTTATTATTTTTTTGAAAAGCAGCTGGAGAAATGGGAACATATGATGTGGCTTTATGACATTACCGGAAACAAAATCAAAAGATACATACTTCAGAATTAATTCCTTTCCGGAGTCAGCGCTCTTAGTTATTCTTGAGTGATTCGGGGTCAATGGTAAGTGGTTAAATCAACCAAAAAATTCATTTGTAAATGATCAGACAGAAAAACAGGGATGAAAATGGGTGAGTTGGCTGCAAACTTTGAAAAAACTTCAGAAAGCCTGTAGACTTATTATTGCTTCAAAGACCTGAGATGGGGCTCAAGACTCTCATGATACTGTAAGTCACCTTGCAAACTGACTGTTTCATTGGGCAAATTTGTGTTTAAAACCAGACTTTCTTGCTGTTTCATCATTCACTCTTGCACCTCTCTCACATCAAACTGCTATGCTAATGCGTCCTCATAATTTTTTTCAGCTTTGCTCTTTCCATGCCTTTTGAAAGTTAAAGCAATCATATTCGAAAAGCACTAACATGGGGAAGATCTCACGCACAACAAAGGGGACACTGTAAACAATAGGCTGAAAAAGTGGGACAAAAAAAGACCTCGCTGGTAACAGCTGAAATACATCCATTTTCAGCATATGAGAAGATTGGTCTCCTGGTTATCTCAGGGGACAAAAAAGTGAATTACAACCATCATTTTTCAACACAGTTGGCTTGTATCAACAAATTGGTATTAGACATAGAAAACAAATTTCTCCATAAAACGCTCCTATGGTTTCCAGACCGTTTTCTCAGAGCTGGACAAGCAGAACTGCCTTCATCCACTCTATCCTATCCCACTTCATCCCACCCCACCCACCCACTCCATCTTCAGTGTGTCAATTTAATTGATTCAACTCGCCTGTCATATATCAGTTACAGTTCATTGGACCTACTGCCACCAACTATTTACAATTTATCATCAAGTGTTTTCTAAAACTGCTTGTTTTTCCTAACCAAATCTGATCTTTTATTGCACAATCCTGTATTTTGTAATGACATTGTATAAAAAGAGAGAGGAAAGGAAAAAATGCTTGGAAAAACAATAAGCAGTAGAGATATATCAAATAATATCCTCATATTACTTTGATACAACTTCTATATATCCATAATTGCGTTAAGTCCACATTTTACTGCTTGTAATCTGTGGACAACTATTAAAAATGGTTTCAAAGGGAGAAAAATAATACTGAGGCTTTAATGTGGCTGGCTCGCCACCAAGCTAGTTTCTAGCTAAACAGCCACAATAGCTTGAGAACTAGTTTAAAAAATACACAGATTGCCGACAAGTTATTTGCAAAACAAGTCACTAAATAATACAGTTGAAAGCCAATTTGCTCTGATATTTATTAAACAGGATGGAAAAATTCAAATAAAAGGGAAAATACAAAGACAATTTCAAGCCCTATTCTTAGCTAGTCGCCGCTAATAATATAGCAGCTAGCGAACTAGGAAAATAGTGTCACAAAGTGTTGGTTGGGCCAGGAAAATCCCTCTTTTTTCACGTAGCAGTCATACAGCTCAATATTTGAAAAGTAAGAACGTTTTTTTGTCTCTTAGTCCCCCTGTAACAGCTTGACCTTTCTCTGCCACTGATAGCTTTTTAGGAAGATAATTTTTTGTCATACAAGGTGGTTACTCATTTTGCTCTCTGACCCACGCTCATGGGCAGTTTTCAAGTGTATTGTAGTGAGTTTCCTCATGACAGAGATTATTCTTGATGTGTTTTTTAAATGATTTTTTGGCCTTGTTGAAAGGGTACTCAGCTCTCACATGTCCTTTTAGGGTGAACTACACAACTCTAAGCGCTCCCTTCCGTGCTTGTCTTCATTGTGATGATGGGTTTTTCCTTTCCTTCCCTCGGATTTCAGCACTCTTACCTTTATGAACTCATGAATTTGACAAAGGTATTAAAATAATTAAAAAACAAAAAAAACAAAACCGTTTTCATTCAACAAGCAAAGCGAGCAGATACATTTTTCACCATATGTGTCTCTAACAGCTTCAAATGTGTTAATCAGCATTCAGAGACACAAGTTTAGCAGGTTTTCATCATGTTGCTGATCACCAAAAATAACACACTTTGTGAATAGCCTGCAACTGACTGTTGCAATACATTTCATGAAAAAAAAAGGTTTACATATGGAGGTGATAGGTGTGTTTTTGCTATTTTAAACTTGACTTGACTGATTAATTAAAACAAACGGTCACGGATAGGAATTTGAAACAACAATGGTTTGGGAAATATCATGGCTTTCATTCAAATTAACCCTGTAAAACCAGAAAAATAGATTTTTATTAAATTTTTTTTCGATTAATGGCTGCTGAGTTGCGGCATCTAAACCAGATTACTTCAAAAGTCACCCAGATTTCATCCTCATCGACATGGTGAGAATGGGAGGTGTATCAAGGGTCAAGTCTCTTTTCACATGCATATTGAGTAAATAATTTTTTGGGGGGAGACTACTGGATAGAGGGGACAGGGACATGCCAGACCCAGGTAGTACAGGGTTAATTAAGGCTGATGCTAAAAAGTTTGACACTGGTTGATCAAATTAGGCAAAAGGACCAAGAGATTAAGTTGAAACAGAACTTCACGAGGCAGGAGAATTAGAAGAACCCAAGTGATTTTTAGCATCCGGTTATCTACATCATCTGTCCCAGCTCTATGTGGGACTTAAACCTGTGCTGTGGCCCTGATTGTGTTCTTAAGGCCAATATAAAAATGATTGCCTGTATTTATTAAGGAAACCCTCACGAAACCCCAAGGGCCTTTTATTAGACATTTTGTTTACAGAGCCATGGCAGCGTGTGTTTGTCAGGTGTGCGTTTAAACAGCAGGTTCCATTACACGCACAAAGTGTCTGGGAACTAGCCGGACACCAATTGCACTTCGCAAAGTGGCACTTCCTTCCTCTACACACTCCAGACTATGCATTGAACTACTGCCTGGCAACCGTCTGGAGAGGACCCAAGAGTTTTGATTTTTGTTTGTGTGTGTGTACGTGTGTATGTGTGTGTACGACCGGCCATCGTTGGATTGACACTCACTTCTGGCACAAGTGCGGCTTAATGACAGACTCTTGACAGTCATAAATTTTCACTGTGTACATTATTGTCAGGTACGAGCTGTGTGTGGCTCTCGCACACGTGGTTGTGTACCAAGCATGCGTGTCTGAATTCAACCGGACTCTTGTTAGGAAATTCCGAGCAACATTATTGAGTTGTCGTGGCGATACGTGGCTTCATTCCCAGACACCGCATCCTAAGGAATTGAAGTAAGAAGAGAAGAAAAAAAAAAAAGCCCACAAGAGTGGAACTTCTATTGTGCCAAACTGAGATTAACTGAACAAAGCTGCCACAATAAAAACTTTTTTTTTTTTAAATCCTGTTTAAGAATATCAAAGATTGATATCAAACTAGCAGGAAACAGAGAATATGATTGTTATTTCTGGTTCTTATCTTGATATTTAGATACTAGATCTTATGAAATGAGGAATGAGCCCTTACCAAATCTTTTCAACAGGGGTCTGCCATTGTTACTTTCTGTCCTATTCTTCTAATCAACGCCTGATGGCAATAAAAAGAAAAGATTCCCTAAAGGAAAACAGGCTGCTGGACCAAGTCCAAGCGGCTGCCTTGGTGAGGGCCGGGGAAGCCGCTGCACTGGGCCGAAGGTGATGCATCACGGTCATCCTCTCTGGGAGGCGGTGGCAGGCCACAAGTAAACACTCTTAAATCATCATCCTGGGACAGATGAAGGGGGGGGGGGGGGGGGGGGGGGGGTTGTCACACCCCCATCCCCTCCGCCTCATCCATAAAACACACCATCCATCCATCCATCCATCCATCCATTATCAATACTGCTTATTCCCTGTTGGGGTCGCGGGGGTAACTGGAGCCTATCCCAGTGGTCAACGGGTGAGACAGTCCGCCAGTCCATCGCAGGGCCACACACAGGACATACAAGGACAAACAACCACTCACACTCTCATTCACACCTAAGGGCAATTTTCCCCAATCTCCAATCAACCTAACATGCAGGTTTTTGGACTGTGGGAGGACCCGGAGAACCCGGAGAGAACCCACGCAGACACAGGGAGAACATGCAAACTCCACCCAGAAGGGTCCTGGTTCCCCCGGGGTTCGAACCCAGAACCCTCTTGCTGGGAGGCGACAGTGCTAACCACCACGCCACCGTGCCGCCCTAAAACACACCACTAATGGTCAAATGTACAGAGTGAATGCAGATATTCGGGAACAGTCTGTTAATTACATCCGTTTTGGTTTGTTTTTGTCCTGATTCCTCCAAACCACTTCGTTTTCTTTTCTTCTTTTTAAATTTTTTATTTCACAGTGCACTGTCGATACACTTTCTACCAACTTATATCAATTTCAGGCGGTTGATTTGGTCCCCTGGTGGTCTGTGTGGTTTGTTGGGATAGGCAGCACGACACCTTGAAGTGCATTTTATCCTTGTAAAAACAAGAGGTGCATAAATAAATGCATGGCTCTCCCAGCTGCACAAGAGGTCTTTTTGCTCTCCCACAGAGGTTTAAAAAATCACATGAGCTAAAGGCTTCTAAGTCACTTTGTTACTCAAAGCACTGCAAAATGGCTATGGAGAAGGAAAAAACTGAGTTCAATTATTTCAAAGGTGAATGCCAAAAATACATCTTTTAAGAAAAAATAAGAACGAGGTGACAGAGTAGAGAAGGCAGACTGGTGCTCCCTTCAAACATATAGAAGAGGGAAGAAAACAGACCTCAACCCTTGATAATAAACAGCAAGTTTATGCTAAAAAGAAGCTCCCTACCCCCTCCTCTCTTTCAGCCTCGTATCCGCGCTTTCTGCTAACACACACACGCTCACACACACTCCTCCCTTAGCCTATATAAGCAGACAGCAGCTGAAGTGACCCCCTCCACCCTGCATTCTCTCCCTCACTAAACACACACAAGCTGTTTGCAGCAAAAAGAAAAGAAAGAAAAGTATACGTTAGTACATTTTCTTGTTTATTAATGAAAATCTGAAGGAGAAGGAGAAGGAAGAGGGGTGTTTTTTTCACAGACAGAGTGAGCGGCATGGGCAGAAAGCCCCGCAATGTGGAGAGAAAGGGCTGTGCGGAGCAGGGCTGAGCAGAGCTCTGCTGCTCCCATCCCCCACATTCACATAGCAAAGTTCTGCTGCTTTTGCAAGCTGCGATGCTGCCTTCACGGGCGCCTTCCCAGGCTCGTGAAAGCCCAGTGTCGCAGCACACAAGTGCTCTCTGCTTCTAAACGAGTGAATGCACACCTTCTAGCTTTTATTTTAGGATTTAGAGAAGTGTTTACATTGATATTCCATAAAAAAGAGCCCACATACATCATAAGCTATTGAAACATTAAACAGCAAACCGTGCTTTCACATGAAAAAGGAAGAGAATGCTCCTTATCGGTCACCCTTTCCTCTGTTTGCTAGTGAACTGAGTGAATGAACCATTAATTGGACAGATGTGCTGCCATTGCCGTCAAATGCAGAGACACAAAAAAAGAACTGAGGGTGAAAAATAAATGTGGCAGAGCCAAAGTCTGCAGTTCCTCACATGGCAAGTTGAGACTGGCTCCAAAAGCAAGCAAATAATCTCTATATGAAACATGCATGTGGACATCATTTCCAGATATGAATTTACCCAATATGTTGCTATGTACAGTAAAACATAATTAGACGACCCTTCTCGTTCCAGTATACACACATGGAAGGAGAATAAATGTATGTATAGAAGAATGTCTGATAGACAACACTGCTCTATGCCTGCTTTCAGATGGGTCATATTGAGTATTTTTCCTGTTGACCGACTACATGATGGACAAAAACAAGAGAAACTATTCAGCTCCCATCGTGCCAGTAAAATTTTGAGTCGTAAGATTGTTTACGTTTTCTACATACTGTATTCACATCAATTAATCAATAAGAAACACTCTCCCTGGTGACTGTTCTCTTTGCCTAGACTTTTCTTTCTGGGTGGCTGTGTTTTTTTCTGGTTACAGCCAGGTCAAAGGGAAATTTTAAAAAAGGTACTCAATATAATACGCAAGTTGAAACCCTACAGAAGATATAAGAAAAAGGAATGGTAAATAGAAATGCTTATTTCTACTGAAATGAACTGAGCAGAACTATCTAAGTGTTTTTTCCAACTTTCCTTGGAAAAATGGTCCTATTAAAATTTAACCTAAAAAGACCAGCAGACAGCTATTAGATTTTTTAAATAAATGTGAACATCTATTTAAAAAATCTAACATTTTTATTAATAACTGTTTTCCCCTCCTATTCCACGCCTAACACAGTTACTGTGTAAGTTACTATAAATGCAGGACCACTGATGACCACATGGGTTTTGCTCCCAAATTTCTATATAACTCAGTAACTCAAATAGCAAAATTTTAAATGTATAATTTACACTTTTTCAATCAGTTTTTAAGCCAATAGTGTACTTGGCCTATGCCACTCCTTTCTAGCTGCAGTAAATGAGGTCATTTTTCAAATAACTTCTTACGTAAAAATATGTCTTTTTGATTTTATTTTTTAGAACACTTTTGCAGTTTTCAATTATGGACGAGCAGTACAACTTAATCCTATTAAAAGCAAAAACAAAACAATATATAGTATGGAAAATAATAACAATGGTAAGTTAAAAGACAAAATAATTAAACAGACTAAAGAAATTATTTAAAAAAGTGAAACGAGCAGTGAGAGAAACAAATAAGTAAATAAAAAAACAAAACGGAATAAATAAATAAAATTGAATACGATTTAAAAAACACAAATGTGACATAAATATTTCAGCCATTGTACCTGGGCATTAGTTTTTAGGGTTTTAAATCAAAATAGTTCAAAGCCATCGGGTCCATGGTCTCTACATACTCAATGAAAGGCTGCAATATTATAAAAAAGTCATCATATTTCTTTCTCATGACATAAGTGATCTTCTCTAATGGTAAACAGGACGTCTTTTCTGATGTCCATTTTGATACAAACAGGGTGGAGTTCAACTTCCATATCAACGCAATACGTTGCTCTGAGCTACATAGATACATTTCCTGGAACTCTGACTCAGCTTCAAGTCGGTTACATTTTCCTAGAAGAAATAGTTACGGATCTAATAGGATTGGTGTATTCATGATTTGTGTCGGTGTGCCACATACATCATGCTAGAATGTAATAACTTTAGTACATTAGCATGTGCAATGTAACATGGTGCCTAGAGCAACGCCCCAGCCGAAACAGAGATTTGAAATAGAAGGTTTGTACCGGTGTCGTTTTTGGGGGGTTAGGTAAAGTTGATGAGGGAAATTGTAATTGACCCATTTAAATCTGGCGTTCACAGTACCAGATAAGCTTTTCTGGCATGAGTTGGACCACACATCGGCTCCACCTTTATTAAAATTGCCCTGTTTGCTTGGTGGTGTGAATAACCTCAAGAGACACACTGACAAGGTATGACTACTACATGAGGAGGGCTGCAAGGAAAAACACAACTGTGCTCATATATTTAAACTGTATAAAAGATTAAAAAATCAGCTCTGCAAACGTACTGACCACGTCAATATTTTAGTGGTTTCTTATTCTATCGATTGAACTTTTTTTTCCTATTTGACTACAATTCAGATATATATCAAAGATGATTTCATAAATCTAACTCAGGCTGCGATTTAGAAAAATCCCATTGCACTCAAAGTGAGCATGAGGGTTGCTGCTGCTAGGAGAGCACAGGCAGAGAACATGAAGAAAGGGGGTGGGGAAGGAGAGATTGGTGAAGAGCTGTAGAGTGACTGTCCCTATTAATGGTATAGGGCGACTTCATGCTTCCTCCAGATTTCTTCCTTATTTTTGCTCTGAATTTATATCTGTAAAATGTTACATGTGTTGCATTACATTTCAATGACCTACACACTGTTACTTTTCCAACAGCACTGTTTCTCATTTTCCATCTTCACTTCCTGCTATGTGACTGGCTCAGTCCATCCCCCATCATTCTTCCTTTTTTATCATCTCTCTCTCTCTGACTCTCTTACTCACACACACACACACACACTCTGCACTGACATACACAGGTTGTAATTTCATGCTTTCCTCCACTTTCCTGCACTGTGCTCACTCCTCTCATTTGCTATTGCAGACACACGGAGGCAGTCATTTCCACCCATTAGCCCACTCTCATAGAAGATGACATTGTGGCCTATTTTGTATCACTCTCTCCACCAACTAATAAGAGTGTGAGAATAACAGATGGGAATGATTTACAGTTTTTATTGTAATTAGAATTTAGGAGGAAGATACTCCTCCTCACATCTTCAAGGCTAAAAAGACCAGCAGAATAATTTAAATGTTTAAAAGGGTATAAGTATATATTTTAGAAAATGCCTTGTAAATGAAGGTCTGTGTTTCTTTAAAAGACAGAATAAGGACATTTGGGATATGGATCAGTTCTTATGCAGTACATAATTGCCTGGGATGCTAACATACAGATTTAGTTGTAGAAATGAACAACAGTAGAGCATATCAAATAATTTAGGTCTGTCTATTAGAAAAATACATCAGTTTTGAGAAAATTCTTAAATTTACAGCTCTGAATCAACAAAGTCAGACTGTTCAATCTTATGAATAATGACTTACAACAGTATTTTATGTTTTCGTTTCTGCATCAAGCAGACATTAGCCACAGTACAGTTATGTTATGGTTGGCGTTGTCATTGTTTTATTCGTATGAAACAATCACTTTGTATCACAATGGCATCTTTACTAAAAGAAGAAACTTTTCCCAAACAAGTTGACATGCTCACAAGTTCAGTAAAGCATGTAACCCTCCCCTCAAGAAAAAAAATGTCTTTGATATTAGCAACTGCCGTTAAGCATTGAGCCGCTGCCCTGGTCCAGTTTTCTTCTCGTCCTCCACTCCGGGTTTTCGTTTTCTCGCGACAGCTCGGTAAGATGGCTGTGTCTCGCGGAGCCTCGTGCTGGTCTGGTTGATTTCTGCCTCGCGCTCTCGTTCTGTAACAGAAGCCCCCCCCCTCTCCAACTCACACACATACACACACACACAAACACGTACACTCACACTGACTAGTGTCGGTGAAATTCACTTCCCTGGCTCTGTATTTATATTTTCTCTCTTTCACAAACTTTCCCCTCTGGGTTTTAACTTTAAACGGAGTCGCAGTGGATTACCGGATACCGGTCCGGGTGGAGGGAAAAGGGGGGGAATGAACCGGGACAAAGGGTACGTTGTTACAAATATAATTGTATTTATATTCAATGGTTATTTGGAGTTTGATTGTGAGTGAGTCTCTGTGCTGAGAGAGAGAGGCAGAGAAACAGTGGAGGGGAGAGAGAGAGAGGGATATCATGGCCGCTCAGGTCGCCAGCGTCGCCACTCTCAACACTAGCCCGCCATCCGAACTCAAAAAGCCGGATCGGGACACACAGGAGGAGTCGGTACCGGGAGAGAAACAACATGAAAATAAGGAAACGGGACCTGACGGCGGATCTCCAGGCCAGAAGGAGCTGCAGGACGGGACCGATGCTGGAAATGCTGGGGGAGGAGGGGATCCTGACATGAAGAACGGCAACGGGAATTTATCCAGGGTAAATAATAATAGTAGTAATCAGAATGATACAGGTGGACCAGAAGGGAATAACCATCCCGGGATGGGCCACCACCACCCTGGCCCCTTTCCTCCTCCTCCTCCTTACGGTTACAACCAGCACTACAGCCGGGCCCCTTTTCATCAATATGGCGGACAACAAAGCCCTGGCATGGCAGCTGCATCGGGGCCGGGCATGATGGACTCTTACCCCCCTAATTCCCACGAACACGGATACCACAACAGTTACAACAACTACAGCCCGTTCCAGAACAGGACTTCTTATCAGGGCCAAGGATACGGGGCCATGAATTCCCCGCGTAACAACCAGCCTCCGGCGGCTGGGGGGCAGCCTGGCAAGCAACAGCCAACAGGAGGAACTACAGCCATGGCTGCCTCTTATAATAATCAGAGGTTTAACATGGGAAATCAACAGCCTACGTCTACGCCAACTTTAAATCAGCTTTTGACATCCCCCAGCTCTGCTAGGAGCTATCCGAACTACCCCCAAGGAGACTATAACAATCAGGAAGGGGCCAACAAGGGACCAGGAGATATGGGTAGCAGTCAGTATGGTGGGGTCCATCCGGGTTGGCAACAAAGGACTCATCATCCGTCTCCTATGAGCCCGGGAAACACTGGACAAACTCCAAACAGAAATCAGGTAAACTCCACTTAATCTGACACACTTCGACCGAGTTAGAAGCCACTCCGTGGCTGAAAACAGGCTCTGTAGAGTTGCATATTGCTTTGGACCAGCCATTGTCTATGTAGCAAGAGCTCTAAAATGGCTGCCTCTCTCTTTCTCTCAATACCATCCCCGCAATAGTGTTTAGACAGAGAAAGAAGCCCTATATTCGGTTGGGAACAACTTTCAGGGCCGCGGGGAGCAGTGTGTGTCGCTGCTTGGCACTGGGCAGGAGTTGGACTAAGTAGAGCAAGAGTTAGTGATGTGAACGTGTGCGTACAGATGGGGGATAAGGCATTTCTTCATAGAGCTCCTCTGGTCTCCTTTAAGATATCAGTGCTGTTATCGCCGGCATTTCTGCGAGAATCTGGGGCGAAATGCAACCTTTTCCTGCCCCCCGACACCGAGCTGCTACCGGTGCTTTCAAAGTTGTGTTATTCTCTAAGGAGGTAGTAAACAAGATGCAAATGCCAAGCGATAGCCGTTAAATGATATTTGCATAATCATTAGGAAAAATGCATCTGTATCTGTCGGGGAAAAAGCCGCTACACGCCGCGGCAAGAATGTGCCTCAGTCCGAATCGTCCGCCGGGTGTTGATTCGGTTCAAAGTGTTATCGGGACCGGTAATGATTCGTCCTGACAGGGAGTTTCATTCATTGCGGCTCGGTTCGACTCGGTTCGCTTCCCCTTTCCGTCTCCTTTTTGCCTCCGTCCGCCATTTGCCGCTTTGTAAACAGAGCCCCGCTGCCAGGAGTTGCCAAAGTCTAGATTGCCTTGGCTTTGGGATTTGAATTATGGAGGTAAAATCCTGCTGTCAGAGCCAGGAGACAGTTGGTCTTAGGTTGACATGCGAGCCGAGATCTGATTGGCTCCCCACTCCTCTGCTCTCGGCCATTTATAATTGCTTCTAATGGAAGGCTGCAGAAAAACAGCCCCCTCTGCTCAGATGTGTTTCTCCACCGAGTCAAGACAACATAGTCCCAGTTTATTTGATTTTTTTTGTTGCATTTTGACATATTTTAAATACTACTTTACCTATTTATGTTGTCTTAATAAGTGTGGTGTCATATTTTGTAAAAATGTATCAGATTGTTCTCATATTATCTGAAATATACCCAGGAACAAGGCGGTTTTCGTTAGTAAATGGCCCATTCTGTGGTTGTGTTTGTTATACGCCTTTTGCTAGCACAGTTTGCTCACTTCCTCCCACTGCAGTAATTTGCATGCTCACTGTACTGATGTTGATCCACTATTGTTTTTGCGTGCCTGATTAAAACACAAGATCCAATGTACTGTCATTTTTACCTGTTGAATTAAGGCATGGACCAGAAGGGTTTTTATTATTATTTTTACACCCCCCCCCACCCTCAATACTGGACAGAAAGTGTGTTCTGCCACTGCTAAGTCGACTGACTCTGGTACAGCTCACTGAGTAGGTGTGGCCATACAGCCCTGTTGTGCGACTGTGCTTTCCACTGTTTCCAGATCAGCGGTGGAGGAGAATTTGGTGCTTAAAGGGGCTCTCGACCACGTGAAGGTTTGACTGGCTGCAGTTGTGTTTACAAGCAACAGAGGTGTCAGCCAAGTGTCAGACACTTTCTTTTTTCCCGTCTATGGGTTTACAATAGCCTAATTTACTTCTGCTGACAGGGTTTCCATGTCAACAGCGCTTACCTGCATCTCTCTCCTCAGAGATAACCGCCACATGTGTGGTGTTTTTACTCCACTTGTTGTGTCACTGGGGCGGCAGGTGGAGTGTGTTAAGGAAATACGCTAAATAAAGCTTCGAAAGTTAGGTATCTGATTAAGAGCTTATCAACACAGTTGGTCTAAAATCCAACCACTTTTGACTGAGCTCTTATTTCCCCTCCTACTTTAGCAAGGGAAAGTGTTTTGAGATATATCCAGACGGGTATTTTGAGTCAATTTAATGACACGGTAAATACTTATTTGGTCATACAATAGTCACGACACAGGTTGTGCCGTGTGAGTTCACACGTCTGCCGCCGACTCTCTTCCCCCGGCGCACAAATAGTGTTCATAAATGGGAGACTTTTCATCTGGAGAAGCAATCCCTCCACTTGTTGCTTTAGGCTGGAAGATGACAGCTTTTTTTTGCGCACTTTGATTGCCTCTTTCCTGAAATCACAGCCAGATAAATCGCCGGCTCGTAAAGCCGCATCATTCGCTCTCACAGTTCCCCCTTTGAACGGCATCAAAAGTGTTTCGTTTAGGTCTTGCTTGTAAGACCCGCACCGCGTGTTGTGCACGCTCACAGGCAAATGCACACTTCGGGGCGCGTAATATGTTATCTATGCTGATCTGTAGTTTTGTGCGTTAACGTCAACAAGTTTGGTTCTTACCGCTGGTGTCTTGTTTTTTGTCAGCTTAGTCTCTGCAGGTTTTTGTCATTGTCTCCCTGGTTTCCCCATGGAGGATTTTGGTAGCAGCTGGCTGTCAGGTTTTGTAACTTTGTTCTATATATTTCTTTGTGTTTGTTTTCTCTTTCTTATTCTGTCCTGTAACACAGCAGAAGTAAATAAGTCATCATGGGGGTTTATGAGTATAAAACCTCCCTTGAAAAAGCTCATTTGTTTGGCATAGCAGTGTCGATATTAAGAACTATTCTACTTGCTATGAGGGTTGACATAACACGGGGGGTGAAATTGTTCTTTAGACCCCATTCCCAAATATTTTTCCAACACAAACTTGGCCCTTTGGTATCGCTTTTGTATCTAAAGTATCACTCTGTCATTACTTGGATTCCTCTTTCTGGACTGCTGTCTCCACAAATGTGTATTTATTGTTTTTTTGTTTTTTTACCGTAGTTTTCAATGGTTTTGCTGTCGAAAAGCTTTGGGTCTGTTTTGCTGCTCCAAACTACTCTTTAACATTTAAATAGCAAGTTTTTTTGCATTTAGGGGTATGGTGTGTTTCTTAGGTGACAGTTAACCCCTTGAACTATCCATAAAGAGACTAAGGACTCCAAGCACAGAGGTGTGCACGTAAGGAGTGGAAAGAACGGCAAAGATGGGCAGTTGTTCCCCTGATGCTCCAGATGTCTAACAGTAGATGGCTGTTCCAAGTTTTTGTTTCACAAATACATAAAAACAACGTTTTTTCCTCTTTCAAAACACACTTATTTCATCACCAAATAAGTATTTCCATTAGGAAAAGATGGTTACTTTATTAATCCCAAAACAAATTACCAGCGATTCTTTGATATCCTTCCCCTGTTAGGGGTGCGCTATATTGCATTGGTCATGTGATTAACGGCAGAACATTTTATAGGGTGGCATGGCAGATATTAACTGCGCCTTGACCCGTCCAGGCTGAAGCCAGTCAAGGACTAAGTGTGGCGGAGTAAAGCAAGAAATGTCAGAGGCTTTAGCTGCATGCCTTCGATTTCATTTAATCAATTTGACCTTTTTTATCTAGTTTATACTTGCTGGTTGATTTCAGAGTTAATTCATTTTTTCAAATTCTTTTTTTTAGAGGCCCAATATTTGTTTATATTCATATATCTTAATCATTTCCAGAAACATAAATTCCCAAACTAATGTCTCTATTAATGTTATTTTAGCTAGTGTTTACAAAGGAATGTTTATATGTATTTTTTAAAAGAATCATGGCTAGTTCATTCAGTGTGGAGAACGTATAGGGAAAAAGTCTGTCTTTAAAAGCCCAGTTCCTGATCAGCGCTGCTTTACACCGCATTACCACACTTCCAGCGGTGAAACTTACTTTAACCACAGCGGCTTTTTTTATTCAGGCATATTTAGATAGATGTTTGGATGTTAAAGGTCTTCTTATGCATTCACGCGATTGATTAGAGTGGTTAGCATTCTTCAGGACTGCATAGTTTAAAATGGGATAAAATCTTGACCGTAAAATTCTAATGAAATCATCTGACACTCAAAGATCCACCGTCCCAACTTCTGTGAAGGATTTCCCCTTGTGTTGCCAAAGAACCCAACTCATGCCGTTATTGTTCGAAAGAAGAAGAATGGAAAAGTACATGAACATTTTCCTATTTATTAAGCATACTTAAATATAGCTTATGCCTGAATTTTTGTACATCGAGACAAGATCAAATGACATTTTTTGGGATGCACAGGGTCGGACTGTGTGGAGAAGTCTCCATGTTTGGCAGAGCGATGCACACGTTTGCATCTCCTCATTCATCAGCCTGCAGGTTTTAACTGATGCAGACACAACTCTGGTAATGATTCCTGTAAAGCCCACCCCCCCTCCTCCTCCTCGCCCTGCCACAGTTTTAATTGAGTGATGGATGAGGGTTAATATCTTGGGTCTTTATCACGCCTTTCGCGTAAAACGCCGCCTCCGAGGTAGTTTTTTTTTTGCCGGGGTTGCTTTGAATAGCGTAGCAGCAGGTGTTTCCCCCAGACTAACCGCCCGTTGGCTCCGCATGGCCCGCTTCCCCAAGCTAATTTCCCTCAAAGCATAATCAAAGTTATTTGGCAAGAGTTTCTTCAGGAAAGCCCTGTGACCTCATGGAAGACATAATGAAGATGACCACCGCTCACAGCTCAAGATCAAGAGGGAGCCGCTCGAAAGTGAAACAAACAGGGACATAAAACCGCATTGTGCTCTCTTTCTCAGGGTGTGTTGGATGCAATCAGCCCGTCGGGGGGGGGCTTTTCAAAGAGACGGGTGTTTTAAGGGCTGTAATGTTGATCAGAGGCGATTCTACCTGGAAGAAGACAGTTGTTTTTTTTTTTAAACGCTTATTTTTGTCCATTGCCACATAATAGCAGCTTTGAGGCTTCAGACACGGTCTGTTTATTTTCAATGTTTTTGACAAACAGGTCAGTCTGTGTATGAAAAGTTTTAAACCAACTGAGGTGATGATGATGACATATTTCTTAAAGGTAGCATTAAGCATAATCTGGTTATTTTGAACTCCTGAAGCATGTGTTTTGCTGCCATTAGATATTGTATTCTTAAACTCTGTCAGCCAATATTATATTGTTTGATGAAGCTTAGTAGTCTACTATGATAACGATAGTCATTTTTATAGTCGTTTCTTATGTGCAACAACAGATGGGTTCCAGTTTTTCTGCTCTCGAGCTTCTCAGATGTGAGTTGATTATTTACGATTAACTAACCACTTAATAGAAAATGGCGAAACATGTTCATCACTCCTTCAGATGTCTTGCGAAAACATTGTAAAGTGATAAAACAACAAGATTAAAATAGAAATCTAGTCAAAAAGTACATCCTCTGGCTCAACAATTGTCATCTTCAGGCACTTTAAAAGGAAGTCAGCTGTGCTTTCAAGGAGTCCGGCTAAGGAAGTCATTGTTCACGATACAATCAAACGGTTTAATGACTCATTTATTTTGCCAGTTGGCAGCTTGGTTGATTAATGAACCGTTGCACTTTTTCTTTAACAACTTAGGAGCTCACCTTGAAGAATCTGAGTATTTTTCTAACATGTTGCATACACATTTAACCTAGAGCTAATCGTAGTGAACATTAAGTCCCTCTCTGTGGAGGTGATATTTAGTTTTTCCGGCTCTTGTTATCTGCCGTTATCCAACGGCCCCTGAGACGTGGACGCAGACATCAGGCGTCACTGAGTCCTGTATCCAACCACTGGAAGGCTTTATAGTCTTCTCTCTCTCTCCTTTTGGATTGCCAGGGTCACTTTCTTTCGGTCATGTCCCCGCTTGGTAGATGCGACACGGTTCCACGAATCCAGGCAGAATAGATCGGAGCTGCTGTTCCGTGCAGCTTTGTTTCTGAGGAGGAAAGACGGCGCTTAAAGGGGAAGTTCACGCTCAGCTTTTTAGTCTTCACTGCTGAGTAATGATTCTCCACAGGCCACATGGACAGCACGCTGCCTCCTGGCAACTGTGTGTGTGTTTGTGTGTCTGTGTGTGATGTAGTGGGGCAGTGTGTGCGTATGAGTGAGAAACGGTGTCAGTGATACCCAGGGGAGGGAGGGGTGGTGTTTTGTGAATGATCTTCCTCTGCCCCTGACAGCTGTGTGTATTTGTGTTTAAAGTGCGGCAGTTATTTTGTGGCTTGCGTGTGTGTGTGCGCGTGTGTGTGTTAGCCACTGCCTCAGGAGCGCCGCTGACCTGCTCTTACTCCACGTGTCACCAGCCAGCCTCCCTCTACAAATATCACAACCACAAGATAGCGTCACGGCTCCCGAGTCTGACTCGTTGTTTTTCGGCCATTTGTTGTTGTTTTTTCTGGAGGCGTCTCTTGACTTTCCATCTGAGTTCTCAGTTCAGAGATGATTCAAGAAGGCAAGGGAGTGAAAACTTAACACTCCCAAGCCATGCATCCAACTGTTAGGGATACTTTTTAATGACTCAGAAGCTAATAAATGCGCCCGCTGAGTGAAAATGTCTTGGCATGAATAATCGCGCGGGCTGCGTTGCGTTCGCTGATACGCTTGGAAAAACAAGCTCCTCATGGACAAATGTCAGACTGGGGCTATTGCATTGTGGCATGCAGGAATGTAAAAGTAATTCATTTCTTTTGACATTTACCTTCCAAAATGCTCCGGATTAGCATAGTAATATTCCTCTCCGAGCCAGTGTGGGACTCCAGACTCATTTCCATGACGTATGGCATGCGTGCCTTTATGGAATAAGGTGGTTAACCTTTAAATGGGTGCAGTTGTTGATACTATAAGGTGGAGAATGATGCTTACCCCAGTATCTCTACACCTCTCACCTTTTTGATCTGAGCAAAGAGAAAAGAATCCAACGGCTTATGTATAAAGCAGAAAAGGGCGATCCTCAGCCCTGGTCTGATTTGCAGAGCAGAATTGAGATGCATAATGTTGTTAATGTTTCTCTAATGTCAAATTTACAGCAAATGTTTTATTAAAAAAATTTAAAGAAAACTATAAACCTTTCTTGATATTCAGACCATAAAGAGCTGGAGTCTTAAAATAAAACACAAAAATGCGACATCTATCTTGGAATTTGTTGCCCTTGTGGTTCAAAAGTGCCAAGACATTAGCTTAACACGTTTATGGAAGAAATGCTTTGCGCATTTGAATAAAATATCACTTATTAGAAAACTATCACCAAATCATGTGCAGGAAAAGTAGCCTGCTGGTATATAAGGTTAATGTGGAGTATTAAAGCAGGGAAACATGTCAAACATGCGGGGCAAGCAAGTACCGGTGATCACGTTTGTTTTTGCCTTAGCTTGCACAGTATATCCAACTCCAACTTAGACAGCATTCATGCTAGCAAGCCAAAGACAAAGCTAAAGCAAGAAAAGCTCATAGTGTAATTTCTTTGGATGACCGGCCGTTTTTTATCCTGTTGGTTTAAAGACTTCTAAGCTGCCACATATACAATATCCTTTATGTTTGTTTGGGAATTCCCCTTTTGTAATACATTGAAATCCTTATCCGTTCAACTTTCAGACAAGTTTTCAGTAGTGGCCATTGTGTGTTGTTTTTTGCACGATGCATTTACTGATTTAGGAAGAAAACAGAACATTATTTCTATTTCTATAGACTTATTATTTCAGAAAAGAGCAAATAATGAATTCACCAATCAAGATCGAATCTATGCCTGAACAGTTGTAGTCAGTTCCCAGTAATACGCTCCTCTTGGTGTGTGATGAGGGTTGTTGATGTTAGCTAAAACACAAGTTGATGGTCACCGAAGACGCATTATAACAGGATTTGTAGATGTCAAATTTTTAGAGTGGACTTTATGATGTAAGCATTTTCCTTTTTTGGGTTGACAGCTTTTGTGTTTTTTTTGTGAGTGAGTGTGTGTGTCTTACGTTAATGTCAAAGTTTTGAAGCTTGGCTAGGTCATTCAGTGACTTTTCTAAGAGTATTTTTGACCGTTTACCAGGTCATTGTGATTTCCATCTCAGTATTCCTGTTTTCTCTCTCATAGAACAGCCTCATTGAATCCCAATAAGCTAAAAAAAAAAAACTAAATCAGAACATTTCTCTCTGTCTAGTTAGTTTCCACTATTCAAAGTGCCTTTTATAGTCATTCAGGTTGACCGTTACTCCCTAGCCCAACCTGTGTGCGTCCGCGTTGTACATCCCTTCCGCCTCAAGGCTCCTCCCTCCTGCAGCTCCGGCTCACAGCCCCTCCGATTTCACCCATCTCTTGACTCCGAGAATTCAGCTGCTGTCACCTGGAACCATAAGGCTGCCTCGACAGGCTGGCAACCGGCTGTCAGGTTGAACGATCACTCCGTCATACCTCCAGACCTAACGCTGAATTGACAGGCACGGAGTCCCCTTTTTTGTTTTTACCGTAAACCGTTCGGATCTACATGACGGCCGGTGTGTTTTTGGCTGGCACCAGTTAGTGCCAACGCCACTGCTCATCTGTATACGGCCTCCTCATGTGTCAGTCAACGCTGCCACATGGGCACAACGCAGTCGAACGTATGAGCTACGAGGGGAGGGATCATTTTTTAACGCCATGGTAAAGTTAATTCTGACACTAAAATGTGGAAAAGAACAACAGTGTGCCAGATTTATCCTCATTCATCACAGATTAATCCATTTGGAGGGAAGAAAACTCTATATAATTGGACTGTAGACGCCATATGTACGACAATGGTTGGTTAATGGTTTCCTTAGTGAATTTTTAGTTATTTGTTGTGGTAAACAAAATGCACAGAGCCTGTAAAAACGCTTTATACAAGATTTCTCTTCGCTTCTCCCAATGGGATTGTTATATATCACTGTAAGGTGGAAGTTTTCAAGAGCAAGCCACATATCTTTACCGTTTTACAGATGTTCTGCCTTTAAAGTTAATCATCCCAGCAGAACACTTCCTCCTTTTAGCTCACACCTTTTTTAGAATTCTTTGGAGCAACTGGGCCCCAGAAGTGGTTGGTAGCAGAAGGTACAGCTCAGTAATTGTGCAGAGGTCATTCTCTGGGAATCGATTTATTATTTACCATTAATTTAGAACATTTGTCAGTTTCTTTCTTTGTGACTTTATCCCACCTCACAGCCGAGCTGTGGACCTTTAAGCATACAAACCAAAGAAATGCGGCTGTTCCTGGAAGGTAGAAAACGTTTGTCTCCAAAGTCTATTGAATTTTAGGTTTTAGCAGCCCGACCACCGTTGCAGAATTAAGACAAAACAGACAGAAGGACTGTCACTTAATCATAAAATCACTAAGCAAACATCACAGCTGTCAAAGGGACGGCAGACTGGGGCATGTTTAGCCTGCAGATTACTACGACTCAAAGTGCATTCGGAGGGAAAGTGGACCAGGAGCCCTGTCAACCGTTCAAGAAAAGAGCTTTTAACCCTTCCCCTTTAGTCTGGAGCTTAAACAGTGTGAGAAGTTCCATAGTAGTGGGCAGTGTGTCAAATAAGTGACCTGCAGCAAGTCGCTCTCGCTCCAGAAACCTCACGTGGACGGTGAAGATCCGATTTCTGAGTTTTGACATTTTTGTGCGTACGTGTGAGAGAGGGGGGGGGGAGAAACTCAGTATGTTGTAGGGGCTTCAAGGCAGAACAATGGTGTGTGTGCCGGGCTGAGGCCATGTGGCGGATTAAATTAGCAGCAGTTGTTTATCGTCTGCCCCCCCCACCCCACGGTCCATCTGCTGCGTCTCGCCCGCGTAAAATCCAGCCCTGCTCCCAGGCGCCGCTCCTCCCAGCCCCGAACCCCCTTACAAATCCCTATCCTCCTGTGTCTCTCTCTCTCACACACACACACGCGCGCACACACACACGCAGTTTGGAATAGTTACAATATCCACCGGCAGCCCCAGTCATGACACAATCATCTCGGAGCAACCTCTTCTGCCAAGAGGGTTCTGGCTCTCCTCTATGCAGATTAGCCACGTGCTAATTGTGCTTTTTTTATTTATTTCTTTGAGGGAAAAAAAGCAAGGGGTGGGGGATTCCTCTCAAGTTGATGTGATGACAGAGCAAAAAAGGAAGAAAAAGAAAAACAGATAGTTCCTCTTCGCGGTTTGAGAGGCAGTAGAGCATCCATGTTTTTCGGCTTTTGTCACCTCATATGAAAGTGTGTGTTTATATGTTCCTTCCGGGGCCGAGCAACATGTGGCGGGTGTCTCCTGCGTTAACACGAGACGGGTACAAGTCTTCAGAAAATGGGGAAAGAAACATGCATATTTCTTATCCCCTACCTATTATTATTTTAAAAACAAAAAATGAACCTAAAACCCAAAAGTACGAGCAAGTGGCTGCGTCACTTTAGCGTCCTGTGTGTGATGGAATCGGCCAATACTATTTTAAAACTCAGCTATGGAAGAACATTTTTTTTTGATCATGATGAAAAATTAAAAACAGTTCTCACAAGTAGAAGTTTGTCTGGTGGACAACCTCGGCTAATAAATGCTGGCTCTATGTGTCCAGACACACATTGACACAAGGCTGAGCCACCTCTGTCTGCTATCTGTGAATAAGAATAAGCCAGGACCTTTTGTAATTGAACTATGATTGGCCATTAAGTAGCTATTATATTTGTTCTATGTTACCATGAAAATGAACATTTTTAGATCATAAAGCTAAAATTAGTGGTGTGCCATACCACTTTTTTTCTTCAATCCAATATCAATTTTAGTGCATACTCCCCCCCCCCCCCCCAACAAAAGCTCAGTGTGTTTTAACAACAAGGGATTACTTTAAAAAGGACCTGTCAGGAGTTTGTATATATATAAAAAAGAATTGCTGATGTGTGGGATGAGGAAGATGTAATGAGAAACGGAGTTCTGGATCCTAATCCCATCAAACGAGCAGCTGTGCGTGTGTGCAACTAAAGAAGGAAACACAGTGATGCAGCTGTATTTCCCGTCGCAGGCGGAATCTAAATAACGGGATTTTCCATTAGTATCTACTCAGCTCTACTCACCTGGCCACCACTCAGGTAGCTGTCCATTACAGAAAGATGGACTTCATAAAGTGGATGATCACCGAAGTCAATTTGTTGGCGCTCGATATTAGAAGAAGCTGGGTTCGCACGGAGGAGTATCATATCAAGTCATGTGACCTCCCAGGTTTTCTAGATCGTATGAACCCAATCTCGGTCTCCTCGTTTTAGGATCACCTGGGCCTAAAAAGAAACAAAATTCACAAATGGCTGTTGATATGACTTCCAGTCTAAGGCCATGGTGGGATAGCTCTCCAGTCATGAAGGGGGGGTAGTGGTACATATCTTATTCAACATAACAGAAATGATTAAGATTGGAATTCAGACCAAATCTAAAACATAAACCTACCAGTTGGGTCTTTGGTCTTTAGTCTTATTACCCCAACTTGACCTAATTGTTTTTAAATGAGAATAAGCTGAGCGTGGATTCCCAAACGGAATCACTCCGACGGTCCAGATGTGCCCGACAGCTGGCTGCCGATGGACCCGCAGAGCCTTTACCCTCAACCCTCGT
>JABUIW010000026.1:1175749-1209473 GCA_013363375.1 Menidia beryllina | reverse complement strand
CCCCCCCCCCCCCCCCCCCCCCCCCCCAGCCTCTGACTTCTTGCTGTGACATCACAACCCAGTCTCTCCAAACGAGCGTCGGAATTCAAGAAACCCCTGGGTCTCATTTCCAAGGGTGTTTTGCGATCTGAACTGCGGCTGTGCGCCGTGGGAACAGAATCCAGATGTTTACGTGGCGGCGGCAGCGCGTCAGTTGCGGTATTTCCTCTCCTCTTCTCAGACCCGCCGGCTCTGTGACGAAGCGAAAGAGGAACAGGGCCCCCGTCGAGCCCTCCCTGACCTCTGCTCAGACGACAAAACACGACACTGATGCGTTAACACGATGGAGGACGGTCGTCTAGAAACAAAAACGGCCTCTAATATAACTTTACATTGTTGTTTGCCTGCATAGTGTTTATGTTTAAAGCCGACGTGACATATTATGAATTTTAGGAGTGCGTAGTGTTCAATATGGGGAACCAGCACACTGATAGGTCGCGTTCCTGTTGTCATTTTACCCAAAACCAACTTCAGTTATGCACTCAGCATTCTGCCCTTTAGTTATCAGTCACATCTGACTCCCCTTCTTACCAAGACTGCAGCCGTGTTGATCACATTCTATACCAATTCAACTGAAGCCCTTAAAATAGTCAATTACAGGAAGTTGTGAATATTCAAAAGTAAAACCACAGAACTCGGCAAGAAAGTTAAAAGAAAACTCGCTTTTAAACTTTGGTGCATAAATGTATCCCTGATAATAGCAGACTCTCGTTTAGTTATTATAATGTGTACCCAGCTCTGATTTCTTTCCTGTCATGGTGAATCAACTAGATAGTTTTTTTTTTTAGTTATTCTGAGGTGTTAGCTGGAAAAACCGAAGATATCCCACCAGTAGTCGTATCACAAGTTTTCCCCATGAAAAAATGAGAATCGGAGCAGGGTTCCTTGCTGTTCATGTGTTTTTCTGGTGTGATACTGTTGGAACGCAGAACATTGATTTGGATTTTAGGCTTTTATGTAAGCCCAGTTTTAGTACCTATTGTGTTGTGCTGCTATTCTTCTTTTGGGGGTTGGATTTTTTTATTTGTGCAATTCTGCCTGTCTACTAACCTCAAACACGTTATTTGTAGGCTTCCATTTCCAGATCGAAGCACCTGGGACCAGGTATAGGACTTGCAATAGTTATTTTAAGTCAGTAAACAAGCTCTTTTGCATTAAAACGGAAATTGTTTTGGAAAAAAAAACACGGCCGTCTATTTTCTGGTGGGTCATCCCACCGTCATGGCCCCGTTTCTGCACCACGCCTCTGTCCAGCTTCATGAATGCTGATTTCATTTTGAACATTTATGTTTGATGTCAGAAGGGGGTTGATACTTGGTTAAAAAGAAAAATTTGATCTTGATCAGAAATTCGGTTTTGATGTCCCATATTAGGTTCAGAGTGCGTATCACTTCATACAGACTCTGGCCCACAGATCATCACCTTTCTATTCACTGTGTGAAAAAAGCCTGATGAAACTATATCTCAAGGTCATGGGAGAATTATCTCGGCGAATTTTTTCAGTATTTAAGGAGTGACTAGGTAATTATATTTAATTGGCAAAATCCGAGAATTATAAAAGGCAGTGCTGAGTTCTTTTAAGATGTCTGCTGAAGAAACGTCCTCCATTGATCAACGCACACAGAGAAGAGTTCAGCTTATTGATCTGTTTAACTTGTTCACCATAACAACATAGCATAACATAGCAATTATACATTTATATATATATAAAGAAAAAACTGACACAAAAAGGGAATTTAACAAACATAAATGCATACCTTGGGTTATCAAATTTAACAAATGAGCTTGATCTTGAGATATACATTTAATTTATCGTGATGAAAAGATAACGGCATCAAAACAGATTTTGTAAAAATGTTGAATTTTTACATATTCAAAACAAATATCTTAAAGAATTGGTTTGTTTTTAATGGCATCACCTTGTTGGGCCCCCTTTATGGTGCAGACCTTCAGGTGCTTTTAAAAAAGGCCGCTCCATAAAAAACGAGCCAAGAAAATAGTAAATCGCCATTATTGGCTCAACACTCGTAAACTAGACCAAAAAGACAACATCTTAATGGTGTCTTGATCATTCTTAAATGAGTCATTTCCCTCTTCAAAGCTGAGCTGAGTCTCCGGGACTCAAAAACTTGGGGCACAGACTTTTTAACGGAGAAGCAGAAAAATATTCTCCCTGCCAGCAGAATATCGACCAAAGTGGCGATAGAAGGAAAGGTCGATCGCCTTCTGGCCTCGTCATCAACGGGAGATTTTTCTGTAAATGAGACATAGTCGAGCTTCGTAGCGGCTGCTTTGTAGGTTGTTGGCATATTGGCCATTTTTCATATTGGATGGCGGGATGACTCGGACCTCGGGTGGCACATTTTACAGACGTCGCCGGACTTTCTGTCTAAGAGCCCAAGTAGCTTGAGAGAGGGTCAGCACTCCGTTCTTCCTCTAAAAGCTTCTCCAGCCGTATTCTTGTTGCCATAATGTGATCGGAAATGAGCTGAAAACCGGCTACAAAGTATTGGCCTGAACACTATTAACCCGCCATCTCTTTGCTGAGCAGTGTATTGTTTGGCATGTTGTCAAAGGGGGGGGGTGTGGGGGGGGGGGGGGGGCGTATGGTGTCCTTCCTTCCAGACTGGGGTTAAAAGTGCATTAGAGGTCACAGGAGATTGCCTACCGGTGCCTGTTACCCCCCACACACACACACACCCACCCACTGTGCAGTCAGTAATGACCCAAGGGAGCATAGTAACACCCCCCCCACTCCTTTCCTGCACACACATACTAAATAACAGGCACACATATACTCTTCTGAACCTGGCTGGGCTCAGGAGAGCGTGGCCTGGGGTAGGCGGGAGGGAAAATCTGGAGTGGAATATGTTATCTTGGATAATGTCGGTTGACCACACTGACAGCTTGTTGATTCACCCCACCGCCTCCCAACACCTCCAGTCATTCCCAACACACACACGCACACAAATATTTTCGCACACACCAGTCTCCTAGTGAGCTCCCCTCCCCTCCGCCCGACCTCCTCTCTCTTATTGCAGCACTGTCATTCATAGAGTGCCAAAGCCTGCTGCTTTATTAAAGCCCAGGAAGAGCAAGGCCTGGCCCAGGTTCAAACAGCGGTGCAGCTGGGACCTGTTACATTTTCGGCAGACTGCCCTCTCTCCGTCTCGCTGGCTATAAATAGCCCCGGTGGTTGTCTCCCTTAACCAAGGAAAAGAGGTTTTGGGGGGGGAGGAAAAACACACACACACTCGCAGATTAATAACCGTGGGAAGCAACGGAAGCTTTGTGTGTGCTGCCTGAGGTCAGCAGGCCACGAGGTGTTGCTGCTTAAAAGCCCCAACTGTGGCTTATAGTTTCTGCTGCGTCGGGAAATATCAACGGGATTCCGTTTCGTTATCAGAGTTGGCCATAGTTTTGGCTCCAGCTGTTCGTAGGTGAGCCCACCTTCTTCCCTTTCTCTCCATGTTCCAGAGCCCAGGTTACGTCGATCTTCAAGCTCAGTCCAACCAAAGTCCCCCCCCCCCCCCGCCTCAAAATCCACCAGGCTGGCCTCCGTCCCGACTCGGGTTCAGCCGAGGGTGGGTCTGGCCCCACTCACCGCAGACGCTTCCTGAAAATGATTTTCGTAGAAACGCTTCCCCTCGTCTGGGCCGTAACAGTATCCACCCACTGGCACAATGATCTCCTGGGCAGGGAAACGCTCCTGGCGGATGTAGTGGGCTCATTCATTCAATCGAGGCCAATTTTTTTTCCCTTTCTAGTAGGAAAGTTAAACCACAACTGTGTTTCCTCTCTGTGCTGCTTTTTGTTCTGTCATTGTTAGATTGTACAGTTATCGTTCAATGGCATGATGACTATGTGATACAATTGGGTCATAGTCATCATTTGCATTCATCATGAGAATTCCCTTTCAAGGATACCCACTGGATGTTCTTGAATTACTCTCGCTGAATTTGATCTTAGTAGTAGATAAATGTACCTGCTAGATTCTGGACAATTGAATAATGGTACTATGTTTGACTCTAGTCCAGAAGAAAGCAGGTTAAAATCCTCAACCCCAAGGCCAAGAGTTGGCAATACTTACTCCATACTCCAATGTTCCTTGTTTTCGTCCATTCCTTCATGCACCATTTGAGCTTATAGTCATTACTTATTCTCTTGGTGTGCCCTCTAGCCTCCAAGCACGATGGACCAGGTTGGGAAAATGCGCGGGCAGCCATATGGAGGACCTAACCCTTACTCCCAGCAGCAGCAAGGACCTCCCACAGGACCTGGTCCCCAACAAGGGGGCTCCTATCCAGGTCAGGGCTATGGACCCCCTGGCCCTCAGAGATACCCAATAGGGATGCAGAGCCGTGCACCCGGCACCATGGGCACCATGCACTACGGACAGCAGGTCAGCATTTCTTACTTTTACTTGCTGCTTTCAAAGGCCCTTAGCACAGTGACCAGATAAGACGTTAATCATTCTACTGGTTCCACTCATAGACAGGATATGAATGATGGATATAGCCACTGTGAGGTCACTTCCTGGTTTTTGGCTACCATTTGAACAAAAACTCAATGAGAATTTATAATCGGGGGGGGTTCTGGGACTCAGAGGTGATAGGAAAGAAGAAGGGTTAGGTGCTCAGAATACGTTTTCCTAAAGGAAAACCTTTAGGAAAACCTCAAATGAACGGCATGTTTCGCTGGGTCATTATCTGTGAGCTAAATCAGAAGCAGTGTGTGTACAATTAACTACACATGATTCAGCTTTTCAAACCACTTTTAGCCTCGGGCCTCTTGCATCACTTTGGAAGGATTTCAGCCCACTCGTCTTAACGTCATAGCTCAGGCCAATTGAGGTCTGAAGCATCAGTTTCTGCAAACCGCTGTCAAGGTCCCACCAAAGCATTTCAGTCAGGTCGAGCTCTGGAACACGTCGCTTCATCTGTTTGGAATCATCATCCCATCTATTACCGAGTTTTAGCCAAGCCTTAGCTGTCAGACGAACGGCCCAAGATTTGACTCCAGAATACTTTGGTGGACAGAAAAAAAGTCACAGTGGACACGGTGACTTCAAGTTCAGATTTTGTAGGTGCAAAAAAGCAAAATCAACCTCTGTGCTCAACAGCTGCTCTGAGATGCTTATATCCTGTGTTTGGTTTTCCTCAAATAAGCCGCTGTGCGTTCTGACTAAGTGGCTCCAAATCATCTCATCTGTTGAAAGGATATTGTTCCAGATGTATGTTGAC
Source organism: Menidia beryllina (assembly GCA_013363375.1). Taxonomy (NCBI): domain Eukaryota; kingdom Metazoa; phylum Chordata; class Actinopteri; order Atheriniformes; family Atherinopsidae; genus Menidia; species Menidia beryllina. Next base: position 1,204,191 of record JABUIW010000026.1, on the reverse strand, counting down.
AAACTCAAGCTGTGCTGCCATGTTTTTTTTAGAGAGAGGAGGCTTCCCCCTACAACCCTGTCCAGCTGTCAGAAACGTTAGCATTTAACATGCTAACTGATACCAGTCGAGTCTGAGATGTAACTTGTGTTTTTTCCCTGTACCTGATTGATATCAGCCATCTATTAATTGTCCCTTCTGTGTCCTCTGGAGGATGTAAGGTGGAGTGTTGTGCATCGTCTTGGTTTCATTTAGTAAATAATGCCAGTATCATCGCTTTTGTTCACGGGGCTTTACTTCCCTCGTATAGACCTGGTAAAAATTAGTTTACTGCCTTTTTATCTTTTCTGATCATATGTAAAAAAAAAAAAAAAAAGGCTAAATGAGCCTTTATACACGATTCGTTAATCAATTCTGGCTCTGAATAGATGATAGGAATCCCACCGGTGCCATCAGATTGGTTACGCCATCAATGGTAACTGGTGATGGTTAGTCAATGTTAGCAAGTCCAAACAAACCATTACATTACTTCTACCTGAAAGGTAGTGAGGGCGAAAAATAGTTTTTCCTGGATCAGATTGAACCTAAGCAGTCAGTTTTATCGCTGCCAGGTCTTTTTCTTTCACGCTTGAAAGGAATAGATTAGGAAGATTCAAGCTGTGTGGACGGGCACTGTGGGCAGCACCTTCTGACAGTGTCATCCAATTGAAAACTGTAAACACCCAGTTTGCTGCACTTACTCATGGCTCAGAATAAGCCCCTTCTTGAACTCTTCCTGCCACGCGGTGTGTCTGAACGGAGAAATGCATGCAGGGAATCCCACAGAGTAGAGCCTTTTCTTCTACGTCCTCTGCCTGTGGTCTTGTGCCCATTGTCTGGTGTGATTATCTCATACTGGCCTGCCTGGTGTCTGACCATGAACTCGATAAGTGCCCCGCAGAGAAGAGAACGGCTTCCCTGCCTTTGTCAGACAGATACAATACAGCCACTTGATGTTGTTTTAAATGTGCTGCAATTTTCTTTATATCCGATTCGCACCAATTCTGAATTCTTGAATAGCCAAGGGCCCCTCACCTCCCGCCTCCCTCTCCAAAGAAAAAAAAAAAGTGCTCGTCTATCTTTTTTGTTCACGCTTTTCGTATTTTCCTCACAAGGTCAGCGCCTTTCTCCTTTGAAATGGGGGTAATGTCATGAGAATACTGTAATTAGAGTCTGTCGTGCTGAATATAAGAATAAGAAAAATCTGAGAGACTCAAGGAGGCAAAGTCAGAAAGGAAGTTTTTGTTATTTTATTTTCATGGTAAAGGGAAGCACAGTCGAATTCCAACATTTGGATTTTTTTCCCATGTGTACCTTGACAGATCTGTATGCAATGAAAATGCACCCCTAAGTCACACAGAGAATGGCTTTCTTTACTTTGTCGTGAGCAAAAATGATGAGCACCCTGACGTATGTGCTCGTTTTCGTGTGCAGATGTCTGCTTATGGACAGCAGGGCCCAGGAGGCTACAGCCAGCAGAACCAGGGCTACTATGGTCAGCACGGGCCGCCTCCCCACACGGGCCAGCAACAACCTACGTACCCCGGCCAGCCGCAAGGCAGCTCTGGACCTTACCCTCAGCAGGGGCACCCTTCCCAGCCTGCCGGCCAACACGGGCAGCCTGGGGCCCCGTACCAACAATCCCAAGGGCCCCACGGCCCCGCCCAAGGCCAGCCTCCGTACAGCCAGCCCACACAGTCTCAGCCAGGACAGGCACCTTACGTTCCTCCCCAGCAGCAGCAGCAGCAGCCTCAGCAGCCGCCGCAGCAGCAGGGTCCTGGACCCCAAAGTCAGCAGGCCGGTCCGGGCCAAGCCGGGTACCCACAACCCACCGGACCAGGGCAGCCCCCGCCGCAGCAAACCCAGCAGCAGCAAGGGCCCCCACAACCACAACAACAGCAGCAGCAGCAGCAGCAACAACAACAACAGCCAGGAGGTCCGGCTCCTCAAGCCCAGCAGCAACCCCCGAGTCACGGCCAGCAGGGCCAACCGTCACCCTACTCCCAGACACCCCCCCTACAACAGCAGCAGCAGCCACCACAGCAGCAGCAGCAGTCACCTTACCAGAGATTCCCACCCCCACCACAGGTAAGGCACTCACAGCTGACACCCGATTGGCTGGACTTTGTTCTTATAAAATCGGTAGCCAAAGAGTTTTCCTTCTACGCAAACTTCTGTTATACCTTATGATGTACCGGTGTCTGTATTGCTGTTCATTGCAACGTGAATCAAGCCATTAAAAATGTTTGTTTGTTTGTTTACATGCCTTGGATGCGTCATATGTACATATATTTATCTGTTTTTTATGATCAGGAACTGTCCCAGGATTCCTTTAGCTCCCAGTCCAGTGCTCCTCCTTCAAACCAGCCCAACAAAAGCGGCCAGGAGGACAGCATGCAGGGGCGGCCCTCCAGCCTGCCGGTAAGACCTGATTTATCATCAACAGCTTCATCCACTGACCTCATCAAAGCCCACAGCAGTGATGTTTTACCACCCTCACACCATACCAAAGACCCCACAGAAACTACTTCTGAAGCCAAAACTTCTAAACCACTTTTGATCATAACCGGGTTTGGTTAAGGTTAAATACAGATAAAATGGAAGTCATGATTTGGTTTGATGCAGATAAAATATAATTTATTGTCAAACTTGCTTGAATTTTTTTATTTGTTTACATGTGCGTTCTTCATCAACTTCAGCACAACATAATAGTGGAAAATTCCGCTGACTGTAAATCGCAATTTTTGGCATTTTGCATTCATTCAATTGCACAGTAATCAGGGTAGGGTTCTTATCTGAAGAGGTTCTAGGGCCTACAGCAGGGGATTAGGGTGGTGATGGTTGCTGCATAATATTTACGCTAATGTCCGTAATGGTTTGAAAGTGTGATTGAGTCAGTTAGCTTCAAAGACATCAGAAAATCTAGAAGAGAGGAAAGTTGGGAATCCAATTGAGAGCAACAGGCAGCCAATTCAACACAAGGACACTGCAAGCTGGGACTTAGATTTATGGAATATGAAAAAATTAAAGTCTAGTATCCCTTCCAAAGCAGGATGCCAATATTTGCATCGTCCAAGGGTGGCGGGGGGTTGCCAAACAGAAGACCCTTCAGTGGAGTCCCAAGAGTAGAGCTAAGTGCTATGAAGACAGAGGACAAAGCGAAACTGTTTACACGACCCAACCCCTGCCATTAATCTATCAATACAGTGGTGTTAAAATGTTAAGTTATTATGGCAGCTCAAGTTAGGAACTGACACAAGAGGTTGGCTGCCTTAGCCGATGTTGTAAATCCCCCAAACCCACGGCCATTGGCTCATCCGTCCAGTACAGGTTTCATGCCAGGGTTTTCTCAATGTCCAACCAGCTTGGATAAAACTGTAGTCCCGACTCTATCTCTAGATCATTTATCATAGTGTCCTGCCAACAAGTTTTCTTTTTATTTATATCCCTTTGAAAACTCTAAATAAAGTCCAGTTAATGGAGACGTCTTCTGCTTTCTCATGCAGCCGGAATGGCTCCATGGTTGAACGCTGACACACCTCAAGTTTTTCAAGCTCTCTCATGCCTTAAGAGTTGAGTGAAATAGATTTTTAAAAATGTTGAAATTAGAGTTGGTTATTTTAGTCTTGTGCTTGGAGTTGGTTTGGCCTATCCCTCTTTATTCCTTATTTCTTTGTGTTTGTGTCTTTTATTGGCATAGAAGTGCTGTCTTCCCACCGATATCCATATATCATCTGCCATGCAGCTTTATATCGACTAAATTGTCAGTATTTTGGCGCCGGTCACTGGGAGCGAGGTTCCCCATTCTTAGATAAAGCCACTCTACCTGTTAGAGGTGAGTGGCTGTAACACATTGACGTTTCCATGGCGGTGTTTATAGGTCAGACTGCGGCGCTAACCTCATTCCGGGCCTCGGGGAAGGAGAGTGAGAAATTAGATCATTAGTGAGACAGAATGAAAGTGAGAGAGCAGAATTGCCGGCGAGAGGTGGTGGTGGTGGTGGTGGAAGAGAGGAGTGGGATTGAGGGAGTGCAAGCAAATAACTTCAAATAGTGTGAGTGATTGGTCAGAGTGGGGCCCTCTCAGAGGGAGGGCGAGATGAGAAGCAGAACTGTCTACGCCAGTAAGGGATGCCCTCAGGATGTGTTTCCCTCCTATTTTATTTATTTCTCTAATTTATTTATACACATCTCTTTGGATGCAGCCATTGGCTGAGAGGGCCAGGCGAGGCCTTTTTTTTCCCCTTCAGTTTTTTGTTTTTTCCTTCAAACGTCTCAGGGATTCCCCGCTGGTGCTGTGTGATTGGCTTGTGCAGCCATTAAGCTGGCTAAGGTAGAGATAAGCCACTCCTCTTTCTCCTCCCACTTCTGTAATATTTCTCCCTGCAGAGTGCTCGTTATGCCGTGTGCAGATTAGGTAGTAATACCTGAGATCATAACAGGTGAAGTAGGTCTTGCATTAGTGATGCCTGCAACATCTAGAATTTTAAGTTATTTTCCATGAACTTCAACCAAGTTGAAAATAATACACAAAGCAGAAAATATTTTTTCATTTTTATATTTTAGAATATCTGTCCAAATACTCTATTCTACTCTACTAATACTTTCATTTTAGGTATTACCTGTAAAATGTCCATATGGTATCAAAAGACTCTTTAATACCAAACAGTTCTTGAGACTTATTATGGCAGTAGGGACTAAAGAGTTCCTTTGAGGAACTTATCTCTGGTTCCACCTGGAATAAAAAGATGAAAACACACCCCACAAACTGAGCTCCACAAATGACTATTGTTCTCTATCCATAAGTGCTTTTCCAATAGTACATACTCGACAAGGCGCAGATCTACATGGTATTTTTGCATTTCCACAAGGGCTGGCTCCTCTAAAGAACCTTTTTGTCCAGGGCCTTTTTGGGGCGTCGGCAAAGTGCCGGGCGCTGATTGGCCAGCAAGTCACGTGACTTGCTTGATTAGATAGTGTCCCATATGCGGTGCTGGACTACGAAGGAAAAAAAGTTTCCCGCTTTCCCAATGCAGACTGTTGAGCTAGCAAAGGGAAGGCTAACGGATTCCATGGAGGAGTCACTAAGCCTTGTAGAGTTTCACAACACACAGCGAGAACACCAGCCAAAATCAGTGGAAAATCAAATGAGCATTGCGCCTTAAATTACACACTATGTTTTAGTGCGTTGCCATTTATTTATTCATTTTGTGATGTTTTGAGCTTTCGGATCCCGGCAAAAGCACAAAAATCTTTCAGGTGCATAGTTTTTGTGTGTGTGTATCATCTTTTTTCATTTCTATTCATGAGCAGTATATTTGATGCTATTCCTTTAACTAATTCATAGGAAGTCGGTTGTTCTTCTGCTAACGAGAGAGTTTGGATGGCTTGATCATTGTTCTCCCATCGGAACGGGAAACATTGTGTCGTTTTCCAGAATAAGTTGCGCTTTGTATAGACAGATTTCTGTTAATCTGCCCCGGATCCCGTTTGAATCCCGCTCCAACAGCAGCTGAGGGGTAAACGGCATTTAACTACTTCAGTAGCATGCACACGGAGCCAGCCAGACATCACCTCATCCCGAGCCCAGATGGGTCCGGCGGAGCCAGGTGCTTAGAAAGCCAGCGTCTGCCGGGCTGCTGCTGAGGTGGGAATAAAGGTGTGCAGGAGGCCGAGCGCCTGCCGGAAGGCGCCAGGTAGGAAAGCAACAGTCAGCTCGCACGAAGGGCTGTGAATAAGTAAAGTAGTAGTGGAACTAGCTGAGCAGGCTAAACGGGTTCCTGGTTTGTTTTCACCCTTGCTCCAGGGCGCACACATACAGTTTAACTGTACACGGTTTGCCACTCTGTGAGCCCGAGCTGCTGAGCGAACAGAAAGCACCTCATGTTTTTTACACTTTAGGTACTTTTTGTTGTTTGGTGCTCACTCTCTCAATATTCCTGTGACCCACAAACATTTTAGGTCGTTTCTTAGAAAGGAAATGAATTAAATGTTAAAAGCAGGGAGAGAGGGGGAGGGAAAAAAGGACATTTTTGTTCTCTCAAATGACTCCCATTATTGACTTAGTCTGTAATGAATAACCATAGTTGCTGATTAAAAGGGCCCTCCACTGATTTTACTCACGAAAGCCCTTCACAATGAGTGCCGCACAGCTTGTGAAAAGAGTGTGTCTCCTGTGGCTCCAGGAGGAGCTCACAGTGCTCCCATCCGCGCGCTTTCAAGAGATGATTCACAGTTTAACAGCTCGCACAGCATTGGCTTTGCAGGAGTCGGCGCAGGAGCCAGGCTCCTCTCACCCAGACGGGCTTTTATACTCTCTGGATGTGACACTTCCTCCCCCCCCCCCAAACCAAACCAAAGACGGAGAGGAAGAACTACCAGACCACCGTCGGCTTCTTTCACTCCCCTCACACCCTTCTTTAAAAAAAAAAAAAAAAAAACCTCCCTCTTGTCCCTCTCCCTGGTGTTTTTTGTCCACCCTTTCTCCTTCTGCAGGGCTAATCCCTGTCGGGACCGCCCACCGCTCGCACAGCTCCTCTTTTCTGATGTGCCCAAAAGTGGTCCAGACTCGAGAGGAAGGTCACATGCTGGTCACACGCTCACCCGCCCACCCTCGAGTTTGTTTTTCTCCCATTCCCCCAACCCTCTCTTGAATACGATGCCTCATCCAGAGAGGCTTTCTGTGCACACATCACCTTTTATAATGGAGTAAACCCACAGACCAGCTTTTTATTCCGATTCCGATACCTTTCCCACCTCTAAGTTTCTGCCCATCTGTGCCCCACCCCTCAGACCAATCCAGTCTTATCCCGTCCGTTTAAAAAGCTTAAGGACCACCCACAACACGACATACCCCCCCCCTTCCCGCCTCCCTCCCTCCCTTCCAATGACCTTTTGGTATGTGTGAAGCTTCCCGGTCTAAAACGGAGGGATCCTCAATTCTTGCTGATCAACTTTGAGCCCCCCCCCCCCCGCCCCTTCCCATCTTGCCTGCAATCCCGTTCCCCGCTCAGCCCAGCCCAACCCACAGCTCTGCTCTCCTGCGGCAGCTAAGCTTGTTTTTGCGACATAGCTCTGGAGCAATCAGCCTGACAAGGCCAGCCCACTTTTTTCTTTCTCTTTTTTTTTCTCTTTCTTTTTTTTTTCTTTTCCCTCTTTCGTTCCCCCTGTCCAGCCCTGCCCCCCTCTGTGCCTTTTTGAACATCACATTGTGTCCATATTTTTTTATTTGCTGCATTTTTTCTCTTCTTTCAGTGTTTATAGCGTACAGATATTTCTCCTCTCCTTCCTTTCTCAGTCCAAATTCTCCTTTTCTCTTTCTCTTGCCTTCACCCTCCTCCTCGTCCTCCTCCTCCTCCTTTCTCCCCTCTCTCCCTGCTCTCACTAAGTCAGCTTTCATAACGCTGCGCAGCGCAGCAGCCTTGTTTTGCGAGGCTGTGACGCTGACAGAATTCAGAGTCCGGGGCCAGCTTCCTGTTGCTATTCTTGGGCCCTTTGCTTCCTGTGTGGACATGTCTTATTCAGATTCCCGGGCGGTTCTCGCTCGCCCTCAAACCTGCCCCCCCCCTCCCCTCCCTCCTCTGAGCTCTTCTGTTTTCTCTCCCTCTGCCTCACCCCTTTTCTCTCCTCTATATGATTTCTAATTCTCGCACTTTTGGAGGAGGGGAGTTCAAATCCGACCCGCTGACAGCGTTTCTGTTTTGTTTTTTGCATTCACTTCAAATCAAATGTCCCCCCCCAACACCACCGCAAAAACCCAGTTTTCTTTTTTTTTCTTTCCTTTTTTTTTTTGCTCTTGTGAGGTTTGACACACGCGCAGAGAGCACTCTCTCCACTCACTCTCACACACACACACACACACACACTCTCTGCTGTGCCCCTCCCCTCTGCCTCCATTTCTGCTGGGCTGAGCTAGTTTTGCAGCACAAAGACTGTGGCTGACTGCAGCACTGTCTGTCCTCCGCGCTCTCCGGCTCCCGCTGGAAAAAGCTGCTTAGCTCGGCCGGCCGCGGCCAGCCCCACAATGAAATTAACTCGCACTCTGTGAAATAACTGCCCCGTTTTTCCTAGTTTTCCCCTCCTCTCCACAGTTAATTTGCTTGATGGTGTCATTCGCTTTAGCAGCGCCCTCTACTCACACGCAGGCAGAGTGTGTGTGTGTGTGTGTGTGTGTTTGTGTGAGAGACGGAGCAAGGGGAGGGGCGCTGCTGGTCTGGAAGGCAGGCAGACTGGCTGTAGGGGTCTGGAGCCACCCCACCCCACCCTCCCCGCTCCTCCGTATCCCAGCACCCCTCACCTCAGGCTGGGCTGCCTCGCTCGGGCATCTGTGTGCTGCCCTGGGACTCCCTGCTACTATTGTGAACTCTACAAAAGCCGCCGCGCACACACACACACACACACACCATATTCCCATTATTCACAGCAATCACCCCCCCACCCCCCACCCAGCACCCCTCCCCTCAGCTTCTCAGTGGCAGCTACACACAGACCGCTGCAGCATTTGTGTGTCGTTTTCTACACAGTCCAGCTCAATTAGACAAATGCTGAGGGTTTAAAAAAAAAAAAAAGACATATCCTCTTCTAAGATTCATATTTGACCTTGATTTTTACATTTTTTGTGCCATCGTCATCCTCCTCTCACACATTTCCCCTGTACTGTGTCACTTAGAGTTGTTAAACCAGAAATCCGCTGGTGGATTTTGTTTGGCGTTTTGACCGGCTCGCCTTTTGGAGCCCCGCTCTCTTTGGCCCGATGTTATTATCCGACGCACGTGGCCGCTGATGGAGTAGCAGCGTAATGAGCGATCCTCTGGGACTCGGAGCTCGCTCATCTGTGCGAGGCGGCAGACACCGCCGTCTGCGGCTCGGGCTCTCCGGGGCTGGAAGTGCCCACCCCCCCGAGCGTCACCGCTCACAGGTGTTTGCTGTTGCTGGCGTGCACCTGGTGGCGAAATGACAGACTTTGAGTCGCGTCGCACCTTTGGGCGCGCACCGGGCCCGCACTGCCTGCGCCAGCCGCGTAATGGCTGCTGCGTTTTGAGGCAGGGGCCTGCTCTGCTTCTCCTCCTGTCTCCGGTTCTTCCCTCACAGTGGGGTGGGAGTGCCCCCTTATGGTTGCGCTCAGCCCTGCAAACCTTGAGCATGGGGTGGGGTTGGGGTGGGGGGGTTAAGGCTGCTTCTTCACAGGCCCACTGTGGACCCGTCGGAGGCCTCTGTACGCTGGCATGGCAGGCGGGAGCCCCCCCCCAGGGCATCAGCAGGACCCCACCTACCTGCAGCATCTCTGGGAAAGGTAAAGCGTCACGGGAGGCACTTCAGGTGGTTTAACCGGACAGACAAGACAGCGCTTGGCTTGACCCCAGCAACTGGACCCGATCCCGGATTGGAGATGGCAATTGCGAGTCGGGGCCTCAGCTAAGAGTCAGTTCAGCCCATTCAGAGGCCACGCGCGAGGAGAGAAAAATCTCGTTTGATCTCACGCAAGAGATGACATTTCCCATGGCCCTTCCGAGATATCAAAAGCCAGCTTAGTCCTGTGTGCGCGGCCAAACAAGCACAAACATCAGGGATTCCCAAAAGGTGGCGGGAAGCGCCGCGTGTTTGTCCACATCACGGCATGCGCGCCTGTGCGTGTCTGTGTGTGTGTGTGTGCTTGTCACCGGGGGGCTTGAGCGTGTAATTAAAGCAGCGGTGGTGGAGCAGAGGCAAAAAAGATGACTAGGAGGAGCCCGGCTGCCCGGGTGCATTTTCCTACAACAATGAAGGGCTTCTTCTTTTGTAGTAGCTGACTGCACCCTGACCCCGCTTTTTTTTTTTTTTGGCGCCCCCTCCCTTCAATGAGTAAGCTCTTTTTTTTGGAGATTATATTTTGTTTAGCATCTGGAGGCCTGAGAAACGAGGAAGCCCTGCCAGCCGGGCGGTCGGTGAAACCCTGGAGTCTGCGAGGCGCAGGTCAGGGGAAGTGTGTGACTGAGCGCTGAACTCTGCACCGTCCCCCCCTCGCCGTCCACCCCCACCGCCGCCCCACCGATCTGGTTACACCACTGGCCGGGTCGACACATTCCAGATACGTTTAATTATCTCAGGGCCACCGCGTAGCCTCTCCTCTGCCCGCTCTCTGCTCCTCCCGCTTCTCATAATGTTCCACCGAAAAAGCAGAGGGAAAAGAAAGAGACAGAAGAGGCCGGCTCAGCAGACTAATGGCTCTGGTCAGGCTTGATTGATTCAGTGAAGTAATCTCCAAATGGAATACATTAGGACGGCGGAGAGCCGAGCAGAGCAGATGACTCAGACGGCACAGGCACACACTCAGAGGAGCCGTGGAGGATATGGGAAAAGTGGGAACACTAAAGACAAGTCTGCCATTTTCAGCACTCTTCAACAGCAAGCACTTCCAAAAGGAATTTTTTTTATTCAGGAGCGATTTTGAAAAAGTTATTTTTTTTTCTTTCAGCACGTGAATGCCTCAGATAAGGATGAGGCCTGTTTCTCGCAGTTCTCAGCCCCCCGAAGTTCCATGTTAAGCGGTGCTGGGGAAAAAAAGCACAAAATGGCCGCCGCAGAAGAACTGCAGCCCTCTCCTCTCCAGCACGCAGCTCGCCGCTTCCGCTCGCCTCTCCTCGCCGGCAGTCTAAAAAAGATCCCGTCCTCTCCTCTGCGTCACGGCGCCACCAGCTGCCGATGTGCGCCGCCAATGACGCCGCCGTGACCCTCGTTTATTCCCCCCACCCAAACCCACCCGCGCACCACAGCTCAGCCCCTCAACTCCTCCCCATGCACGATCCACGCGTCCCCCACGTTGTCATTTGCCTTCTAATAATGACTTTGTTGAGCGGCAGAGCCTCGGCGGCATCAGGAGCACCGATGGCCTGCTTCCCCCCCCCACCCCCCTCCTCCTCTCCTCTCCTCTCCTCTCGCCGTCCAGCTTGTGCAGTCAGCAGAACAGGCTGGTGCTGTGCAGCATCGAGCTGGGGGGAAAAAAAAAATCAATGACTGCAGAGTGGGAGTTGGTAGGAGCTCATGTGTGTCTGCGTGTGTGTGAGTGCAATGTTTCCGCCTACCAAGGCCGAGGAACTGAAGCCGCCAGTGATCAGATTTATTTAGGTTTTTAATTTTTTAATTTAACAGAATTTCAACCAACTAGCCGTCTATGCTCCGTTTGTGGCGTTGTTCTCATTTCTGCCGTGAAGATCGAGTCTTTAGAAAATGTGCTTAAAGTAGTCCACAGTTTGTTTTCAGCACTTGGCTGAGCAAGAGAATCTTTCAGCGTTCCAGTTGCGTAAGCGATTCTGCTGCGCGTGGCATTCACCCACCAGCAGTTTTTCCTCAGGGCCACCCGTACAAACTGGTGCTTATCATCGGATAGTATTTAGTGAGTCCGCATCTACTTCCCAGTCTGCCTGTTGACTTAAGAGCCCTTGGAAATCCCTTGAAAAAAAAATCTTCTTATGTAGGTTGTTCGAGGTTGTGGGAACTAGGCTTCTTTGGCTCGCTGTGAGGCTTCAGAGGTAAGGCCCAGTGGAAATAACCCGAGTTTGACCTTTTGCAAACCAAACTTTTTAAACGTAAGGGGGCACATAATCCATCACATTACAGTTTCACACCAGGGAGATTAGCGTGTTTGTTTCTTTGAAATGATGTTGTTGACATGTTACAACAAAAGACTTGAGTTCCCAAACTCAAACAATGCTTTTACATGGTCAGTAGATTATATTATACATCAACATTTTATTTATTTATTTAATTCTAAAATGACATGCTACTGACTGTTATAGGTGAAGAGGTATAGTGGATAATCCAAGAACATGTAAAGGGCATTGGAACTGAGGTACTCTTTAGTAAAAAAAAATCAAAACTTTAACCTGGGTAAGATGCCCATGACATGTTTTTTATGTGTTAAAAGCCTTGAAAAAATTTGCTTTCTAAAAAATGACAGAGGACTTCTGCTTTGAATCTACAGAGAAGCCCCTACTGTCTCAGAAAAGTAAGTCAGACAGCCTAGGTTTCCATGTAGAACTTTGAGGGATGCAGTCAAGTATGATTATAAAACCTAATGTGCAAACACAACAAAGCCAGGGCAGACCTTGAGGAAACATTATCCGCTAGCTAGAATCAACTACTATACACATATAATAGACTAATATATGAAACTGGTTACATATGATTGGAATTATCGGGAATGGTACAGGTTGTTGCTTTCTAAAGCTTTTAGTTGTAGAAAACAAATTTGGCAGCTACTATGAATACCTGGCCTGCTAGCCAGAATCACAGATAGCCAACACCAGTGGCTAGCTGTGGTATTTTTTAAGCTAGCTACATTATTAAATACTCAGCTGGCTGTAAGCTTTTAAGATAATTAGCTGGCTGGTACCTTTTTATTCAATTAGCTGGCTGGTAGCTTTTTAACTAATGAGCTGGCTGTTAGGTTTTTATCTAGTTAGCTGGCTGGTAGCTTTTTAGCTAATGAGCTTGCTGGTAGCTTTTTAGCTACTTTAGCTAGTACCCTTTTAGCTAGTTGCCTAAGTAAATGCTCCACTGGCTGGCAAGGCAATACAAATTCAATATTTTGTTGTCTCGTAAAAAATCTTTTACAGTGATTTGTTTACTTTCTCTTATTTATATGCTTTTTGGTTCCTGACCTGGCCATAGCAGTCTTTAAAAAAAGAGATTAGCTTATGCTTAGATAACTCTTCACTGAATGATGGAAAAGGATATTAAGTCATAGCGTAAGAAACTTTTCATCTTCAAATCTGAGGAACACAAAGGAGCTATGAGGAGATAGCCGACTAAAGGGGTTAAATCTGCATGTTTCACCCGAATGTTTAGACCACATCCCAAATTAAGACGGAACAATGGAAGCTGTATTGAAGGACGTGACGTGGGAAATCTTTACTTCACTCACGTCCACCTCCAAGCAGCTTAGAAGAAATGCAACAAAACTCAATTGCAATTCAAATGATGCTATGTGACTCAAAAGAGCCCCCACTGTCTTTCTACTTTGCCTCGTGACTATCGTGTGTCTGTTGTCAGAAGGAGAGAAACCTCCTGCAGAGGTCTGACTTCCAGGCACGGCTCCTGCAACTGACCTGTGACCTCTGACCCCCCCCCCCCAGTTCTCTCCAAGAATCTGAGTTGCAACAGCTCCAGGGGTGGGTCATTGCGGCCACTATGAAGCCCAGACCAAGCCTTAGTCAGTTGACCGGTCATGTGATGTGTACTCGGAGAGGTGCTGGTGGAAGAAAGGTGGATGGGGTGAGAAGGAGGTGGAGGAGGGGGCGGAGGCATTAAGCGCGAGTCAGCTGATGACGCGAGCCGCTGGGAAAAGGATCCCGCCACGGCCGTTTAAGCAGGGAATGTAATGCTGTTTGAGCTCTGCTCTGTGTTGAGCGCATTAAAGATCCAACTGCTTAGCGGCTTCTGCCCAGCGTGACGTTTGCCTGGTCCCCGACCCGTTTATTCACATTTGCAAACACCAGTCTGTTATCAGCCTGCAGAACAATTTTTGAAACTTGCACATAAAGCCCTCCCTATTCATTCTGCGTGTGTGTTTTTTGGTTTTTTTATTGTTTTGTTTCTTTGGCCCCTTACACCCCCTGTTCAGGTCAGAAAGTCCTTGGTTTGTGCATGCAGGGAGGACAGAGTGGAGACTGGATTGGAGTAGTGGTGGTGGTAGTGGTTGGGGCGGGGGCGGGGGTGGGGGTGGGGGGTGGATTCTGATTCAGCGTTCTCCGTTCTCCTCCTGTCACTCCCTCTGGGGTTCCTCCATCAGGTCACATCCCAAAAATAGCAGCGGGCGCCGTTTCAAGTGCAAAACCGCCGGCTTCGGGGCTGCAGCCAGCCTGCGAGTGTGAGATTTCTATGGGAATAGTTGGCCACCTTCCAGTGTGTGTGCGCTTTTTTTTTCCCCTCTCCCTCCACCCCCTCCCTTCTATGTTTTTTTTTTTTTTTCCCCCCTCCTTCGATGCGACTGGCAGATGAGCTTGCATTTCTGAGTGCGCACATGTGTTCCACGTGACCAGCCCGTGCGTAAACACTCACCTTCCAAACACACAGCCATGCCTTCCTGCCTCCCCTGCCCGCCTGCCGCTCTTTGTGTTTCCAGCCAGGGAGGCTCAATAACAACACCACATGGCGCAAGAGTCCGTGCCCAGCACCAATTATTTCAACTGCCTCCCGAGATGACTCGCTTCAAATGCCCCCCAAACACACACACACACACACTTTCTCTTAGCAAGTCACACAATTATTTGGAGCATAGAGAGCCTTTTTTTTTTTAAAGAAGGGATTATTTTAAGAGAAAATAACACACGTACACTCTGGTGTTGGACTGCATTAGTAACCACCTGTTTCCACTCGCTTGTAATGAATACATTGTTATCATTTTTACATTGATATTATTACATTATTATACATGCATTACATTTATTATGCATTAGTTGCTTTTGAAATGATTCATATGCCTCCAATTGAGCTATTGAAAGATAATTTGCCTTTGACGTTATTCTCTTTGTCTTAAAACAAAGCAAATAAGTAGTGTGTCGAATTTCTTGTCCGCTAATTGTTTGTTCCGGTTTCTTTTTTTTTTTTAAACTGCCTGGGTGTTGTGTGACATGAAACAGGAATTAATACTCTCTTTTTCTCAGCTGGTGGTGTAGTTAATGTTGCTTTGTTTTTTGCCAAAGAAGTAAAAGAATTGCATTCATTGCACTCTAAAGTTTGCAAATAAGACAAAGACAAAAGAAGAAATTAGTTATGCGTCCTCCTACCATTTTCCAATAAACTGAGATATGTACCAGTTCAGCTCATGTAGTTATTAGTCTAGATGTGTATGGCATAACCTTCACTCTGCTTTAAACCCATGAAAGGCACATTATTGTTTATCTTGAACAATTCACTTCACTTTAGCACCCAAATAGCTGTACGAGTTCCGCCCTGCTCTCTGTTTGTGTGCTTCTATGGTTGAGTTTCTGGATTCTTTGGAAAACCTGTGCAGATTAATTGTATTTAACATTGGACAGGGAGGAAGTGTATTCCCCTCCTACATGGGCTTTGATGAGGTTTTGGATAAAAATGTGTACATATAGATCGCTAATTGTCTAATATAATCTAACGTGTTTCCTCATTGCTGCAGGACCTCTCTGGCTCCATCGATGACTTGCCCACGGGGACGGAGGCCGCCTTGAGCCCGGGCGTCAGCACCTCAGGGGTATCCAGCAGCCAGGGCGAGCAGAGCAACCCAGCCCAGTCGCCCTTCTCCCCCCACACCCCGCCCCACCTGCCGGGCATACGCGGGCCCTCGCCCTCACCCGTCGGCTCCCCCGCAAGCGTCACCCCGTCTCGCAGCGGCCCGCTGTCCCCCGCTGCTGTGCCAGGTACCCACAGATTAGCAGCAACAGCAGGACTGGGTTTATTCCAACAGGAGTAATATTGGTAGTATTCTATAACAAAGGGCGGAAGACTAGTTTTTGATCCCGTGATCAACGGGAGGCTCTGATTGGCTTGTCATTGCTGCATGGTCCGCCTGCTAATGTTGAAATGCGGGCGGGGGAAACAACAATATATCGATAAATCATATCGTTATCAGATCGTATCGATATCAGATCGTATCGATAAATCTTCCGAACCGCCTGTGCTGACGTGTCGTTGCTCTGCAGGTAATCAGATGCCACCCCGGCCACCCAGCGTCCAGTCGGACAGTCTCATGCACTCTTCCATGAATCAGTCAGCCATGGGCCAGGACAGGGGTGAGTGAAACTGCTCAGAAATAAATCAGTATTGTAGAGCATTATCGGGATCATCATCATCAGGATTGAGCTTTTGTATTTGTAGTTCCTCCTCCTCGACTGTAAATACGCCTTAAAAGGCTGTGCCTTTCAAATGTGAGTTCGGAGGCTGTCTGCCAGGTCAAGTGAGAGTAACAGCAGAGTATTTTTTCTTATTTTTGGCTGTCTTAGAGCGTAAAGAATTACTTATCAGCATGTCATATTTTGTGTGTGCAGGACCCAGAACTTGTAGCCCCGCTTCTTTGATCCAGGCAGTTTTTTGGATCCTAAAAAATCTCAAAATTCTCCCCCCCCCCCCCCCCAACAATCTCCTGCAGTGTACATGCGCAACCCTCAGATGCCTCCGTACGGGTCCCCTGGACAACCTGGCTCCGCCTTATCTCCACGCCAGTCTTCAGGAGGCCAAATGCATGGCGGGATGGGACCCTATCCCCAGAATAATGCCATGGGAAACTACGGCCCTCAGGGGGGGCAGTATGGCCCACAAGGTGAGGCTTCATCGCCGAAGCATTGCGTCACACATCTTTTTGAGATTCTATGTGCCACTTAATAAAGTGGAAGGTGGAGCGGTAGGAGGCGCAGCCCTGTCAGAGAACGTGGGCTTCTTTGTGTTTTCGCAGACTAAACACGCAGTGAATGACTTGCCAGTTGTCATCTCGCAACTATCTCAGGTTCTTAGAAAGGCCAGGTTCCTAAAAAAAGCATCAAAATTCGATATTATTTATGAAACCTGTTCACTTTGAAGTCTCAGATGGATTTATGTAGGCTTTGTAGAGGATCTGCTATGAGTCATAGCAGCAAACAGCAGGGGCCAGATGAAGCCCGCTTAGTCAGGCTGCTTATCAGAACAGGGAGGTGGATTTAGAGCCGGGATCTCATCAGGTAGAAACCAGGGGAAGATTTTTCTATGTTTTAACACTAAAACTCAAAAGCCAGCCAGGACAAAGCGCTTGGAGAGGGGATGTAGCACGTCTGAATGTTGATCTGTAACACTTCCAGGTTATCCCAGGCAGCCGGGATACACGGGGATGCCCAACGCCAACTACCCCAGCGGCCCTGGCATGGGCGGCTCCATGAACCCCATGCCTGGTCAGGCCAGCGGGGCTCCATACGGAAGCATGCCGCCTGGCAGGATAGGTCCCGGGCAAATAGGGGCCCGGCCCTACGGCCCCGGCATGGCCGCTAACATGAGCGGCATGCCCCCGCAGGTGGGGTCGGGCATGTGCCCCCCCCCAGGCATGAACAGGAAGGACGGCGGCCCCTCCATGCACCACGGACCTGCAAACTCGATACACAACAGGTGGGTGCACTCCAGGGGAACGGTCCGGGGGCTCGGAGGGTTTCATATTTACCGAGCTGGTGGATCTGTGCCACCATGAAAAAAGAGCGGCTCTTCCCACGTGCAAACTGATCAGTCATGGTTTGGCGCTTGCGCGTTCTGCAGAATGAATGAGCAAGCATTAGTTTATGAGAGAAGATTGTTGCCCGTCTCTCTCAAGCAACGATACCATCTCAGACAGTCATAGGCTGGACCGTATGTTTTCAACAAAATCTTAAAAGCCAAGGCCCGTGAAGCCAAGGTTACAGCACAAAGGCTCTAAGTTGTGTATTACATGCTGTGCTCATGAACCAGCTGTGTCCTCCTACGTAGCTCCTCTTTAATAAATCGTCTTTTTTTTAGGCCACCAGGCTATCCTAACATGTCCCCAGGCATGATGGGAGCAGGCTCTCCGTATGGCCCAGGCATGAACAGCATCCACGGAGTGATGAACCAGGGAGGCCCAGGGCCTTATCCAATGGGTGCTAACATGGCTAACAACACCCCCGGTAAGAAGGAGTACTTTTTGTAGAGTGTTTGTGATAGCACAGCGAGTACTGGAAGCCAATAATTCTAATCCCTTCCATCCATGAACAACTAGGAATGGCCCCTGGTGCCGAGTTTGGCATGGATAAAATTAACCCAGCCCAAAAGATGAACAACAAAGTGGACGGGACTCCCAAACCCGAATCCAAAAAGGTAAGAAAAGGGAAAATAAAGCTCTTGTGCTCGCGCTGTTGTTTGACGTCAACTCCTTTCCTTCCAGATTTATTGATTTTATTCTGTTTTGTCTAACAGAAGTCGAGTTCTTCCACCATCACCAATGAGAAGATCACTCGGCTCTACGAGCTTGGCCCAGAGCCGGAGAGGAAGATCTGGGTGGACCGATACCTGGCCTTCGCTGAGGAGAAGGCCATGGGCATGAACAATCTCCCTGCTGTGGGGCGCAAGCCGCTCGACCTCTTCAGGCTCTACATATCGGTCAAAGAAATCGGAGGCCTCACACAGGTTCGCCTGCAGCCGACACGACAGCGTGTCGATGTGTTTTTAAGCGTTCCCGGTTTCTGAGGCTCGGCTCTCCTTCTGCGCTGTGCAGGTGAACAAAAACAAGAAGTGGCGGGAGCTGGCCACCAACCTGAACGTGGGCACATCGAGCAGCGCGGCCAGTTCGCTGAAGAAACAGTACATCCAGTGTCTGTACGCCTTCGAGTGCAAGATCGAGCGTGGCGAAGACCCGCCCCCAGACTTCTTCAACACGGATACGAAAAAGAACCAGCCGAAGATCCAGCCGCCAAGCCCAGGTGAACGCCGCTGTGATTATCATATCATCTCTTTTAGTGGCTGCCGTACTCCATATATCACCTGAATTTTGGAGGAAATGTTGGGGTTGTTGCTGTCAGTCAGTTGGGCAGTTTGACAAATGTTCTAATTCTGGGGGAAGCCTTTGTACCAAAAGCGGCATATAAGCGAGATATGTTCTCTGTGTATTTCCATAAAAGTGAGTACATAAACTGGCCCCCGGTTAAGGGAGCGCGAGCCAGGAATGGAGAGGGTTTGTCTTAGGACCGCGCTGTGGCTCGGAAGCTGTTTTGTTTTGGAGGGCAGCGCCTTGTTGCTGCCAGGAGCAACAACACCAGGA
Organism: Menidia beryllina; assembly: GCA_013363375.1. Classification (NCBI taxonomy): domain Eukaryota; kingdom Metazoa; phylum Chordata; class Actinopteri; order Atheriniformes; family Atherinopsidae; genus Menidia; species Menidia beryllina. The sequence continues at coordinate 1,185,435 of JABUIW010000026.1, read as the reverse complement.
GCGACCACGTGCTGCTCCGGTCTGGCCCAGTCCCAGGCTGTCAGACACGGGGCACTGAGTCAGTGCCGGCATGTTGTAATGGGGGGCGGGGGGGGGGGGGGGGGGGGGGCGGGGGCGTGTGCGCGCACGCATTTGTGTCTCCGGTTGTTGTTGTTGTCATGGGGCACGAGGTGATTTGGCGATAGTGACGCCTCGTCAGCGCCATGTCCTCGCTGCCTGGTGCCTGGCCTGGGGCTGCAGTAGCAAAGCAACACTCCCTGGAGATTAGTACTGAGCCAGAAATGATGAATGAGGGAAGAGGCTTACATGCACGTGTGTGCGTGCCTGTTCGTGTGTGTGTGTGTAAGTGTGCAAGTCACACGATTCCCTCTCTTTCTGACTCTGCTTCTGCCACGCTACTTTTTTTTTTATGTCCTTATGAGATCCTCCCCCTCCCCATTCCTCCCTTCATCTTTAGTGGAGGGAAATCCCTGCCCAGAGGGAGGGAGGGAGGGGGGAGGGGGAGGAGGAGGGGGGAGCCAGTTAATGCGTGTGTGTGTGTGTGAGAGAACTGGAGAGGCAAGAGGGTGATGTGAGAAGATGTGAATAAATGTGACCTGCCAATGACCCCCTGTGTTGTGTGTGTGTGTGTGTTTCTGTGTGTGTGCCGGTTTAATGAATGGGAACCTGTGACTCATCAGACTGCCGTGCTAATAGTGAGAAGTCCTGCTCTCAAGTTAAGGATGAGCGCTACTATGTCACACTCTGGCAGCCCAAACAAACCATCACTCAGCGTCACGTGCACACCCTCAGCTGGCAGTCACCTGCCTCTGTGGGCCCGCCTGTAATCGGTCAGTCGGGGTTTATGTTTCAGCTTCCCCTGGTTTAAGGTTGGGGTTTTGGAAGTTGGGATGGCAGAGCTGGCACGCCGTGACACTGAAGCGCTAAAACAGCTGGCTATGCAGTCAAAAGCTATACGTCTGGACACGTGTTCCACTGAAATTCTTCAGCCGAAAAGCGGCATTTATTGAAGAAGGCCCCCAGTGGTGTTTTAGTCTTTCAAGACCATTCTGCCTCGCTATCAGACATCAGTGCCCCCACTTTACTTCTTAGGCAAAGAGGCTAGGGTGTTTATCATTTATATTCTTGATTTTCAGCTGGTTCTGGATCACTTCAAGGACCCCAGACCCCTCAGTCCACAACGAGCTCGATGGCAGAGGGGGGAGACCTGAAGCCCCCAACCCCAGCATCCACCCCGCACGCACAAATGCCTCCGATGCCCGGTGTCAGGTACGATGGAGGAGCATCAAAATCCCATTTCTGCCTTTTAAAGAAATGGGAAGCAATATGAGCAAAAGGATTGAAAATCGTATAAGGACAGAATGTGTTGGGAAGGATGCACTACCTTCATTCCATCAAGGTTTAGGATAGGAACAAACTAATATCTTTGGTTCCTACAGTGAATGGGACATTTATTTGTTGAAATATGTAGAATAAAAGCTACAATAATTATTAGTGTGGATTTGTGTTTGGTAAAAATACACATACTTAGGCTGCAAGTTCAACTTTCAAGGGAACAGACATACTGAAAAAGATTCCTATCTCTCATATCGCTCTACAGGAGTAGCGTGAATCTGCAGGATCCCTTTGCTGATGGGGGAGACCCAGCATTTTCAAGAAGGAATGCCATGACTCCCAACTCTCAGGGCTACCAGCCTGGGATGAGTGGCCCAGAGATGATGGGTCGGATGGGCCCTTACGAGTCCAGCAAAGACCCCTTCGGAGGCATGAGGAAAGGTGGGTGACGGCCATGCTACCAAATCTGATGCTGCGGGATTTCTCTCAGAGCTGAAAATAAGAGTCCTCAACCTTTTCTTTTTGGGTTTGCCTGTTTTTTTTTAAAGCTGGGGAACAGTTCATGCCGCCAGGCCCGAACAGTGGACTGGGGGAACAGTATAACAGAGGACCACCAGGACCAATTGGCAACATGCCTATGGGCCAGAGGCAACAGTACCCGTATGGGTACGACCGAAGGTAAACAAACCGTTAAAGGAGCAAGGTGATCAGTTTGGTGGGAGGTTTGCTCTATCTTCAGCTAATTTGATTTTGATTTGGAAGTTAACACGACTGATGAGAGATTTGTTTGGGTAACAGACAAGAACCAGGAATGGGCCCAGATGGGAACATGGGTCCTGGAGCTCCTCAGCCCAACATGATGCCGTCTGGTGCTGAAAGTGGCATGTACTCGCCAAGCCGTCCGCCGCCACAGCAACGGTCAGTACTGCTTGGTGCCTGGTTTCCCTCGTAAAACAGGAAATGACGGTTGTTTGTGAAAGCATTTTGCCTGTCTTATATTGACACATTTCGGCATTATCCAGGTTGGAACTCCATAATGGCACAGTGCTTGCATCCACTGAGGAGGAGAAATGTAATGGTGTGCCACTTGTTGTTTTTCAGGCATGATGCATATCCAAATCAATACCCTGGCCAAGGGGCTCCCCCTGGTGGCCCGTACTCAAATCAACAACCAGGAATGTATCCACAGCAGCAACCGGTAAGGACATTTTGTTCAGCATTTCCAACACTCCCTGTTGCGTTGAATTGGTCTCTGAAGCAACTTTTATGAAGAATTTCCTCATTAATGCTGACATCCAAAATTACACTAAAACGTATCCCTGAAAACAGGCTTTAAGGCCTTTCATCGTCATTTTTGTGCTTAATGTTGTCTCTTAATAGAATTACAAGCGCCCTGGAGATGGCGGGTATGGTCCACCTGCCAAGCGCCATGAGGGAGAAATGTATAACCTTCCATACAGTGGTCAGCAGCCACCAGGGCCACAGTCTTCGGGGCACCAGGGCCAGCAGGATATGTATAACCAGTACAATGCATATCCTGGCGGGGAGCGCAGGCCGCCAGGGCCACAGGGCCAGTTCCCCTTCGCATTTGGACGGGAGCGAGGACCATCATCCGGTGGCCCAAACTCCCAATCGCCCATGCCCCCTCAGATGATTGCAAGCCCCATGCCTGCAGGTCCCGACGGTCCTCAGGGCCCGGTGTGGCAGGGCCGTAATGAGATGGGCTATCCCAACTATCCCAACAGACAGGGACCTCCTGTTCCAGGCCAGGGCCCGGGGTACCATGGGATTAACCGCTCCGACGAGATGATCCCATCAGACCAACGTATGAACCACGAGGGACAGTGGCCCGGCCACGTCAACCAGCGGCAGCCGCCTTTTGGCCCCGCGGGTTCAGGACCACCTATGACCAGACCCTTACCATCCACCTACCAGACTTCCCAGAACCACATTCCTCAGGTGTCAAGCCCAGCTCCTATGCCCCGGCCCATGGAGAGCAGGACGTCGCCAAGCAAGTCGCCCTACATGCATCCGGGTATAAAGGTCCAGAAAGCCGGACCTCCTGTCCCCGCCTCCCACATCGGCCAAGCCCCCGTGCAGCAACCCATGATCCGGCGAGACGTGGCCTTCCCCTCTGGCTCTGTGGAGGCTTCTCAACCCCACCTTAAACCCCGGAGGCGACTCACCATGAAAGACATCGGTAAACACATTTCCATTTTTCCATTCTGGGCTCACTGAGTTACGGACCCACATATCTTCAGCCTCAGTCCCCAGCAGTTTCCATTTAATACCCCTCATTTAATGTTTTAAAAGTTTCCATTCTGAATTTGTAAACAAGAAAAGTGATTTTTTTATTTGATTTTTTAAAAATATATTGGTTGAGTTACTGTTTTTGCCTTCACAGGCACTCCTGAGGCTTGGAGAGTAATGATGTCACTAAAGTCAGGCTTATTAGCTGAAAGCACTTGGGCCTTGGACACCATCAACATCTTACTGTACGATGACAACAGCATCTCTACTTTTAACCTTTGTCAGGTAAGGGCCTCCAATCTGCATCTGTCATTGTCTAGTCTACACCACACATCCTACAACTTATGATTGTTTGTTTTCATAGCTCAAACTGGGGTTGATCTGTTGATTTTTTTTTTTAATTATCGTATTTTTAATTGGATTCGCAGCTACCTGGATTCCTTGAGCTGGTGGTGGAGTATTTCAGACGCTGCCTCATCGAGATCTTTGGCATCCTAAAGGAGTATGAAGTAGGAGACCCCGGCCAGCGCACCCTAATAGACCCAAACGCAGACGAGGACTCGGACGATGATAACCCCCTGCCCGATGGAGAAGACATGGACACAGACGAGGAGGATGAGGACGACGAGGAGGTAGAGGAAACCAAGACCAGTGCCGCCGCATCCTCTATGGTCCACGTAAAAGAGGAGGAGGAGGAAAGCTCTCTGAGGGATAAGTCTTCAGAGGATGAGGAGGAAGAAAAGGAAAGGGAGTCTTCTACCAAGGAGGCTAATAGCTCTACCTCAGGGTCATCCCAGGACCCCAACGTCCACTCGGAAAAGCCCAAACAGGCTAGCAAGTTCGATAAACTCCCCATCAAAGTGGTGCGGAAGAAGAATCCCTTCCTGGTGAACCACCTGTCGAAGCTCGGGCAGCGGCAGAGCTTCGACAGTGGCCTGATACACTGGAGCATTGGCGGTGGCGACACCACTGAGCACATCCAGACCCACTTTGAGAGCCGGATGGAGCTCCTCAAGCAGCGGAAACGCACGCCGGCCGCCACCGAGGGCCGCAAGAAGGACCAGGCGCCGCGAGTCGCAACAGAGAACCCGGAGAAACCCAAGTGCAGCGCGGAGGACAAGACCCGACAGCAGCCGCCGCCGTCCTCCGAGCCTCACAAGTCCCCGTCGGAGAAGAGCCCGCCCCCCGCCGCCCCCGTCGGCGCGCCGCTCACTGCCACCATCGACGACGTTTTATCCGCACGCCCGGGGTCCGTCACGGAGGAGGTGGTCCGCGGGGGCGCCGAGGAGCAGAAGGAGAACGGCAAGTATCTGTTCAGCATCAACCCGGAGCTCCAGAGCCGGCGCAACATCAAGATCCTGGAGGATGAGCCGCACAGCAAAGATGAGACGCCGCTCAGCACCCTGTCCGACTGGCAGGACGCGCTGGCCCGCCGCTGCGTCTGCGTCTCCAACATCGTCCGGAGCCTCTCCTTCATCCCGGGCAACGACCTGGAGATGTCCAAACACCCCGGCCTCCTGCTGCTGCTCGGCCGCCTGGTGCTGCTCCACCACCGGCACCCCGAGCGGAAGCAGGCGCCGGTCACCTACGAGAAGGAGGAGGAGGAGGACGAGGGCGTGAGCTGCGAGCGGGACGAGTGGTGGTGGGACTGCCTGGAGGTGCTGAGGGAGAATTGCTTGGTCACTCTGGCGAACATCTCAGGCCAACTGGACCTTTCCATCTACCCGGAGAGCATATGCCTCCCGCTGCTGGACGGCCTGCTCCACTGGGCGGTCTGCCCCTCGGCGGAGGCCTTGGATCCTTTCCCCACCCTCGGGCCGCACAGCTCCCTCTCCCCCCAGAGACTGGTCCTCGAGACCCTCAGCAAGCTCAGCATCCAGGACAACAACGTGGACCTCATTCTGGCGACGCCGCCGTTCAGCCGCCTGGAGAAGCTCTACGGCTCGCTGGTGCGTCTGGTCGGCGAGCGCAAGGTGGCGGTCTGCCGGGAGATGGCGGTGGTCCTGCTGGCCAACCTGGCCCAGGGCGACAGCCTGGCCGCTCGGGCCATCGCCGTGCAGAAGGCCAGCGTGGGCAACCTGCTGGGCTTCTTAGAGGACAGCCTGGCCGCCACCCAGTACCAGCAGAGCCAGAGCTCCCTGCTGCAGATGCAGGGCGGCCCCCAGTTCGAGCCAACCAGCGTGGACATGATGCGGCGGGCGGCCCGGGCGCTGCACGCCCTGGCTAAGGTGGAGGAAAACCACTCAGAGTTCACTTTGTACGAGTCGCGGCTACTAGACATCTCGGTGTCCCCGCTTATGAACTCTCTGGTGTCCCAAGTAATCTGTGACGTACTGTTTCTGATCGGCCAGTCATGACAGCCGTTGGGGGGGGTTTCAGCTCTGCCTCTTTCCGTTCCTCCTCAACCTCCTTTTTTCCTGCGTGTGCTTGCGTTTGTGCCCGTTGCGCGTGAATGAAGCGTAAAAAACTGACTGTCCTCTTTTTTTTTCTTTCTTTTTTTTTCTTTTTTTTTTTAATTTATGCAAAATCACCTCGGATTCCACTGTCTTTCTACACCTGCTTCTCACTTAAAGAAGGAATATCATGAAGTAGTTGCGGTTTGTAAACGTCTGAAATGGAAAGATAGCGGCATAGAAGAGCAGAACGGGACCCAGGCATAGACCAGAGAGAGCTGCCCTGCGGAACAGACTTGTTTTGTTTTTTTTTTCGTTTTTTTGTTTTTGTTTTTTTATGAAAAGAAAAATTTTCAGAAAAAAAAAAAGAGAAAAAAAACGTAACCAAAGTTGCTGTCTCGTTTACAGTGAGTTTGGGGATACGTGTGCTCGCTCTCTCCCTCAGAGGGGTCGGCGGGGGAGGAGGGCACAGACTAAAACAATATTATGGTTCATGTTCGGAGGCTACATAGACTCATGGACTGTGGTGTGGTATAATTGCTGTAACTTTGGATGCTATATACTCTGCCCCACAGGAACCACATTATTGGCTGTGAACAGACATCTGTCATGGGAGGCCTGTGCAGTAGATTGTAGGACTTTTTTTCTGTACTGTACACCTTTAAAAACTGTAAACATACTGTAATAATACTGTTTCACACTGAGATACGCTGGCTTGGCAGCAAACTGTAGTTTTTAAAAACAGTTTTAGTTATTGTCAAGAGAGAAAACGGCTTTCCCCCCAAAGTATGGTGAACCTACAACACCCTGACCTCTTCTCTTTGTCCCTTGATTGTATGACTTGACCCTTATATTAAAAAGTCACCTATAGGACTGGTCCTCAACGCTAGATGCAGTCCAAGCTGCAGTGTAAATATGATGTTGTACATTACACTTCTCTCTCTTTCTCGACTTCTGTTGCTCCTCACCATTTTTAATCATTGATGATCCCGGATCCCTTCATTCCTCCACCCTCTCCTCCCCTGTCCCCGCATCATCTGCACCACGCAATGACTTTGACGCCCACCCGCTCCGTTACGTCAACCCCCGCCCCTGCTCAGTCTTTTGGGGAAGTGAGGGAGTGTCCACCTGCTGTCCAATGCCATCCCCCTCCCCCCCAGAAAACTTTTAAATTTCAGTTTGTGTCCAGTCTGGGTGTAGAGAATATTAACAGAAATCATGTCTGCGCTTTTATTTGAGCTCCTTCACGAATGACGAAACTTAACCTCGATGAAGAAACCAGTTTTAATTTTTTTTTTTTTTTTTCCAGTGATGCAAATTCTGCATATTTGTATTTCAGATGATGTAGCTAAAGACTTGATGTAAATTCCTTTTCTCCCCCTTTTTTTGGCTTAATGAATATCATTTATTCAGTATGAAATCTTTATACTATATGTTCCACGTGTTAAAAATAAATGTACATTAAATCTTCGTAAGACGTTTGCTGTGGTTTTATTATTCCCTTTCTTACATGGTTTAGACGCTGCTGAATAAAGTTGTGATTTTTTTTTCAACTGACACAATTTGCTCGTACCAAGAATATTTTGCTGACAGTCACACTGACTCGTACCAGTTATCTACTTATCCAATACAAAGCTATGAATTGCTTTCCTGTATTGGCATGTTTGCATATCAAATATTTCCATCACAGGGATAAGAAGAAAGGGAACCACCTCATTAAGAATGGAAAAAGGAAATGCTGCTTTGTTTATTTGGAGAAACTCGAGATCAAAGCTGGACATTGGAAACATCCTGAAGCAGCATAAGATTCTATTAAGAACGAGACCAAATCCTCTTCACATAAAGTACCATTATCTGAAGGATTTCAGTTGTCCTCAAAGACATCAGAGAAACAAGAGGTAATTTGTGGAACTGTCTGGATTTACAAAGAATATTGTCAGTTGTGATTGAAGTTTAATTAGAAAAGCATGATCTTAATGTTTCTATTCTTTTTTAAAAAAAAGGTTCTCATTTTGCAACTGTAATTAGAATATATGGATTTTTGTTGAGATTTTCCAGGAAGGGAATGTTAAAGCAAAGTTTATCCACAAAACTGGTATTTTAAGTCAGGGTACACGGAGCTGCAGAGGAACTGTACATATTTGAGCCTTTGTATTCTACTCTCATTCAGAAGCAGGGACTTGGATCCATGACGCGGCATCTAAACCTGGTAGCCTTTCAGCATTCCAAATGCTCAACTTTGACTACCCCTCACATCAAGTTCATAAAGCAGGTCAAAGGGTTAGAGATCCTCCTAGCTTAAAAAAGTTAAAAGCCAACCATGAACACATTTATGGGCATTTATCTTCATTTAGGCCAAAGCTTCCAGCTTGGTAGCAGAACTGCAAGACTTGGATACCCACCTGCTGGGTCCTGTGATGCAGGTTCTACGTGCTCCATTTGGATACCAGATTGACAACTGGGAGCCGTTGCTCCATTTTCTGGACCGTCACCTTCCCCTGGTCAACAGGTTTTCTCAACCTTCTGATAGCCGAGCCAGCAAAGTGTTGGGGAATGCCGTGGACCGAGTCAGGGGCAAAGCCCTTGGCAGAAGCTCCCACTTCACTGCGGCTCCAAGGAACAAAGAGTTTACGAAGTCCCTGGATGAGAAAAATTGCTCCTGGGGTTCTGGACAGTGGCAGCATGCCTTGATTTATAGCCCTGCACCTGACCTGGACCATAACTTCCTTGCATTATTGCTCTACTCCGTTGGCTTGTATATGGTTTAACAACTTCAGTCTGAGGGGAGACACCTGTGGCTTTTGGTGCTTCGGAGCCAAGGCTGTAAACACTTTTTGCCAATGTTTGCCTTTTCACAGAGCTTTCAGATGGGACAGGACTCACGGGTGGTTTTGTTGAGCTCAGCGGGGTGAAGGAATTTTAGCTGTACCGTAAAGATCCTGTGCTTTAGACTGCCGAGAGGCCCGTGCTGGAGAAACAACCTTTCACCGGACAATGAAGAGAGAAAGAAGAGCTGGACAGAGGCATGTTAAGACACCGTATACCCTGCGGGTCTGGGATAGTTGTAGTCTTGCCAATCGCAATAAGGACCCTCTGGTTCTGGTTGCACTGCCTCCCAGAAGACTCAGTTGCAATAGCATTAGAAGGACCAAATGACTTCTTTGCCACAGGTGGAGCATTGACCCTGTTGGAATATGTAATTTGCCGGTTAGGTTTTGACACATAACAGCTTGGTAATGGCCTTGGACTCTGGGCCGGCTGTGAAAGAGCTCCTGCGTAGTTACTAGTGGGAAGTCCTTGACGAGGACCTCTTTGGACCTTGGACCTTGGTCAGCCATCTTGTTGGGAGAAGCCAACATACTTGCTGTCAGTGAGGGAGCCCTGTGCTGTAGAACAGAAGGATATCAGTCAGCAGTTGTACCCAGTTACAGTAGCAGGGTGAGTGTGTGGTGCTCACCTTCTGGAGCCCAGAGACAAGACACATGCTCTGCTTGAACTAGAACCAGCAAAATCCTGCTCAGACAAGAAGACACCAGAGTTAAAAAGAAACAGCCCAATGGGTTTCAAGAAACTACTTGCAACACTTACCCCAAACCAAGTCCACAAGCCATCACAGAAGCGCAACTACCCTAAAGCTACCTGATCTCCCTGTGCATACAGCAGAGGTTTCATTTTTGTTTTTTTTGGAACCCACACCCAATCATGCTT
>JABUIW010000026.1:1123448-1137956 GCA_013363375.1 Menidia beryllina | reverse complement strand
GAAAAAAAAATGAAGGGGTTGGGGAGATTTCCGCTGGCCCACGCTGAATTGTCTCCCTTCCCTCTAATCCAACAACCAAAGAGGAGGAGACTGGTGTTTTTTTTTTGTGTGTGTGTGTGTGTGGGGGGGGGGGGGGGGGGGGGAGCAAAGCTTTTGGTGGCTTATTTCTTCCCGAGCACCCTGGGGCAGAAGGCCAGAAGGACCAAAGGGCTTGAGATGGATCAAAGATGAATGAGTGATTGTGCTTTAAATTCCCAGAGGTTTGTTTCCATAGTGTAAGAATTTTATTGCAGTTCTGTGCTGCCTTTCTCTTAACAAGCTGATAATAAAACCCTTTGATCAGAGAGAATACTGCGGGGGTTTGACTCTCATCGCTGTGCTGATTCGGAAACGCCGAGCTGACCATAGGCACTTATTTCTGCTCTTTGTGTGTTCAAAAAGAGTGGAAAAGCGGATTTCTGTGCACACTTTAGCCAACAACGTACGCTACCACTACTGTATGCATGTATTTACAGATAAATCTGTACATATTTTTTTTTTTTTTTTTTTACATTCTGCTCCTAATAAACGCATTAGAAAACAAAGTCAGTGTCGTAAGAAAATCCTCCGGCTGTAGGCAGCAGCTCACACGTCGGCGCTGGTGGTGACCTGGGATAACCGGGGGTCGGAGTCGATCTCGATGCGGTAGTGGTAGCCCTCCCACACCTCCCTGCAGGCGTCGCGCATGTCGTAGACGCGCTTCTTGATGCCCTTGCGGTTGAGATACAGAACGAAGAGAAAGATGAGGCCGATGAAGCCCAGCACGATGCCCAGGAAGACGTAGGAGGTCTGCAGGGCCAGGTCCGCCCCCGCGTCCCTTTGGTGGCAGCCCAGAGTCAACGTCCCCGCCGCCAGCACCGACGTGTTCCTCATGCTGGCCGGGAATTCGCACGCCAGGCCGTCGGCGTCTTCCACGCGAGCCTGCGACGCGTTGAGCCACAGGGCGAAGGGTTCGATCCCGCACGTGCACGTGAACGGGTTCTCCCCGAGCAGGAGCGAAGCCCGGGGCACCGAGTCCAGCTCTTGCAGGCCCTCCTCCGGGAATGTCTTGAGGGCGTTGAGCGTGAGGTCGAGCTCCTCCAGGAGCTCCAACCCGGAGAGGGAGGCGTTGTGGAGGGCCACCAGGGAGTTGTTGGCGAGCTGGAGCCGCCGCAGGCCGCTCAGGTGGGAGAAGATGCGGGACGGCAGGTAGATGAGGCTGTTGTGCGACAGATCCAGGACCCGCAGGTTCCCCAGGGAGCTCCAGCGGAGGGAGGATGCCAGGTCCATCACGGAGGAGTGGTTGTAGAGGGCCCGGCTCAGGTTGAGCTCGCGCAGAGACTGGTTGAGGACGGTGAAGGCTTCGGGGTGGATGACGGCCAGCTGGTTGTTGCTCAGGTCCAGAGAGCGAAGACGGAGCAGACCAGAAAAGGCGTGGGATTCCACCTCGGAAATTCTGGGATTGAAGACATTCAGGAGATACAAACTGCACTTTAAAACAAGAGACCACTGAGGCAAAACGGGTTCCAAACACTACAGAAGTACGACTTTAAATAAAAAAAAGGTATAACTGAACATCTTTATGAAGATGACATTTAAAAAAACTATAGACTATACTATAAGACTACAAGGTAAAATAGCAAATGTGTCAATTATTCGTTGTGGATTCCTCATTTCAAGCCCACTTTGCTTGACAGAGATGACAAAAAGGCACGGGAGTCCCCGGAAGGGCGCTTACCTGTTATTGCTCAGAGACAAGTTGGTCACATTGTCCAGGCCTTTGAAAGACTCCGGCCCGATCCGTCTGATCTGATTCCCGGTTATGAACAGATTCCGGGTGTACGCGGGGATGCCGGCGGGGACACTCCGCAGGTCTTTGGACACGCACTTCACGGTGTGAGCCGCCTCCGAGCACTCGCAGCGCGGGGGGCACGACGCGTAAACGGAGCCGAGGAGCGCGCAGAGAACCACTCCGCGCGTAAAATCCCGCATGTCGCAATGAAGAGAGGAAAAACAGAAACAAAAAGTAAAGCGGGGGAAAAAACCATACACACACAGAGAGGTGGAAGATGGGAGAACGGAAACGATCAGCTCCACAGAAACATCCTGGGCGCGCGTTGCCCGGCCGGGAATGCGCACTCAACTTTGCAGCCCCGCGGAAAGTGTGGCGGGGGGGATGGCCCGGCTTTCCATCAGAACAGGGCTGGGGGTCGTTCTGTTTGATCGCTTTGCCGTGGCAAAGCGGGGCGTCGCTTCTCACCCCCCTTAACAATGAAGTCAAAAAGGACCATCGACTTGTCCGATGATCGGCGGGGAGGAGCTTCTCTCCTCCCTGTCCGGATCCAGAGGAGCTCTCTCTCTTTCTCTCTCTCTCTTTCTCTCCCCGGCAGGAGGGATGGATGAGCAGGAGAAAGTGGTGATGTCTGCTCCTGTTCCCCATATCATTACACCTAGGTTTGCAACTAATATTCATCTCACCTGATCCTAAATTTAGCCTCTTTTTTATCCTTTAAAAGAAAGTAAAAGAACAAAAAAATAATCAAACCTTTTTCTTTTCAGAGAGACTCTGGTAGCATTGGGTGTTTCTGGCATTCCCAACCACGCAGGTGGTATGGTAAATACGGGGGAGGGGTGCCAAAGCCTTTGATCCCCCCCCCCTTTCCTCCCCTCTCTAGAATGCCATGATGCTCTGCAGGATAATAGACAAAGTGAGACTTTAAGCCATTTAACACAAGCGTATCAAAGCTACAATGGCTTTCACTTCCTCGGTGTGTATTCTGACAGCTTCTAATGATGATTACAGGAATCTCCTCTGCCTGTATTTATGGAAGCTTGGAGGGGGATGAGAGCCTTCATTCCTCCTTCTGACAGCTTTAACACTACAGTCATAATTCAGTGATAGGAATCCATGAGAGGAAAAAGAAGGTCGACACCACTTCTACAATAATAGACATCTTTATTAGTATTATAGCAGTCATGGACACATTCAGAGCTCAGACAGGATTCTTAAAAGTTCCCCTGTAGCAGTGTGAGCCACGGCATAGAAAAATCTGAAGGATTAGAGAACAGAGTTTTGAATATCCAGTCTGATATAAGTATATGTGGATACTGGCACTGATGATGGCAACCCAATGGTCTTTTGAATTGGCCGGGACCACAGGTCCCCACATTCCTGGAGCTAGCTCCTGGATACAACAAGGCACCACAGCAGGCAGCATCTAAAACCTTTTAAATCATCTCCACTCAATGCATTCATGCTGTAAAGAATGAGCGTACCGTTTGTTTTCACAATTTCTAACTCTCCTACTATACTATACACACTTAATAAAGGTCTAGATTTAACAGAGGCAATGATCCCAAGAGGGTGACTCATTTGTTACTTTAGATGGAATGGCTGAGCCGCTGCGCTAAGAGCAGTTACATTCAAAAACTATTCTGCTTCTGGCATAAAGCACAACTGACAGATAAAGTAATGAGATTTCCGAACGTTTTCTCTTGTTTTTCCCACGCACCTTTTAGTAAACCTGGGCTACCAGACAGCAGCCTTACACCCAAATCGAATGGTGAGGAAGGCCTCAGTCGCTCTTGCCCTCCATTTCTGGGCCTTCCCCGTTTTAAATGCTTTGAGAAATGACCCTGCATCTGAAATTAGCATAAACAGCAGCCGTGGTCATCCCACTTGTGAAACAGATTCTCTTAAACAGGCTTAGGGCTAATACATAATTTCTTCTTACTAAGGATCACATACCATTTCAAAGAGGAAGAAATAAAAGGGAAATGATAAGTAATGAAATCAATCATCAGGCAGTTTGCTGTAATAAAAGGCAGCTGATTATTTATTAAGAAGCCACAGCTGTGAGCTGGCCATGAAAACTCTGGGGACAGTTTCTCGCATGCGATTGACGCAGGCCAGCATGCAAGAAGCATGCCCCCAGCCACCCCCTACCCCCCGCCTCACTGTGTACATTTCTACCTCGCAAACCGCTACAGGCACGAGACGGCCGAGCAGACCTGATATGAAAAAGTGAACGAAAAGCTACAGTTTGTACTTAAGTGATGCGTAGGTATCAATCTATTGAACCGCAAAGTTACAATCGAACTGCATGAAAAGCACCTGAAGGCCTGTGACCTGTGGTCACACATTTACAGGCAACAGGAGGTGTAATGCACACACACAAACAGGCCACGCAGAGTCTGTTGGAGCGTCCATGTTAGCCCCACATTAAAACCATACACGCCTCCGCTCTTGCTTCAGTGGGATATTTTTGTGGGACGCGGCTCGGCATGTGGCGCAGCCGTGGAGACGTCCTCTCACACTGACCTTGGAAGGGGTGGGACGGGGGGGATATTAAGCAGGGGGTGGTGAGCTTGAAAAACCTGAGGATCCTGGCTACCTGCTGCTTCTGGCAGCACAGCGGACAAAGGGAAAGCTGCCCCCCCCCCTCCGTTTGCCAACAATGAGGGGATTTGAGTGCGCCTGTGACCGCCATAGCAACGGATTTGGAGTGCCAACCATCACGCAGACTTAAAACGTTGTTTTTAAAAGGGCTCATAACAACCAGAAAAAAAGGGGAAGTGCAGCACACAGGATCGTCGGGAATGCAGGTGATGGCTGTGCACCGTCGGGGGGAAACACACCGAAGGGCCTCTGAGCTGGCCGGACACTCTGAGGCTGCTGCGGCCGCTGCCCTGATGAGTGCACGTGTCAGCGGGGCCGTGAGGTGAGCGCGTGCGACTCGTCGTAAGAAAATATCTCTGGTGGGAGGCGCCGCCCGTCTGACGTGTGTGCGGTGTGATTTCAGTACAAGTAAGAAATTTCACAAAAATACAATCAGTTCCTGTGCGTTCGGGTCTGAACTGCGGTGGAAGAGCGAGGTTAGAGTTAGCATGAGATCCAGTAAACTCTGGAGAACATTTTGCCTCAGAGTAAAAGTATGGAAGCACTGAATCAGGGGAGCGTCCCCTTATCCACTACTGAGGGAAACATGGAACTTGAAGCTGAGTGTGTTTCTAAGCTATGCAGTTGTTAGAAACGCTACACAACCTGCTTTCACAGTAGTCTCTCTTCCTTCAGACGTGTTTATGAGTGTTCAGTATCCAAACAGATGAATAGAAATGAATCCCATCACTGAGGTGTGGCAGCTTCAACACTGCGGTAATGTCAGTGAGCGAACACAACCCTGTTTCAGAGGCCAGCTGTCTTCATCTCCACCGTTCTTCTATTTCCACACCGCGTGATGCCCCTCCCCCCCGCCGCACTCGTTCTGAAGGATGGCGCCACATCCCCTGATGCCAAGAGGGCTCACACGGTGTCTGCGTCCCGCCTCACCGGGTCATCGGAGGTTGACGGCCAGGGCCACGGTCAGGATGAGGCCCATCAGCATCAGGAAAGGAAGCCAGGTCTTCAGGAAGCCCGCGCAGCTGGATTAGACCCAGAACACCAACAGAGGAGAGGGCACGGTGAGACGAAGGCGAGGGGTGGGCACCAACAGGGTGACAGATCTAATACCGATATACAAGCCCTGCCACCGCCGAGGCTCATAACATCCAGTCCTCAACTGAGTGTCTGGTGTAACCGTGGTAACGGTAATGATGAGCATTCAATCTGGAACTATTCTATAAGTTAAACCACGACCAAAACTGAATGAGGTGAGGTTTGAAAACAGCCAAAAAGGTGTTTCAACACTTATTTATTCTGTTACAACTCGCTAAAACTGTTGTCTGGCAAAAGGAAAACTTTTTAAACATTTTTTAAATCTGTCGCTTTTGTTAGTATTTTTACTTCTGTGTGAATTTGAGATGACTTCATTTGCTGAGAAATGTTAGGTTGTACTCAACTGTGGCTCCCATCTGGGTCCAAAGACTGACTGGGGATCCATAGGATGTGTAAACCTTTCCTATAAGACCAATATCCAAAAAGGCATAATGGAGGGATGTCCTATATACTCTCCCCTCAAGAACCAGGGCACTCTCTTCCCTGTGTCCTGAGACAACAGGTTCAGCTAAACCTGTGAAATCATGCCTGAGCCCCTGGGATCCCTCATTTACAGGTTTTAGCCCTACTTCTTCCACTGGCTACGGATGGAGCAGCTGGACTTCACGGCGCTTGTGCTGCACTGAGTTTTTAGATAACATTCTGATATTTTTAGACTAAGGAAGGAGCCATGAAAAGCGTGTTCATTTCAGATGGGAGATCGCTCAGCTTTACCGAGCTGTTTTCAGCCTTTCTGAGCTCACCTGGAGCTGCTCCAAGTGTTGATGCCGAGGGGCAGGCGAGTCTCCCCGAAACCAACCGAAAGACAACTTTGAAAGCAATTCTGCTGCGTTTTCACCGTGAAACTGAAAGAGTCAGGCGGCAACACAGTGTAAAAACCCAGTTGGCACATGTACTGCTTTCCAGTAAATTAGCAGAAACCGAACTGCCGGAGTCAGGTGTAAATTTAACCGCACGATGCGTTTTTGACAGAGAGCTGCCTGGGTGGAACCTGGCAGCGAGTGCCTGTCACAGCCAAAGTGGAACAACAGCAGCCTCGTTAACAGACGAGCGCCACGGCACGGGGGGAGTCTGACATGTGATTAGCCGTTCAGAGGAATCCAGCAGCCTGCATTATCAAAAACCTGACAGCGCTGTCGAAACTCTCCTCGTCTTCGGTTTCAACTGCAGATGTTATTTCGCAGCAGATAAGCCAGAATGAGGGGAAAGAGACACACGTTATTTAAGCTGAAGCCTCTCTGACTGATAGTATATGAAGACTTTTCAATTGCTCCTGCTGTTGCATGTTTAGAGAAAACTGGGACTCTCAAATGGTGCAGCGGCTTCTTGTCTGACTAACAAGAAGATTATGCTGTTTCTGCTCTTTCCGTCTTATGATTCAGCCCCCAAAAGCGCTTTAATGACTGTTCAATGACTGAGCCTAAAGATCTACAAAGTCGTGTTTTCAGCTCCCCTTCTGACATGCTTCTCACAGCAACTGTTTGTTCGGCATTTAGCGTTTCTTTATTAAATGTTACGGAGGCATGGCATGTTGAGGGCCTGGAGCTGTTCATTTGGGTCATTTAACCTGGCATCTGAACAGCTTCTTTGCTTCTATCTGGCTGGTGGGAAGTTTCCGGCTGATAAGCATTAACTAGGACATTACAGTAACACCAGAGTCAGACTGAGTCAGAGCTAAAACAGCCTTTTGGATGAGGGAGGAAATGTCTCTCTGAACCAAAAAAAGAGGTCCACGTGCCTTTACTTAGTTATTTAAGAGACTTATTTGATTAACTTAAACCTCCTCAGAGGTGTTCGGCTAACAACATTTAAAAAATGTTTCTCTTTTACAGGTTTGTCTGAACAGACTCTTTAATCTTGATGTCGTCTGGGTGAGCCTCGTGTTTCCCTTCTCATACTGTGTATTATATATTTAACTCATTGGCTGCCAAAGACGTCTATAGACGTCTTTTATGTTTTTCAACGCGAGTGGCTTGGGGGACGATCTGCTAAAGATTGTCCGTAAATATCGGCTTCCAGACAGAGTATGTACTAACAAATTGACCCTCTAGGAAGCAGTGCCACTTTTGATGGGAGATGAGCATAGATTGTAGGCAAATAAGAAAAACGTAATGGTTCGCTGGTGAGACGCAAGTCGAGGAAGAACGGAATAAGGTAGAAACACAGTTTTTTTTCCTGATGAAAGAAGAGAGTCTACTCTTTCTTTTGGTGTGTTCGGTGTTTACATAGTCATTGCACAAACTATTCTGTGGCTCTTGAAAAATCTGTCAAAATGCTAAAAAAACTCTGGCAGTATGGGACTCTCTGTTCTGAAAATGGCTGATAGTCAATGAGTTAATATGCAGCACTTTTGAAATCACACTAGCAATCAGCTTTTCCGTGTCTTTTCTTTACATCTCCAGCTGATAGACTTCTGTCGCTGCCCTAAATCTTACCTGACATGTTTTCCATGAATGAGTGCGAGGAGGCAGAGGTTGACCATGTTCCACGAGCTGCTGTTTTCGTAGCGCATCAGATTCAGAGCCATGGCGACATGAGAGTGACAGTTGTCACAGCACAGGTTGTGCTGGGAGGAATGAAAAGAGAAGAGTTACTAAAAATGACAACTGTTTCCTCTTCTATTAAATTATTAAAAGCCAAGTTGAGAAGACATGCCGTTACCATCCTGTGCTTGTACTCCTCTGAGGCATCGTGCACTGCTGTGTCCCAGGCATTGGAGCCACTGGCATAAACTTTGCTGACATCAAGCATCCAGTACCTGCCGGTATTTAAGAAAGGAAAAGAAACAGGAAAAAGGTAATTGTGTGTGTTGGATTGGAGAAATGCTCAGAGACAGATTTGCACTCAGTGTCTCTCTTCCAAATTACATTAATCAAGCAGCATTTTCTTACTTTGTAGGTCTTCCAAAAGCCATGTTGTCTTCCTAAAAAGCAAACAAACAATGAGAATGCTATTTAAAATCTTTCTTTGTTGTTCATTAATCATTAATATACTGTGGCCCTGTATATAGGGGACCATCTTGCTTATGATAGAAAGGAACCAAAGTCTCCAGCAACAGCCTCGTTTACTTCCTGTTTTTGATGTTTAATGGAACAATTACATCAGTTCTTCTCATAAATTTTCAACACAATGGTCCATTTGTGGTCCAGTTTGATTCTCACACATTGATCCTGTTATGCAGAGTGGCAGAAACATTTCTTTCTTTCTTTTTTTTTTCTTTTTGAAAAACACCTTTTTGTTCCCACCTTTCATCTTCAAGGAAAAATTGTAACATAAAGCTCCCTCATCCATAAAGCGTTCCAGTACTTTTTCAAAGATTGTTTCATCCCTGGGTGAGCCGCATTTCCACTGAGGTCTGAGACTAAGGGTAGATCGGGTGCGAATAGAATGCCTCTCCTTGGTAAAGCGCTGGGGTTTTGGCTGGGACCACAACAGCCTCCACAGCTACCTCCACCAGAAGGTGTCCTTCGCCCATATCCACTACGATTAGCTTCTTTTTTTATGTTTTATGCTCTGTCTTCCCTGTCACCGCAACTAGTATCATTAACTGTCCCTCTCAGGCTATTAATGAATGTTTACAGTGCAAACACAAATAAATAACAGATTCTACCAGATTCTACCTTAACCCAGGCCTAACAAGCACATGCACAAACAGGACCTGTTATTCAGAATGATTTGAGTGGACCACAATGTTAAGTTTCTTATATTTATACATTTAGCAGATGCTTTTATCTAAAGCAACTTCAAATGGAGATACATTACAGTTAGCATCAACCTGACAACAGGCTACAAGAAGAATAAAATCATTAGTCATACTCTGTTAGAGGTAACTGTGAAGAGACAGAAGGAAGAACAGGAAGAGCACTGGGGGGTGGGAAGGTGCTGGGTTAGAGTTAAAGGAGATAGAGTCATTTTGCAGTCAACAACACAGCAAAATAATATAAACCACCTCTATAAAAACATCTGGATTAAATGGAAATATCCTAATTGTTGCATGATGTTGGAGTAAACGAGCCGGCACAAAGTTGGGTCATGAGCTGCATGTTTTAAAACCGGAAAAATGATGCAAGCTAACATTTATGTAAAACCAAAAAAAAAAAAAAGAAGGGATGCTGAGCAGAATACATTCACTGTGCTGTGCTTCCACATACAGATAACGGTATTTTCGCCACATCGCCTTGGGTAAGCCCTGACAGCCACACAGCCATTACTCACCGAGACAAAGTAAGGCCCGGCAAAGTCCCGGATGACTCCGGTGGAAGTGCAGATTCCCATGTGGCCAATGAATGGAAACAGCCATCTGAATAAGAAACAGGAGGACCAAACACAGTTCCTATTCTTTTCTTTTACGTTGGAGATCGATATTTGTGGACATCATATCAGCAAAGGGCAGATAATGCCAGCCAGGGTGGATGCACGGCTACACAAAGTGTTTTCTTTATGCCTATTGTAGTCAAGTCGCTTCAATCTATCCCTAATAAAATAGAAGTCGACAGAAAAACACTTGATTTAATTTACTAATGGGATTCATGTAGTCAGACAGAAAGCTTTTCATGTTAATTAAATCTTTCTTGACTTTTTAGGAGGATAGCTCTTTATTATTCATGTCATTGTGTTAGGTCTTCCTGTTCGACTCCCTTGTGTGAGTGTGACATAAAGCAGAATGTATTAAGGCTATAGCTGTTTGTCTACATTAAGGTGAAAAAACATCAATATTAAACCTCAGTTGAGCTTTTACTAAAATATACAACACAACTCGTATGTCATTTCCTATGCTTCAAATGCCTACACGACTTTGTGCGTCACAACTTTGCGCATGTTTGAACCTGTTTGATCCTTTCCTTGCCATTTTGTTTACTTCAAGTACAATTTCTTTCTCATTTTCTCTTTATTTATGCTGCATATTTCCGGTTGGACTTTTGCTCATATGAGAAAAGTCTACATATACGACTTCGAACTCGTGATAAGAGCGTAGCCGTAGCTCTATTACACACATTATTTCAACGTAAGGACCAGCAACAGGATGGGGTGAACGTGCGCTAGCTAGCTATGCTAGTGAAGCTGTCACTTTGCTTCATGTCCCGAGCTTTTGTGAGAGCCGAATTTAACACCGGCAGCCATAACTCACGATAACACGGGGATGGGTGTCCAGACTATACAGTAAGGGTAGCGACTGGTCTCCGGGTTAATTTTCTCGGAAGCTATATGGTAATTCTTCATGGTGTCTTTTTCAACAACATCCGCCATCACCAGCTGTGGAGCGTGAACTTAATTTGTCCCATTTATGGCAGCATAAAGGTGCCCGAACAACGGAGCAACAAAACGGAAACGATGCATTTTAGAAGTTCAAAATAAAAGTTAGAAGCGTGTCGATTTTGAGAGTCGGTGGTAAACATGACGGTTGATTGTAGCAGATACTTTGGCTCGACATATGCTTCAAAAGAAAAAATAACATCGTCATTTAATTAAGCCTGGATTTGCCAATAAAATACTCAAGTGATTTAGAAATAAGTTTTAATTTGAAGTGGAAACTAAACAATTTCCTGCCTTTTGAAATTGACTTGATACTGCTTCAGAAGCTTCCGGGATCTAAGAGTCAGACAAATAAATACATTTTTACATTAAGGTTTTAACAAAAAAGTTCATCCCTGGTAGATTATCAAAATCTTACAAATAAATTATTTTCAGTTGATCAAAACATAGACATGTTTAGTTTTTCATTTTCAAAACTTTACCATTTGTATTGATTGACAAGTGAACCTTTTACAAAGATGACCATCTGAAACTCTACGGGATTAAGTAATAAAGAATCTAAATAGAATTTTATTTAACCATAAAACAGTTGTTTTATGGTCTATCAGTGGGCATGTTCTCATATCAGTATATAAATACCATAGGCAAATAGTTCAAGGGAGGTCATAATAAACTAAAAAACCTATTAGCTGGTGTTTTAATAGAACTTTTACCTGGTTACCTAAAAAAGGCCCCTATTCGTTATCATGCCTGCACACAGCTGGAACTCTCCAGTGGTGTCAGGGGCTCCAGCTACTGAAGGAGTTATCTGCGGTAAAGGTGAAAAAGGAAACAGAGATGAACCCAAGAGATCTGCTGTGGCCCTGTGTACTCCACACTGGGTACTATTAGATGTGACAGGTGATAAAGTGTGCGAAGGGCAAAAACAAACTACTCAGCAAAAGCTGGCAGACGTTGATAAACGAAGGCGTACTGAGAGCTGAGGGAGTTCTCCGGCAAAATGCCACCTCGATATCTAGCTGAGCCATCCAACCCAATTAGGCCAGAAGATGTGTTGCTTTGGGGTCTATAACTTTGTGGCATGTTATACTTTTCAGTCAAAAGGTTTGAAAAGTAAAATGTCAAACGTCTCAGAGGCTGCAGTTTAGTTCCCTAGGCAGTTGTTGCACAGTGACAAAATGAAATGAGCGTCTTGTCCCACTCTTTTCAAATCGTATTTGGAGAGATGATTTATTGGAAAGGATTTGTAACATTTTAAGGAAGACAAATGTTGTATTATTTAATTCTTTTTTTAGTTCTGTTTGAAGACACAAAGAAAACACTGAGAGAATCATAACAAAGATTTAGGGCATTTTCTCTGAGTGATGATGCTTTACTAAATGAAAATGCTGACAAAAGTGGTTGATACGCCAATGAACAGCCACTTGCTTTTATTAACTAATCCACTGATTTAGATAACTGCTGAAATGTTGACGCTGATTAGCCATGAAAAACAGGATTGAGCTCCCTTAATCACATCTTTTTGGAAATTTACAGTCATGCAGCAAAATATAAAGCTGTAAAAGTGACTTTTTTGTGTCTTATCTGAAGTTGTCAATAATGGTTGTCTCGGATCATAAACTGAAACCTTCCGCAGCTTTAGTGTAATGGTTTTCTGTTTTCTGAATTAGTTATTACAATTTTCTTCCTGTCCCCCAGTTCCATGTGATTGTGCCCTGTAGTCTTGGAGAAAATAAAGGAATATATGAACACATTTTTATACATCTCAATGTCTCCATCCACGTAAATGCTTCTGCTTTTATTAGTGAAAGTCTGAGCGCAATCAGCACCACTTGATAAAAGAAAACTAAATAGGCACTTTGGAAGGGCGAGCAGGACACAGGACATGGTGTTTTGATTACATAGTAAAAGATGTGAGATGCAGGCTACTAGAGGAATAAATGCTCAATTATATATGCTTTGAAATTCCTTTTGCTCAGTGTGCCGTATGTGTGGAGGAATTACTGGGTTCAGCATATTTCGGAGATGTATTTTGACACATGCATGAGGGAATTTGGAGATGGAACCAATTATTACACGCCAGCTCTACATTTTAAACCATGGCCGCCACAATCTGGAAGCAGATAATGGCATCTGCATGCACAGTCACCACTGAGGATCCCTATCTTTGTTCACACGTAATGGATCAGACGTTTTCTGAGCTCCAAAAAGGGGGCAGGATGGGTAAACTCCTCGCACAGACAGATTCTGCCAAAGCAGACAAATTGGGTCTCAGAGACAGATCCCAGAGATAGAAAAATTGAGGTGCACATGTGAAAAATGATTTAGTAACTTGATTCCACAGTGCTAAAAAGTTTAGAGACCGAGACTAAGAAACCCCTTGTTTTTAACCTGTGTGACCTAATTTAGCAATTTCTAAGATTTATTGATTTCTGGCAAAGGAAACAAGCTTGTGCAACCAATTGTGAAATGCTGATTGGCTATGTGTCTAAGCAGTCATTCATCCATCCTTTGATTTTCTGCTACTTATTCCAGACTTGGGAACAAGCAAACCAGTCCTAGCAGAGATTACCAGACCTCCATCTCCCTCGCCACTACAACCAACTCTTCCAGGGTGATATACTTGTTCCTAAGACAATCGCACGATATGCCTGTACTAGTGAGTTATGGCTCTGCCACAAGGACAATTTCCCATGAGACCCAGTCTGAAATCCTCCCCCTCTCCGGTTATATCACACAGAAGCCAATTTTGGCCATACGAATTTGTGCTTTTTAAAAAAAATGTCTATCATAATCGTAAGACAGGGTACGGGGTATTGATCAAATGAAATCAATGCTGTGTAAAAGTCTAGGTCTAAGGACGACAGATGCATGTTTCCATATAGTATAGTTTTAATTACCAGTGATAAATCCAAAAATTGATATTCAACAAACCAAATGAAGAACTACTGCAGGAGGTTAAATGAGCAAAATACACATTTTCTTAGGTTTTCATTATTACAAAAGCTCATTTGCAAGGTGTTAACCTTACAACAGCATTTGATCTTTTCATACATATCACATCCTGCTCTGACCAACACTTTTGGAAGTAGAAACACTGCCCCTGTGTGGATGTATTGAAGAGTCACAACATATACGGAACATTATAGTGCAGAAAAACTCGGTTGAAGCTTGATGTAAACAAACGAGAATATCCTGATGGTAAATGAAGTGGAACAAGTTGAACACCATCCATCCATCTATTCATCCATTTTCTGAACCGTTTATTTCCTAATGGGGTCACGGGGGACTGGAGCCTATCCCAGTATTCAGTGGGGAGAGGCAGGGTAGACCCTGGATGATCCCTAGTCCATTGTAGGGCCACACAAAGACACACAAAGATGGACAACCACGCACACTCACACTCATACTCACTCCTAAGGTCAATTTGGAGTGCCCATCGTAGGACTTAAATATAGAAATGGCTACTTTAGCATCTCCCATCATAACTGTTTCTGAGGCTTTGGTGCCAACTAACTTCTCTAGCGTCTTCCAACAATCAAATACAGCTCCTTATCAGTTTCATATGTGAGGGTAATGTCAAACTTTAGTCATACGTATTATTTTGAGTTTTCACGTCAATTATTTTTTTGGAAATGCCCTTTATATGCATTTTATACCTATTTTGAAGTTGCTTTTTGGCACGTTTAAGGAACTGATAAGAGGGCAACATTGCATACATTTTCCTTATTCCTTCCTTCCTT
>JABUIW010000026.1:1097113-1123438 GCA_013363375.1 Menidia beryllina | reverse complement strand
TGTTGCAATGAAAGATTAGTACAGATTTAGCTATTAAATTAATTTCATTTACTGGCACCTTTCAAAACAAATATCTTTTTCTGTAGGGCAGTTATTTGGTCACTGAGTATGTGACTCACTTTTTAGATATTATCATCGTTAAACAGTCTTGTAGCGTGGTAGAGATGAATGCACGCAGCTAGCACAGCTTCTTAACCGCCGTTTCCACTCCAGTACGCGGGAAAAGTGACGTTAGTATCAAGATATTTTACATATGCGGTCGCCTCAGGGATGCAATTATGTAAACAATCGCAGATAGTGGCCTGCAAACAAAAACAAATTCTACATTTGCAAGGTCATTCTTTCACAAATTGCCAACAGTAAAGCTAACCAGGCTTATCATAACCTAAAATCTCTTTTGAGAAAGTTGATAAGACGGTTATGTTCTCTCTGTTTGGTCCAGACTTAAAGGACCTTATTTATAACTTACTTTCACAAGTTAAGACACACACATAGTTTTACATATTCTTCACTTAGTTGGTTTTGGTATTGTTTAGATATTGTAAGTTAAAAATTCCTTGGAGGTAGTGGGATGCCACACTCCAAAGATTTAAGGAAATACTGTATGTTGGCATGCTTGATATTTAGTTTTCAGGAGATTCCGTTCTGATTGGTGCCTCAGGCAAAATAAATTACACAACATGCTGTCCTGTGTTGGCTTTAATCCAACTACTGGGGAGCTCTTTAAAAGGAATCTGGGTATGATAACAAACAGAGGTTACAGCAAGGGGCTAATTTAATTAGGATTAATTTTCTGAGAGCTAACAGGTATTCTGGTGGACACGTGGCCCACGGACGCGGTGTACTGTCTGGTCATGGGTGTTGCTGTTACTGCCTGTGTCATGTACATGATCTGTGTCCAAACAACATAGAGAAAACTGTGCAGTCATTGAGCAAGAATGTTCCAGCATCTCACACCCACACACTCCGAGCACCTTCATCTCACTTTCAAGGGTGGAGTGATTTTCAAGGGTTGATATTCACTTACATCTATTCAAACTTTAACTTATAGAAAAGGACCATTGTGATAGGGTTTAATTGTTTGTTATTTTATTTTTCTTTGCTATGTAACTAGGTTTTAAATGTAGTCTAAACTCGATTCAAGCTCATAGTAAATTTGAAAGCATTGTTGCTTGGCTGAAGAAAGTTGTAAGCACGTTTTTAGACGGAGAAGAGAAAACGTGAGAGGACCTCACATGGAATATTTGTCTTTTCTACCCCTGTACTTCAAGTACTGTATTTTCTAACCACCTTCCCCTTTTTTGCTTCTCCGCCACAAAAAAGATGCTAGAACACAGTACAAGACCATTTCCGTTTTAATCTTTCAAAACAAAATGCTGGGATATGGTCTATGGTTTACAGTCCAGCATTTTCTGGTTGGAGTTAATTTAAATCTCCTAAATTTTCTTATTTTGTAATTGTGATTATGATATATTTTATTCCAGTGTTGCTATCCCAGCATAAGGATTGAAAAACCTATTCAAAAGTCTGATTAATTGATTCGCAAAAGGAGAGAAAAAAGTTTTGTTGGTGAATCCACTGAAAACCATCGGGGAAATGTTTCTCAAGGTCAAAGGTTTGATTTCTGTAAATTTTAAGTGCAGTCCCCTGTCCACTCACGGGGTTTGTGACATTTGGTGAAAATTACGGTAGTATTCTTCAGATCCAGTGCTGACATTGTTTTAAATGTTTCCCTGCTCTGACACACCTGACTCAACTTGAACGGTCTTGTCAACCACTGGTCAATCAAGTTCTGCTCAAGAAAACTTATGTTAGCATAACCAGTGTCACAAACAAAAGTCTAGTTAAAACCGACACTGAAAATTGAATTATGAAATAATGGTTTAGAGAATAGATACCTTAACAAATATCTTATCTGATCTACTTTGCACTTAAATTTGTCGCTAAAGTTCTATGGATTTATTACATATCATGTAGGATTCAAATTTAAATTACAATGCAAATTAAATGTTAATTGCATTCGTTTTCTAAGTTGTATTAATGTGTCATTGCATCCTGCGTTTAAATAAATTTGGTTTAATGGTGGTCCTCCTGATTGTGTTTGATGTAATAATGCCTCTGGTTGTATTCACAGTTGTAACAGACCGAAAGATACAAAGTAATAAGAAAAGAAAAAATAGAGAGGATTTTTATTTCGGTGGTAATGTTACAGCACTTCCTGTTTTGCCATCAGCTTGACGCTGACAAACTGTTCTGAACTACAATTCAATCTGTTGAATGTATTCCGTCGGCACGAGACGGAGGACGAAGAGGTGGTTTCAGCCGCGGGAACATTCGCCACAAGGTAAGACGTTTCCTGTCCAGAAGTGTGTGAATAACAACAAATAGAGCCGAATCATTTCAGGTGATGGACACAAGCTGTGTGGACGACTTACGTCCACGTTACAGTCGGCGGCAGAACTTTTTATTATATAATCTACCTTGGCATCATACCAATCTAATCAGAGTGCTGGGCACGAGCGCAACGTATAGTTGTGTGGAAATTACCACCGGCTCTAAGGCTAAAAGGTCTGAGATGCTAGGCGTCAGGCAGGTAGTAGCATGTTCTTGATAGGGGTGTATAGAAGAAAAGGGAAATATGCTCACAAATTACAGCGGGAAGGTTTTTTTTTTTTTTTTTTTTTAAAAAAAAAAAGGTCATAACACTGCTTTTAAATGAAAGCCTCGAGGATAGTTAAAAATGTCCGGTTTTTGGACGAGACTTCGATGAGGCGCCACTTTTTTCATGTATATGAAAAAAGTATATATATATATATATATAGTATATTTTTATGTATGTATGTTTGTGTGTGTGTGTGTATGTTAGTTTGTTCTTAATGTAATATACATGTATATTTTCTTATATAGTTGTTTCCTAGGATTTCTTTCTAGCTACAGTGGCTTTCATTTGAAAAATTTGAAATTTTGCCAAGTTTGCCATGAAAATGGGCAAAGAGACAGAGGATCAGTGGTTCAGAGGGCCTCAGGCTGGGTTTTGAACTCATGCCAGACGTAACAACCCAGTTCATGTTCCCGGAACCCCGAACAATGATTTTCTTTTCTTTCTTTCTTTCTTTCTTTCTTTCTTTCTTTCTTTCTTTCTTTCTTTCTTTTTCTCCCTTCTCCTTTCTTTCTATTCCTTTAACATGAGAAAGTACCCCTGTACTTTGCCTTCTGTTACGAAATGTGTCCAGGTAATCCAAAAGAGACTGTTATTCCTGTTAAGGGCTAGAGCAAATGAACCGTGAGTGATTTGCGACACCCTTCTGTTTACACCTTCATGTGGTAAATGTGTTTCTCCTCCCTAATCGAAAGGCTTGCTTTTCCTTCCTGAAAGAGGTTCAGATGAAATGATGTGTGAGCTATTTGCTTTGTGGAGCCATAACACGTGCACACGAGTGGGAACAGGCTGTGATATGTTGCTATAGGAGCAAACCTTTTTTTTTTTTTTTACTGCATCTAGGACAGCAGCATGTAGATATATTTGTATATTATATTGTAACTTTCTGATATGTTTGATATGTTATAAAGATTGGTATTGTTTTTTAAGGGGGGAGGGAGACTTTTCACAGAAGAGTTCTGCTTATGTGAGTGAGCAGTTTCTTTTAGTTTTCAGTGAGAATTTCCACTCTGTTGTCATTTTAGCTCAAGCTGGTGTCAGGCAGACTTCCTTAATGCTCTCTACACGTTTTGACTTCCAGCAAATAGGGATATTCCATTGGACATCCAAATGGTATTTGTTATATACACTCCATCCTCTACCCTTTCTGCCTAAGATATGGAGAGGACAGTCCTCCACCATCATCATGATCATCATTGAGTTAAAAATGATCCCCCCCTGCAGCAACTAAGAAAGTGCTGTTGAATTTCTTTGAATACAGCTTTTCCAAACACCCTAGTTTTATTTTGGATGCTCACATTAATTGACTTTACAGACAGAAACTAAATTATTTCTCAAAAATAAAAAAAACCCACCAGGGTAAAAATTTTTTAAACCCTTTAAAAATAATATAATTTTTAGTATTTTTTTTTGTATGACTTCGACGTCATATGTTGGAAATGAACTTCGGGTGTCGGATAGAATATTTGATCGAATTTCACTTCGGATGTTTGGAAATTCGATCCAGACTTCCGATCCAGTTTTTAGAAAAAATCCGATCCCACACAAGCATTAGCATCTCCTAACCCACAGGGCTGTGTCCTAACCATTCAAATCAGAGTAAATCCGTGTTCAACATGAGTCTGACAACTAAGTAATTAGGCTAAATAACTTTAAACTTTAATACATGCTCATATCGGCAGGGATCAGTATCGGATCGGAAGTGCAAAAAGCTAGATCGGGACATCCTTATACTGGAGGCATGTTCTTTGATCAGATGAGACCAAGCTAGAGTTCTTTGGTCATAGAGACATTGCTTATGTTAGGAGAAACAAGAGAACCAAAATAACAAAAAGAAAGAAAAAGAACAAAAGAAAAAACAGTGGGAAAACATCATTCGTGCTATGTCCCTCACATTCACACAGTCTAGTTTTTGGTTGTTGACCCTTAACCCCTCTCTGCAGCATCCTCTCGGTGGGCACTAGTTGGCCGCAGAGCGCCATGGCGACCATCGTACTGGAGAGAATCGGCAGAGTGTTCATCAGCTTGCAGCAGATCCGGCAGGTTCCCCGGATGCTGACCGAGGCGGCGCCCTCCATGCCGGGCACCGTCAGGGACACGGAGGTGCCGTACTACTTCAGGGAGCGCTACGTTTGCACGGGCTACAGGCCGCTGGACCAAAATTGGCGCTACTACTTCCTGTCCATGTTCCAGCGGCACAACGAGACCATCAACATCTGGACTCACCTGCTGGCCTTCCTGGCCTTTCTGGTGAAGTTGCGCCAGCTGTCCGAGACGGTGGACTTTGTGGGGGACCCCCACTCGTGGCCCCTGCTGATCCTGGTCCTGTCCTCTCTGATGTACTCGGCCTTCAGCGTGGCTGCCCACCTGCTGGGTGGCAAGTCTGAGCTGTACCACTACTGCTTCTTCTTTCTGGACTACGTCGGCGTGGCCCAGTATCAGTACGGCAGTGCCGTGGTGCACTTCTACTACGCCGTGGATGAGGGCCTGCACCGACACGTGAAGGGGATCTTCATGCCCATGGCCGCTGTCCTCAGCTTCCTCTCCTGTCTGGGGTGCTGCTATGGCAAATACTGCAATCACAGCCTGCCTTCCTGGGTGCGCAAGGTGTGCCAGGTGGTGCCCTCGGCCCTGGCCTACATGTGGGACAGCAGCCCGGTGGCAAAGCGGCTCTTCCTGTGGTCCAGCGGCGACCCGGCCGCCCCTTACCACCTGGGTCAGGTGGGCTTCTTTCTCAGCTGTGCCTTCTTCTTCACCGTCCCCCTGCTGGAGCGCCACCTCCCCGGTCGCTGCGACTTCTTGGGGCAGAGTCATCAGATTTTTCACGTTTTCCTGTCCTGCTGCACCTTCTGCCAGATCCACGCCTCCCACCTGGACTATGTGGGCCGCAGGAGGCTGTACACGCGGCTGCACGGCGCCGAAGAGGCCCCCCTCTTCCTGGGACTGTACGCGGTCACTGTGGCTGGATGTGCACTAATAGCAGCCTTTTGGCTGACCAAAGTCAAACGAATGCTCGATGTTAAAAACAAGTCTAAGTAAAGGCATTCTCCGCCTTTTCCTCAAGGTACTGCTTTGATGGAAGGGGAGCATTATTGTTACCGTAGCCTAACATTTTGCGGCAGAGGTTAATGTTCTTTTCGGTATTAACACACAGTTTCTGCATTTTTATGTATGAGTAAAGCCGGTGCTGTTTTTTTGTTAACTTTTTTCAAGTGACTCAGATTCTCAAGATTTATTGAGACCATTAGAGCTTGAATATCACTGTTTTACTGTTTAAAATCTAATTTCTCTATACACTGTCCAGATATAACAGTATGAACACCGACTGGTAAAGTGAATAGTTCTCTTCCTGATATAACCCACTGTTCTAAGCATAGGAAGGGACACAGAGCATGTCAGAAACCCCGAGGTGTTCCCCTGACCTGGTTTCTCCTCAGGCACCAATCTGACAGCATCTGTTGGAAGCAAGCCCAATGCCCCCGACACCCACAGGGCCCCAGTAGGTCATTGTAAAAGACACTCCAGGAATCCAGCAGATGCACTTTGACCACACATTAGCGTGCCCTGTAGTAGGTGGTCATAATGTTATGGCTGACGGGTGTCAGGAAATGGAAATTTCTAAATGGTCCGGCAGCGTAGCCCAAAAAAAACAGAGCTCACACTATTTTAACGAGTCAGGAACGGTTCTCTAAGCTTCTTGAAGAAGATTCCAACCTTTTCTTTGGCCGTTCGCTGCCTTTATCTTCTGCTCTCCATTCGTTTGGCCAGCGTTGCTGCGGTAACGCTGCGGCTGTGGGAGGACTCATCCCGCCATCAGACCTGTTGTGACATTTAGCATACCTCAGCCATTTTTCCCTGTTTCCTTAAAATGTCTTTTTTGTCCCGATGAGTCTTTAATGAACAGTTGATGGAACAACTAAAGGTCCAGATGCATCTTTCAGGTCCTATGCTGGATTTTTTTTTTAACTCCCTTGAAGACATAATTGTCCTCTTGTCCACTCACCTCTGATTTTATTTTAAGGACTTGCTGAACACCACTCTGAGGTTTCTACCAATAGCTGTTTGGGAATCAAGCTATTGATACTAAAATACAATTTTACGTCTGTTGTACTACTGTTTTATTGTCATATTTTTCTATTTAATTTTTATTTTTTATATTCTAGACAGGAACAAAGTGCCTTTAGTTGTTAAGTGTGAACACAACAATGGTTCATCCCTTTTGAGGAGGTGCTTTTTTGTGCTCGAGTGACTCAAAGGTCAGTATTAAGCAGCTCAACAAACACATGAACACAGTATAATACATACAGATGGCCTGAAAGGGAGAGTCTAAAGAAGAATTTTGAAAAACCTTCAGAAAACCTAACCTACTGTCACTCCAAACCACTTTGAAAGATTCTAAGAAAATCTGGCTGCTTTCAGGCAAATGCAATTAAATGAGGAGCAGACCAAAACTTTTGCACAACGTTGCATTTAAAAGCATCATAAAATTGAAAAATGAAAGTATTTATTTTTTTATATTGAAAGTTTAAAAACCTTGGCCTTTATTATTGTAACTTGAAGAAGATTAGCAGCATTTATCAGCTAAAAAGATCTACTTTATTATCAGTTTGGACACTATAAAAAGTAAAACAAACAAAAAAACTGCCATTTGTTACAATGTCTGAGGCCTTTGGCAGTGGCTGGCTTCTGATTTGATACATTTTTAAGGCAGTGTTGAGTTACTTTTGCTGTAAAACTATCTCCAGAAGATCAAGCTTTAGTATGGCGCGTCCCATTTTTATGTTCTGTGGAGGTTTTAAATCCCTGGAGATGCACTGTAAAACGTTTTTTATTACCAGTCTGTGGTTTGCCGTCGTGCTACCACCGTTTCCAATTTCATGGCACTTAAACGAAATTATTTCCCCGCCAACTGAATGTATTTAAGAAAGCTGGATGCTTTATGAGGGATTTAATGCACGATAATGGAAGTCTTTACTTTTGTAATATGTCTTGTTTTAGACTTGTATCTTGTAAGGCAGACTATTAGCGCAATCACCGTGTGACCTAATGAACCTGTTTGTGCCTTTTGAATTCTAAAAAGTATATGGATGTGACATGTGTTGACTCAATAAAGTTATCTTTACTGAGATATTTTTTTCCTGTGATCATTAAGAAGGTACCAGAGCGTTTAGATGGATGGTTGGCACAATTTACACCATAAACAGCCGTCTTTGCAAATGTGTTTTATATCCAAGCTCCACTCTGAAGTGCCTACATTTCACTGCAACATAAAGGCATTTTTATCTGTTTTTTTAAGATAAACATGGACTTGTCAATTAAACCCTTCTATATTTTTTATTATCTATGTGTATCGATATAAAAGTACATTCAAAAGATGGACACACAGTGGGTGTGTCCCACACCCGGGCAAGAAACACTAGGTATATAAATTTTCTAATTCAGTCTTTGAGGATCGTTGTACATCAGTATAACTATAAGCCAAATGTATTTTTGTTAGTTGTAAGTCTGATTTTTACCAGAGCACAGCGAGAAAGTGTGGAAACGCCTTCACTGATCATTGTCACCCACTGTCCTACTGGACCAACGTTTAAGAAATATCTCCTCACTTTTTGCCATCTGAGAGTAATGAACCTGTTTATGTTTACACTGGACCGTTTCCAGTAACTTGCAGATAGATGGAACACTGGCTGACCTACAGAGCCCTTTGGCCAGTGTTTTCGGTGCACACATTCAGTATGTGCAGAACGATTTCACCCCCATAAACTTTTACAAGGACTTCCGAATATCAGTCTTGCATAGTTATGGTCTGGCTAATACAGTTAAAGCAGGAATCCTTGTATGTTATTAGTCTTGAAATACCACGGATAATTTAAAAGAAACTTGATTTTTAACGTTACAAATACTGAGATTTACTACTCCTGTGTAACAGACCCTGTGAGTTCTCTTAGATCATCTCAATCTCTTAGCTTGGCTTCTGATGCCAATAATAGTTTATGAAACAAGGCAATAACAACTGATTCCTGTTCTCTGTGACACAGAAAACTCCGTGCAGACTACAAAACAGCCTGTGTGCACATTATTCACACTACCTGGACTTGTCAAAACTTAGATTCCCAAAAGAAGATAGATAGAGAAGCCCAGGTACCAAGTGAGGAACCCAAGTAAGAGTAGATGACTGAAATACTGTTCCTGTGAGGTAGAAGGAGGCTCCACCCCCCCCACCCCCCACCAAATGGGAAATGCTCTCCAGTTTGGAAACAGGCCCTGTAAGCATCGAGCATGCCACCCTTTGAGCGAATGGCAGAGCTGAACCTCGGATGCACGAACAGAACTGCTTACTTTGTGAGAAGTGCCTCGGCAACAGCCAAGTAGGCCAGCGACACTCCTGCTCCGCCTTTCAGCGCTTTGTCCCTTTGCTGGAAAGCAGGCAATTCAAAGTTTGAGCTGTGCTAGATACTTTTGAAGGCAGCAAACAATCGGCTTTCTTTAAAAACAGCGTTCACAACGGATGCTGGTGTCATTTCAGGTACATCTGAAATGTGATTAGCAGATGGTTGAGCATTAAGGACTGGAAAGTTTTATCGGACTTTTAAAAAGGATTTTCAAATGTTGAAGGTGATACATTTTGTTTTTATGAATCATATTCATGCCTTCATATTTCAATAGTTCAGGAAATTTCGCACGGAATTCTAAAAGACGATTGGGGTGGATTAGCATAGCTCATATGTTACCCATGTATTTGAACAATATTGTACTTTGCTGTTACATTCAGAGTTTTGTCCAACATTGTTAAGGCTTTGTTCATTTGCGTTCATTCAAATTAGTTTTTCCTCTTTTTTGTACATTGTTTTGTCAAGGAAGACCAGGAAGTGAGTAAAAAAATCCCTTCGAACTAATTATCACTGTTGCTTCAGATCTCCTTTAGAAATTCTTAATGATTGTGAATAGAAGTGACGTTTAAGATTAATTTGGGCTGATTGGATTTTCTGCTTTGTCCATCTAACCTCAAAATTGAACAAATTAAATGTAACTGTGCATCTCTCTGTTTTTACTTTTACATTCCAGTAATGTGCCAATATCAGTTCTCATTAGTATTGGACCAATGTAAGAGTGAAACGGTCATCTGAGTGGGAAAAAAGAACCACTGCAAGATAATAAGTATGTTACTATCTTAGCCTGCTCCATAATGGAATATATTGCTACTACTGTTGATTCCAAATCTTTGGACAGATTGTAAATCGGGGCTGATTTAGAATTCAAATGTGTGTTGTAGAATTGCAGATCTCTGCTCTTATTTGATTTATTTGTATTTCGACTCACACAACTTGACATGCTTTTACTGAGCCTTTTGTCATGATAATGCACAGCTTGAGGGCTTGGTTAGTTTTTCTTTTTTTTGTTTAAGTGCTGGCTTCTTTTCCTTCTCCCGACCCGTTGGTTGGGTTGAGCAGGTTGGAGAGGCTTCCTGCTGGGTGGAGTGCGGCTACTGTTATCGGCTGAGTTTCATACTATCACTGTCTCAAGAGCTGTAGGGGTGTCGTTCTTTGTTTACCCTTAAGTTATGTCCCTACATGTACTCACCAGCCTTTCATTATTTCACGTTTATTATTATTCCGTTTTGCAAGCGACGACTTGTCCTGCAGTCCTGGTTTGACGACCTTTTTTGAGCCGTTGCCATAAACACCATTCTTACCTCAAATGTACGAACCTGCCAACTCGCCCTCTTATGACTTCAACAAGTGCTCAACAAGTGGCTCGACCCACCATCCTCCCCACCACACACAATAGTGAGGTGGAACTTTCTCACATCTCAATAGTTTTTCTCAACGTATCCGTGTTCTATCCTCATTTTACTCCTGGAAGTGGCATACCTCTGCTTTCTCCCATAATATCTCACACCACCCCTTGACTATGTCTCAGGCCGTCTAACAACATCCCCAAAAGCAAAAAAAACATTTTATCCAAACTCAGTCTTGGGGACTGCCTTACCTGTACAAAAACATGACACTTTGGAGGTGTTCACATGCCTTTTTATGTCTTGGTACAAACACACAGAAATGCATCTACAAATGAAATTGTACTATATGTACTGTATTGCAAGAAACAATTAGAATGATAGGAATTTACAACTATTCATTCACAACTATGTAGGTTATTTTCCCTACTTTTATTTCAAATTGTCATTTATTTAGTGGTTTTTCAGTGCCTATCTGTGTGCTTTTATATGTCTTTTACTTTGCTGCTAACATAAAGAACTTTGGCTAGCGAGAGATACAAAAATAATTATTCTATTCTCCCGTATTCTATGAAAGAAAACTTTTTAATCTTAAAGATGAGAGGTTTTTATGACAGTAAGTCATATAATTGTAGAATTCCATCTTCTACTATTTAAAAAAAAAAGAAAAGGCAGGGCAAAAAGACCTGTTTTGAGATATCCTACAGGGTCTGATTTTAACAGCCACTATGTGTGACGCAAGCCCGCAGCATGAATCAGCAACCACCATGCATAACGGCTGGGAAACCTTTCATGACAATACTCTCACACATTTGAAAAAAAACAAAACATCAGCCTTTGCTTGGTACGGTCAAAAAAGTCCATCTAAATTGAACTTTTCTACAGGATTCCTCCACAGGATTATATCTGGTGACAAGCATGCTGAAAAGGTTTTTTTTCTATGGTTCCATTTGTTTGAATAAAGCTTCAGTTTATCAGTCTGCTCAATCGTTTAGCTGGACGTGCCTATTTAAACATAAATTACGATTTACAATCTACTGGTGGGGTAGTTAACATCAAGGAACTGAGGAAACTGCAACCTGGAAATGCTATGTTACATTTTCTGAGTTTTTCTCCTCTGACTCTGGCTGGATTTTCTTTTCTTTTTTCTTTTTATTTCAAGCAATCCTTTAAAATACACACAACAGTTAAACAGGTCTTTCTTGTAGCTCTGCTGATTTTCACCTGCTAAGTCTTTGGTAGTAAAATGACCTTATGCTGCCCCCGTGTGTTGACAAGTTCACATTTAAAAGGGGATAACACTTTGAGAAAGGCCCTGTTTTCTCCTCTGCTAGGAGCCCGAAAGCTGGTTTCAGTCTCCATACTTGGTTTTCAACTTCTATGACCATGTATTGTCTGTCCTTGCCTGTCTGCCGTCACACACCAGTCTTACTGTGGACTTGCATGACGTGATCTGTGCACCATAGCTCCGTTATTCACCCAAATCACCGAATCAGCTGTATCATGGCCCCGTTGGACTCCCTCCAACATTCTTCCTGTCTGACTCACAACGGGACTCAGACAGTCGGCTTCGCCCCTGATAATGAAATTTCATCCCAGCTCAGTAAACCTAAATTGAGCTAAAAAAAAAACAAAAACGCAGAGCACTGCAGCAAGCAACAGTTCACCAAGGATTTGCAGATATCTGAAACAATCAGGCAGTTGATTTAAGTCTGGCAGCCCTATAAAAGGTCAGGTTTAATGTTAGACATGTTTTAGGTTAGACAGAATTGGATGTTACCAAAATGGATCCTCTTGGTCATTGCTTCTAAATATCCCCAACTTCTTGCTATAAAAATAACAAAAGGAGTGATCCAAACAAAATCGGGACTTTAAAGTGTGAAATGGCGAGGGCATGAGTTCAGTTTGTGAACCTTGGGGTTTAAATCTCAGAGGCTTCTTCTGCTCCACTCGGTCCATTTTCTGGAGGAGGGAAACTCTGATAAAAGAATAGTGTGATGTCGCTGACGTTAAAAGCTGATACTTTTTGGCGGAGTCAATCGGCGAAATGTTACTTTTTATATCTGGAATTTAAAAGACTCCACAGCTCCTGAAATGTGGCAGTCTCTGGGCCGGGACTGTACGTAGAGTGGACTAAAGGTCACACCACGAGAAAAAGTGAAGAGACTTCAGCCAGAATAGCAGCTTTTAAACCCTCCCTGTGGATCTTAACGGCTTCTTTCGCTTGTCACTTTTCCATCGTTACATGTTCCACTAACCCCACAGAAGCACTTCCGAATTAATTCTGTTTAAGCTTTACCCAAAGGGTTTTGTTGGAGTTTAGGTCAGGTTTTGTTGCTTTTAGGTGTGAGCATCGGTTTGTCTCCCAGCTAAACCCAAAACTAATGTCACACCCAAATTTCTAACACAAATTTTGCTCCTTGTTTTAAATGTGGTGTCAGATTGTTTGACAGATCAGGAACCAAAAGCAGCTCCACAGGATGTTTGAGCATTATCATAATCCAGGTGGGCCTGAGCAGGAGAGAAATAACCACAAATGGCCAAAAAACCCCCCTAAAAAGTAGGAGGAAATGGTATTGGCACAACACAAAATGACATTAACATAATAATTAAGTTTCACACTGTCACTTAAACCTCGACAAATATTCACAGTCAAGTGGAAAAGTTGTTTTCCCCCCAATATTGAACACTTCTGTGACACAACTATGATGTCAAAACACAACTGATGTCATGCCAAGGGAACCTGGAGATACACAAATTCAAGCTAAATACATTATATCGCTGTAATCATATTACACCAAATCATTGTACATTAACAGATAGACATGGTTACTAGTCTAATATTGACTGTGTAGATTTCAAAGAAGAAAAGAAAAATTGCCTTGTTAAAGGAAAAAAAACAATGAATCAAATGATCTTACTCCCTGTTCTCACACAGGATGAAACACACTAAACTCAGGAAGTGCTGCCATCTGGCTATGATGGGTAGGTGAACAGGAAATTGGGGTCAACCAGCAGTCATGGACACCTGTTTAGAAAGAAACACACAAGTTTCTGATGGCAATAATGTCACGTGCACATGGACAGAAAAGAGAGCAGAGGGGGGAGAGGGGCTCAGTGCACCATTGGAAGTCCTTCAGCTGTACAGCCCCATAACTGTTCATGGCTGATTACACTGTGGAGTTAATTTAAATGTGCTACTGAGTACTACCTCATAAATACCGGATTAATCGTCCGGTTCAATGCAATGACATACCAAATAAATAAAACGTCAGTTTACCACGTTGTCTGTGTGTAACATATTTGATTCTTAAATCAATCTCCAAATCAATCCACCCATCCATTATTTCCACTGGAGCATATCTCATCTGACCATCGCCACCGCGTGCTTTTATTTTGAAAATGAAAACGTCGCCGACGCATCTTCCGGTTTCCAAACTAACTGCTAAACTTGACGCGAGCCAAGGGAGGCGACTCGCTAGCAGAGCCACACAAAGGGAGAGTGGACGGACCTGCGGCCATGGGGATCAAACTGTACTACACCACCGTCACTGCCTCGCGGACGGTGAGTCGGGCACGCGGGGCTCCGTGAGTTTGGGTTTGGCCGGAGAGCTCCGGCGGCAGCAGCTAGCTAACGGACACACCCAGCGCCCTGTCGGCGGCAGCAGCAGCAGCAGCTCCCCACAGACCGAGCACTGCTCAGCGGGCCTCTTTCTAGAACTGTGGGAGGGGAACCGCCGCGTTATGGAGCTGTGAGACCCCCCCGAGCATTCTAGTTTATCCCCGTGAAACATTTTCAAACTCAAAGGACTCGTTAAGCCCAATAATGTCTTATTCAGCTTGAATTGATGCGTACTAAAGGGCAAGGGAGGGGGGGTGAGGGGTGCTGTTTTTCTACCAAGAATATTAGCCCTATTAGCCTTCCAGACAATTGTCAATTAATTAATATTTGGAAATAGTCCGTGAGAAGTGTTCAAAGTACCGGCGCATCGGGCTCGTTTATTGGCCGGAGGAGCGGAGTCCAGTGGTCACTTAGGATCCATTTCCTGTTCGAGAGACAGGGCTTCGGTCCGAACTTCGTCGGAAATTGGGCTGGTTTAAGCTCACCCATTTCCCGTGAATAAACGTAAATGGCAATGCTTAACTTCCCGAAAACCCAACTCGTCACATACCAGACATATTAAGGTATTTCTGGTTCGAAGCCACTGGCGGGATTTTGAGGGGCACACCTGCCGCCACCTTCCACAGCGTAAAGTTAGTGGAAAGTAAATTTGATTACAACTAACCAGCGGAGCCGCCTGGACGAGTTAATTTGTAGCCGAACTAAGCAGTAAATCTCCCGGTGAGGACAAACGGGAGCATTCATCGTGTCTGACGTATGTTTTTGTGTCCATAAACCCGATTCGATTCACTCGTTACATTTCCTAATGGAGCCTGGACGCATAATTCGCTCCGTCACATTAAAGGGGATCCGATCAAGTTTTGAAGACGCCGAAAATCCGCATCTGCACACGTATCTGTATCTGAATAGCTAGTCTGACAGGAATGTTGCAACATTTTAAAATCATGGCCACTGGGCCGAACATCTGGTGCGTATTAGGCCAAAACTTCTGTGACGTGTGTTAGTTTTTAACCCCCTCCTGCCTCTGGGGAACTTGGCTTGCTAGTGGTTGAATGAGCTTTAAAGAGTGTTTTCCGTCATTAGACCGCTCCCTGAAACGGTTTTATGAGCTACTCTGCTCTATCTTGAATACACAGAACTGTTCTAGAACACTTCCCCCTTTGTGGTCTTTGAATAAAGAGCACCTAGGAAATTGTGTTAGCATTGTAGCCTGACTTCTTGTTTTTCCAGGATGCCAGACTGACATTTATAACCCCCCTTGTATATTTCCAGTATTGTGTCAGGGTTTGAGGTGTGGTCCCACAGACACCCAAAAAGACAGACTGTCCACATGCCTGTTAATCATCACCCACAGCCTCTGACCGGTCAGGCACGGCCTCCCAAACAGTACTGGGATCACGCCGTTTATTGTTCAGTTGTTTTGTTCTTTGCTCTTAATTGTATTGTTCCACAAATACACAAGCCGTGAAGGTGTAATTTTGTGGACGTCCCCACCCCACACACAGTAGTCATAACAGCGTTTGAGCTCTCGTTGTGTTTGCAGGGACTTTGCTGAGATAGTTATCCTTTGAGGGGATCTTTGCAGAT
This sequence comes from Menidia beryllina, assembly GCA_013363375.1. Taxonomy (NCBI): domain Eukaryota; kingdom Metazoa; phylum Chordata; class Actinopteri; order Atheriniformes; family Atherinopsidae; genus Menidia; species Menidia beryllina. The sequence goes on along the minus strand of JABUIW010000026.1, from coordinate 1,107,835 downwards.
AAGTAGTGCATTTGAGTTGTTTTTTTTTTTATAGAAAAAGAGATGTAGCTGCTCCTAAAATCAAGTGCAAGAAGCTGCACAATTTTCCTTTTTGCATTTATGCATTAAATTGTTAATATTTCCTAGGACAACCTTGTTCAATCACTTGTGAATGACATATCTTGCAGTTTTACTTGATAAACGATTACACAACATAGAATTAACAGTTGGGTGTTTTGGCTGTCAAAATACAAAAAACAAAAATTAAAGTTAGAATATTTTTCTAAAGTCGTCTGATATTAAAAATAAAAAATTACCCTCTATAGAAGTTTGGAAAGATTATAGGATGTAAAGATTTGGCAAAAGATGTTGGCTGCTCCCAGTCAGCCACGCCTAAACTGTGGAGCAAGTGCAAACAAAACGGAAAGTCTGGGGAGGGGGAATACACAGGCTGACTACGTAAGGCGGCAAAGTATAAAACCTCAACACAATATGTCTGGATATAGTTAGAAAAGAGAAGGGAACACAGAAGCAGAAACGGGAATGAATATTTAAAACAATTTTTTTTTTTTTTTTTTACACAACCTGACCAAAACCAGCTGAACAGATGGAGATTTTTCATCCAGAAAACCTGAATGAAATCGTATTGGTTTACCTTCGTCCATGGCAAGGCTTCATTCTGCAAAGCCTATCTGTCAGCGGCTCAATAAAGAAAGGGGAACTGAACCTATGAAAATGGTTGCTTTCATAAGGGAAAACTAAACCTCAAAGTGCAGCACAATGCTACCTGGACAATCAACCGGTGATCCAGTGACCTTTATCTATTCATTCCTAATGAGATATCCTTTAAAATGTCATCAATGTAATCTTTATATTGACAATTTGTAGCTTCAATTTTATTTATTTTATTTTATTTTTATTTTTTTTGTGATTCACTGTTTTTTTATTTTTTTAATTTTTTATTTATTTATTATTATTATTATTTTCTTTAGTTTATTTTCTTTATCAAGCAGCCGAATGAACATTATTTCAGAGATATGATCTTGGTGGTTTTCTGCTGGGGGTCACAGCCCGTTATTACAGGAAGGGACGGACATTTTTTAGATGGAAAAAATAGCGGAGTTAGCCTTTTTTCCGTCGATGACAAAAATGATGTTTTTTTTTTTCTTTATGTTTTTTGGGGGTTAAATATCTGACTGGAATGCATTTGTTTTTCAGGTGAAATCTCAACAGGCAGAAGTCATACGAATCCTGGAGAGCAAAAGCATCCAGTACGAGCTCATCGACATTTCGGTGGGCGGGGAGCTTCGTGATGAAATGAGGAGCAAAGCGGGGGACCCCACAGCCGTCCCTCCCCAGCTTTTCAATGAGGAGCAGTACTGTGGGGTGAGGGACAAAAACACGCACACCAAATCCCTCCCCCCCCCTTTCACAAGTATTCCCAATAGTGAAAGCGTAACTGGAGATCCTTAGCTTGTATTTCACAGCCACGAACAAGAAGTTGGTAGTTCTGGAGTAAATCCGCCTCTAGATCTCGCCTCATGGCGAGATCTGGCGACAGGGGAGTGAAACAGAGTAGTTCTCTAATTGAAAGGCATGATCTAAGATTCTGACGAAAAAAGAAAAAAAACACTAGTAAAACCCCACCTGTACTTGTACATAATTTATGTGGTTTAAATTTGGGGTTCCCTAACAGAGGGGCAAAAAGAGGGGCAACGGCTTAGCACTTTTTGGGTAAAAAAAACAAACTGTTTATCAAAATAACTGTCCAGAAATACAATGGAAAAATGTGCTCCTGAGCTGAGTGAGTTGTCTTTCCCCCATTTACTTCCTACTTAAAAAAGAAAAAAAGAAAAAACAAGATTATAGAATTGAACAAAAAAAATGTATGTTTTGAACCTCGTATGTAACCGGTATGAGGACCTCACAAGAGTATGAGTGGTACATTCAGGATTTTTACCACTGGTTTGGACCACTTCTGGACATGACAGCTTTTTTCCTTGGGCACCAGTCTGGGATTAGGCCTTGATTTCTCAAACCTGGAGGGAATGGAAAAGTCACTATGCTAAAATGCAACAGTTTTCTCTTCTTTTTTCCCCTCCTCCGCAGAACTACGAGATGTTTTCTGAGGCAGTGGAAGCGGACACAGTGGAACAGTTTCTGAAGCTGGCGTGAGGAGGGCAGCGTGAGGCTTTCTCCTGAAACCCCCTCCCCTCCCACCACGCCCCCCCCCCACCCCGCCATCCTGTGGCCTGTTGAACACCCCTACACCCATCCCATCCGCAACTCTGACAGCGTCCGCCCTCCTCTCTGTTTACGCCATACTGAAAAATGCCAAAAATCCCGAATCAAACCAATCAGAAGACGCATGTTGTCCCTACTGCACAGTCCAGCTCCAAATCAGTCTTAATCTGTTTTCCTGTGTGTCTTTTTATGTCCTTTGTTTCCCCCCCCAAGACCTTTTCACACGTCTGACTAGAGTTCCTAATTACTCCCAGTCCTGGAGGAATCAGCCGGCTGGGTAAAAGTGCTGTAATTAGGTCGACTAATCTCGGCTGCGGCCACATGATCGCTGGAGATTAAACTAATCCAGCGAATGACAACGTTCAGCCCAGAATCAGTCCGCTCCCCCGCAGACCAAACACAATCATCAGTCAGTCTTAAACACCGCGCCGTCTTTTTCTCCAGCTTTCCGCCTCCTGAGTTAAACGTGCAAACACGAACCAAAGTAGCAAGGGGCCGGAAAGTCTGGCTTAAGAATCGGAGACAGGCCGGTGACATCAACTGATTTTGGTGCATAGGCGTCCACACGCTGTTTTGGGTTATGAGATGGAGACCCACTGTAGCTCAATTTCCTGCTCTGACCCATTCCCAGGGTTTGACCAACAGTACAATACCTATTTACTTGGACCTATTTCATATCTAGAGCCCAGACTGCTAAACATCTGAAGGTACATTTGAACTTTGCTGTGAACAGAAGTTCCACAGATACAGTTGTCATGTTGATATCGGAACTTATCACCCTTTTTTTCTTTTGTCTTAATGCAAATCCATCTTTTTAGATCATACCGAAGGAAATGAATTGCCGAGTAGTGCCGAAGCTACAGTTTAAAAGACTGAGATCTTGACCCATGTATTTCGTTGGGAAATGTAGGAAATTTCTGGGATTTGCATTGTGGAATCCCTGTGCTGCAGATGCTATTCAAAGGCCCATTTCAGTATTAAATCCATTTATAGGTTATCCCCACCAGACGTTTCACAGTTTAGCTGTTAAAAGCTGTTTAGCTGCTTTCACCGGAGGAAAAGTATCTACACGTTAAAGAAGAACGTGCCAAGCCGAGAAATGGCTGGATTTGGTGTCCGGGTGTAGATTTTGACAGTCTCCTTAAAGGCCGAAGATGTTGGTCATAAGTTCGTCGAGAGGGCCCATACTTAATTTTAGTGTCCTGCGGACCATTTATAAACCATTCCATATTTGGTGCCAATAGACTGCATCTTTATTGGATATTCACGGTAGTGTTAGCGTGTCCCACCTGACCTGCATTCTCCTTACTTATACTGTCCAACGGGAGGATGCTGAACCGGTAGAAGGGAGTGTCCGTGGCGAGCGTCCCGGCAATTTGCCTGTAAAGATGTGAACCCGATAGCCTTCCGCTTTGTAGCCTCTACTTGACACTGTTTTCTAGATCCGGCTTCATGGGAGACGCAGGGACATGACTATGCACTGAAATGCTGTTTCATTTTGAACAGGCTTAAAGGAAATCCAGAACGAGGCTTTTAGGCTCACCCTAGTCGGTCTTACCAGCCTTTGGGGGCACACGGGGAAACTGAAGGCTTCATTAAATTCTTTTTTTCAACGTTTGCCTTCCCTTCCATCGATTCCACCTTCCGCATGATTTCCCCCTGAACAGCCGTTGACCTTCTTGTACCCACGTGGGAGCCCCTGTGATTTTCTCACCTAATGTTTGTGCACTGTTTTGTAAGTCGATGGTCGTAGACGTTTCGCCTGTTTTTGATGTGTTCACTTTGAATCATTGTTTAGACATTCCATTCTGAGCTCCTGCTTTTGCTTTTGGACCAATTCTCTTTGGCCAAAAAGAAGAAAATAGGGAATAAAATGCTGTTGTCTTCCAAGAAGATTGTGAAAAGTGATTATGGTTTGAGCAAATAAAAAGGAGTTGAATCAGTCTGTGTGAATTTGGATTTCTTGATGGGACAATGATTCATTGTCCCTCGCCTTTTTGTATGTTGTTCATAGAGGGACACTTCAGTTTGAAGAGGGTTTAAAAAACTCGGATTACATCTGCTACCTTTTGAAGTGCCATAACAGAACAATGCAATACATGCCAGAAACCCTGGCCGAAAGGCTAGGTTTTAGACATATCTTTTGGGCTAAATTCAAATGCATAAACTTGACATTTTAGACTTTTATACCTGGAGTCTGTATTAAATGCCAAACAAAGTCAGAAGTCTGACTACTGGGAGGAACAATTTTGAAATGTAAACCACCAATTAAACAAGGTTGGCATGTCAAGGCTGAAATGCCTCGTTTCTCCTGTAGGGGACGCTGTTTGAACATACTGTTCGAGCACATTGAAGATGAGCGATAAACGAAGAAAAAATAAACTAACCAGGAAATGCAGGAAATGCCAAAACTACTGTCAAAATAAAACACGTAAAACTAAAATAGATTTGCCTGTTCGTACAAAACGTAAAACGGATTTGAGTTTTTTTAATTAAAAATGGTTCACGATTCAACACTATGTCTTTTATGCAACACACACGTATCAAGACGCGAAATAGGACACAATTGTTCGTGAACTCGGGAAACTGTGTTGCCGTTAACAAACTAACAAATATAGCAACATAACATTTTCACTACTTTATTTTGAAGATAATACCGGAAATTCAGCTATGGCTTCACATTTGCTAGCTCTTCTGACTGAAAGGAGGAAGCTCTGAAATTTGACAGAGACCTGCAGAGGTAATGTAAGTTATATTACTCTGACTTCTATATGTAAAGGAACAAATAGACTAAGGTGATATTTCCGTCATTGACCTGCTTCTTCCAGCTCGTATCGACGCTGTGTGACTTGTGAGCAGCATCTACACTGGTTAGCTGGCTAAGCTAAGCTAGCTGACACTTCATACAAGAATGTAACAAAATGTTAGCAGCTGCTTCTTAAAACGATATTAGCTGGATAAAGTGCGACAAAACGATGCTCGGGTCTCAGTTTAGTAAAGTTTTGCCCCCTCAGTTATTATTATTATTAGCAACTGTCAGATTTTCTGTCAAAGCTCTCAGTGTTTATGTTGTCAAAGACAGCAGCAGGTGTAGTCTCACCATTAGCATTAGGGAACTTTGCTTCGAAAATTGTATTCCTTTTTTAAATGAAAAAAGAATCCTGTGGATCAAATCTTCATTCCTGTATTTATTAGCAATCCCAAGAAATATTTTTTTTCTTCTCGGCATCACAAGTTTCAAAGTGCTCGTCGACACTTAAAAGAGAGGATTGTTTATTTTAAAGACACCAGTTAAAATAATCAGGAAGTATTTTGCATATATCTATTTTGTGTTTGACTCATTAATATATGTATACCCTTTTTAAATAATTATTGCATAAAAAGGTGATTTGTATCATTCTGAGAGTTATACTGACTGAAAATCAGTGAATATATTTACAACCATAGAGTTACACAAAACCTTAACTGTTGGATCTAAATGTTTGTCTTCAGCTTCTTCCACCTGCACATTGAGTTAGGTTATAGCTCAGAATTCCCTTGAAAATCAAGTGCTGCAGAAAATTGTATATGTTTGTGTTGTGTCATTATGATGATCATTAGTAACCTATTGATATCTATATTAAGCTTTATTGCTTTGTTGAAGCAAAGAATCAAATAATAATTGGTGAAGCTGAATGACCTGATACCTCAGGTTCAGAAATGGACTCAGGGTTGGTTCTGTATTCGATCTCAGCGATGTTGACTGCCTCTGTTTTCCTCCTCCATTCTAACTCCATCTCTACAGCTGCACATAGAGATGAGCGTCCCGGACTACATGCAGTGTGCTGAGGACCACCAGACCGTGCTCGTGGTGGTCCAGCCGGTCGGGATTGTGCCCGAGGATCAGTTCTTCAAGATCTACAAGCGCATCGCCAGCGTGAGCCAAGTGAGCATCAGGGACTCCCAGCGGCTCCTCTACATCCGCTACCGGCACCATTACCTGCCCGAAAACAACGAGTGGGGCGACTTCCAGACGCACCGCAAAGTGGTGGGCCTTATTGCCATCACCACCTGCGGCACCTCCAAGGAGTGGCCCCAGACGGCCGAGCGCTTTCACGGTCAGAAGGAGGTGTACAGCTCGACGCTGTACGACTCGCGGCTGCTGGTGTTTGGGCTCCAGGGCGAGATCACCGAGCAGCAGCGTACGGACGTGGCCTTCTATTCCAGTTTTGAAGAGTGCTCTGACGTGGAGCGGAGAGTGGAGGACTTCGTGGAGTCCATATTCATCGTTCTGGAGTCCAAGCGGCTTGACCGAGCCACTGATAAGTCTGGTGACAAGATACCACTGCTGTGTGTGCCCTTTGAGAAGAAAGACTTTGTGGGTTTGGACACAGACAGCAGGTGAGTTATTTTCAGCTTTGGTTCATTAGCTTTATTAGATTCATTAGATCTAAGTTCATTTGGTTCATTAGATTTAGAAACTTTTTTAGAAATGCTGCCATATTTTGAACAGTCATTGAAAAAACTCATTTTATTCTGTATGTTGGTCGGTTTGTGTTTCGTTGCTCCTTGCACGTCAGCCTTGCCTGCTCACAAGTTCTCAAAAAAATCTGTTATTTGATTTTTGCTGTATTCATTTTCTTTTCACTGCCTTGCTTTATGTGTCTTTCTTCTTTTTTTCTCTCATACTGTCCTGTGAGTTTATTGTTGGGTGCGAAAAGGTGAGACGTTAGAGCCACGACCTAGTTTACCCATCCCGATCCCATCAGCTTTAGCTCCGCCCCCAACGACCCTGTACTGTTGTCCATTTGTCCATGACTCCGAACCAAACTCATCGCTCCTTCACAGCCTTCAATGTGTACGCAAAATATGCTAGCAAACAAAACAGTTTTCTGATCTGATTGAGTAACTTTGATGGCCAAGTGTTCATTGTTCATTCGATCTTTTCCACAGCCAATGAGGCTTTAGATCTTGACCTCTGTACGTTTCAGAGTTGATAATTCTCATGTTCGGCTCCCTTTCCTTAATAGTTTGAGAATAGATTTAACAGGTGGCTGAAGATGGTCCAGGTGAAAACAGCTACCAGATTTGATTTGACGATGGAGATTCCACCTATTCTGTGCACTTTATGTTAAACTAGTATGCCACCCAGTTTAGTCTATAATTGCTTTGAAACTCAGTTTCTTCTTTGCTGGTAAACTTTATCACCTCAACACAAAGATTTGTCCCAGTTCAGCTGGGAAAAAAAAAATCCTTAAAAATGACCCACTCTCATAATTTCCGCCCTGCTTCCAAAAAGACGGAATGCAATTGAAATGAATAGGACATGTACTGTAATACCAGATGTATCTTTTATATAATTTTAAAATTCTTGTCAGGAAATATTTGTATTATTTGGGGAAAACGTAAGTTTTAAGTACCTAATGCCCCACTTAGATTGGATGTTTATTCGTATGAAAACCCGCCTAGTGAAGTTTATCTCACCTATTGAGTTCAAACCAGTGTTGTGAAGGAGGGGCTGATGTTTGGACTGTGACCCCAGCTTTAAAGAAGATTTGTCATTGTGAAGGCAAAGTTTGAATTTGTTTTAAATGTCTCAGCGACACCCTGGCTTCGCAATGGTTCTCGTAACTTTTGTCATGAGAGCATTCACTTACATTCCAGCTACTGCTGAAAGCTTTAAAGGACAAGAACCTGGCATTGGCTTATTTTATTCCTCTGGCTCTACTTGCTGTGATTTGTTTTCATCAGCTGCCTTTTTATTGACTGTTCCATTCAGTTTGTTTCAATTTTATTTTTAAAGCGCCAAATAAGAACAAAAGTCTATGTTTTAAGAGAATCCAAGTCATTGTTACATACACAAAAAAAAAGTCAAATCAATTCCATTTTATGAAATTCCAAGTTAGTCTAAATCATACGGGTCAATTAAAAAAACATCAAACTGCACTCAACCTTAACTTTATTCTAATCTATTCCAAAATTCTGAGCGTGCAAGAGGTGACTGTGGGAAGAAAAAAAGTCTTATTTAACAGGAAGAAATCTCTAATAGCACGAGACTCATTCATTGGCCGTTGGTGGCCATCTGCATTGACCACCTGGGGTTTGGGAGTCCCGGAAAGGGAGACAACAATTATTGGATGTCTGTTAACTGAAAGCTGTACCTCCAATACCTCCAATTCTACTGTTATAAACTCTTGGAACCACAAGTAGACCGGCAGTCTCAGAGCAAAGTGCTCTGTTGGGAAAATACCTAATAAGAGGTCTTCAAGACTTGGTGGAGCTTGGACATTAATTAATAGCATTATTTGTGATGAGCAGAATTTAAAAATCTATTTAACAGGACTATGGAGAGAAGCCAGAACTGGATCAATAGGATCTCACTTTTGAAATTTTGGGCCGAACCCTGGCTAGTTCTTTCTGAAGCTCCCATCTGAGTGGTAGAGATATTTTGGTGATTATATTAAAGAAGTTTCTGCTCATTACTTCATTCCACAAGTCCACTGATCATGTGCTGATCCACTTTATCGTCTTCCCTTTGACCTCCCCGGCCTTTCCAGGGATCAGACGTCTTGCGCAATAATTCAGATTCTCCCCGAGTGCTGTTATACGTCCTCTGTATCCCGCTATAGTGGTGCCCTCCTCTGTCCTATTGTGCAAGACTGAAGGGCCACAGGACCGCTGATTTCCTGTGTCCTTCTCTCTCTTGCTTTTGCTCTCCCAGCCTGTCCCCCCCCCCCTTTTTGTAGCTGACTGATGCATCTCCTCTCCTGGTCTCCTGCTGGCTAGAAATACCACTAGTTCAAAATCAGAGCTTCCTCAAAAATGGCTTTCAAGATACCTAAGGAAACTTTTTTGTTTTTTTTCATGGGCTACAGCCTCTGAACTCACCCCTCTTCCCCCCTGCTGCTTTCTCAACAGGCATTACAAGAAGAGGTGCCAGGGACGCATGAGGAAGCATGTGGGAGACTTGTGTCTGCAGGCGGGCATGCTGCAGGACGCCCTGGTCCACTATCACATGGCAGTGGAGCTGCTCAGGGGAGTTAATGACTTCCTCTGGCTTGGCGGTAAACCTTCAGGAGTCTTGATTTTCCCATTTAAAAAAAAAAGAATATGACAGTTGGGGTCTCGGATGTCTGATATGAGGTTTTGCTCCTTGTGGTGACCGAACAGCTACTGTTTCCTAGTAATTGTTGCAGGGAGCTGCTCCAATGGATAAAGGGGCTTTGATCCTCCATTAGTACACTGATGGTTTATGTTGATTACTGCAAAATAATGTTTGTCCATCAGATAAAGTAGAAACTCATTATCAATAACAAATGAGATGCAAATTGACAGAACTAATTACTTAAGCCAAATACTACCATGTGAAAAAATAAGGCACACCCTCTTTTCATTATAAGCTTCTATGTAGCAGAACATAATAAAAGTAATGACGGTGGCAAGATGCCGGCAATGATCTTGGTGAGGCCATTGTCGCTGCTCATCAATCTGAGAGGATTTGGAGGGTTATTTAGAAAACTTTTGGAAATATGTCCATCACGTTGCAAAGAGAATAGAATTCCACATTCAGTTTATCAGTTTGACTTCTGTAAGTATTGGAAAGTTTAAAATGTGTGGTTTATTTATTGTACCTCTTTCAGACCTGATTCGCAACCATTTTTACTTATTGAATAAATATTATAGAAAACTGTGTTAAAGCAGCCTTACTGTCAAGGCACACTGGTCCAAAAAGCTACAGATAAGATGATTAGCCAGGGTAGTTCATGTCAGAATGGCAATTTATCCATCAGTTGAATGCTTTTCCTATTTCTTCTATTATTGTGTCTTTGGACACAACTTCTGTGGCGTTCTGTTGGTGAGGCAGAATTTTTAAAGACAAAACCTAGACTCTGACATTGATAAAAAGCATGAGCCCAGCTGAGCAGTTCCAGAACATACGGAGAAATGTTTGCCATGTGTCTGTTTGCAGCTGCGTTGGAGGGGTTGTGTTCTGCCTCGGTAATATTCCACTACCCCGGGGGCACGGCGGGGAAGACGGTGGGACGCAAGCCCAGCATCTCTCAGCCGGCCGACGCCGGCAAACGCCACAGACCAGGTGAGCGACTCGGCCGAGCAGACAGGGCTGGCCCATGTGAGCGAGTGGGAACGTATCTGTCTGGCCTAAAGCTTTGCTCAGAGCTGCTTAATACGTGTGCATCCTAACATGCTGTTAACACCTTGTGATACAAATACTGCTCTGTGTGCATCTTCTGTAAATGTAAAAGATAAACGTTTAGAGGGGACAGACTAAAGGATAAGGGATGGGGCTCCGCTTGGGATGATATTAACAAATTTAGTTAAAGTTGTAACTGATTAATTTGTTTATGAGTAACTGTAACTAGAGTAACTAGATCTATCTATCTATCTATCTATCTATCTATCTATCTATCTATCTATCTATCTATCTATCTATCTATCTATCTATCTATCTATCTATCTATCTATCTATCTATCTATCTATCTATCTATCTATCTATCTAT
>JABUIW010000026.1:1045251-1090873 GCA_013363375.1 Menidia beryllina | reverse complement strand
ACTCACTCACTCACTCACTCACTCACTCACTCACTCACTCACTCACTGAAACGCAGTGAAACCACAAACGTACAACTGCTACAGGAATATATCGAGCTGGATTAACAAAGAAAGAAAAAAGCTCAGAGAGCCAACCAAAATCTGGAAGAAGAAATTTTGTCAACTTGCTTGTTTTCCTTCATATATTAGGTTTTAGGTTTCCTTTATAAAACTCGGCAAGTACAAATGCAGATAGTGTGTAGGATATTAAGGTGCCAGAAAAAACATGGAAATAAGAAGAAAAATAAAGCTTTTTATCTTAAATTACATCTAAATTGTCAACATTACTCTTTGCCGATAACAACTAAGGATTACTGGAAAAATAACATTATTCAATGCTATGATGGCATCCCATTCAAATATCCAATAAGATAAAATAAGAAAGCGATTACTTTTTATATTAAAGATATCAACTTGGCCTTGACATCAGAATGTTCAACAAATACTCTCCCCCCGGCAGTTTTTCAGCACCATAACTCATAGAGAAAGGAAGGGCTGTGAACGCTTACTTTCCTGGATGTTAGAGGTTGTAATTCTTGCTTTACACTGACTGATTGTTTCAGAACTAGTTGTGGTTGTAAAATGCTGCCGTGTTCAACTGAGATTTAGAAGCGGCGCGATGAAGCACGGCGCCCAAGCGGTTTACGGTCATTACGATTCTATCAACGCAGCTGTCCGAGGAGGAGAAGATCCAGCGGTACAGCATCCTGTCTGAGCTTTACGAGCTGATCGGCTTCCATCGGAAGTCGGCCTTCTTCAAGCGCGTGGCGGCCATGCAGTGCGTGGCCCCCACCATCCCGGAGCCTGGCTGGAGGGCCTGCTACAAGCTGCTGCTGGAGACCCTACCAGGATACAGCCTGTCTCTGGATCCAAAGGACTTCAGCAAAGGTAGGTGATGGACACCAGACGGGTTAGATATTTAGACAAAAAAAAACAACAGAATTTTCATGCGTCATATCCGAGACTCTCTCTTCAGGGTTTTTCACATGGAGACCACCACCTTTCTCAGAAAGAAGCACAGACAAGAACTGACCCGGGCTTTCAGAAGCCCAACAGGTTTTGCCAGTGAAAAACTGAGCTTGCTCTGACAAGAAACTGCACAGACGTTTCCCCGTTGCCTTTTGTGGTCGCCTCTCTAGGAACATTGGGAGGGGTTTTTACTCTCACTCTTAATCTCTGGCCTTGTTTCTTCTGTGAGCAGTTAATAGATTTGAAAATGCTCAAATTAGAATTGAAACCCCATCCAGAATTTTTTTTTGTGGTCACAGGCAACACTCATTTGCAAAAAGTAAAGTTATTTTTGTTTGAACTTTTTGTCTCTAAATCAGAGGAAACATCTGGGCGTAGACCTAATCTAGTCGGGCATGTGCGCAATACTGTTTCTATCTTATTTCTAATGTCTCAAACCAGGTTACACAATGTTCCAGCAATAGTTTAAAATAACCCCGGACCAGGGTAAAGTTGGGCTGGAGGTTTTACTTTTCTTTTAACGAATTTGAGAATGACACTTTAAATAAAGGTTTTTTTTTTTTTATTCTTTCACATCAACAAAAAAAGCCATGGCCGTTATTAGACCCAGTCACCCAAACACAAACAGTAACCCAGAGCTGATCAGAAAAAGGAATGCAAACAAAAAAAATCCTATTCCCACTTTATTTACAAGTTTCCATCCCACAAGATCATCTCCAGAGAAAAGATGTCCCTTGAAGACGCACGTTGTGTAACTGAGCAACGTTTTCCAAAGCGTTTTTCTGAAGCCATACACAGTCTCAGTTGTGTTTGCCTTTTCTCCACCATGACAAGCCTGACTTGCAGATTTTCTAAGAGGAGAAACTTTTTATTTGTGCTTTTCAAACGCCCCCCCCCCCAAAAAAAAAACACCCCAAAAAACAATGGAGTAGCATCAGCTGCTTAGAATTCCCTCAGAGCTGACAGAAAGGTAGGAAAGGACGTCCACGAGCCTTTTTCTGAGAAATAAACTGGGAACGAATTTAAGACGCGAATCCAATTTAGAACGAAAACGGCGGTGCACGATGCTTTCTAATAGGGCTGCTGTGCCCTGAGACAAGAGCAGAATCTTTATCTCCGTTAACAAAACCGTGGACGCTATCGTTTTCCCTCACCTTGTTTCCTCTTGCCTCTGTTCACACTCCCGTTGCTCTGTCAGGGGAATTTCGGGAGTTGCTGCTTAGGCGTTCATTATTGCGCCGTATAATAGCAGTGTGTGTCATCTCATCGCCCTACACGGCAGATCAGAGGCAGCCGGAGGATACGGAGGCTTTTGAGTGAGGGTTTACATGACAGTGCAACTGCCTGGCCCTGGCAGCACAGTCATTATCTTGGCGGTGTGTTAATTGGATTGCGAGACACCTCCAGTTCGGGTCTGAAAATACCACAAATGAAGCCGTTTTTTTGTTTGTTTGTTTTTTTTTCGGTGTGCGCTGGAGTGAGCGCGGCATCCTCAGAAAAAACGCAAAGTGTCCTTTGGATTACTGTCCCCCCCAGATAAACGGCAGTGTTGGCAGACAGGTGGAAGCTGGCTATTTTTGGGCTGCTTCGTGGGTGCTGTTTCTCATCGAAAAAAAAAAAAGGAGAGGAAAGGAAAACTGCTTATGACTGCATGTGCAGTTTGTTCAGAAGACAGAAGAAGTCAGGAAGAATAACAACTCTGGCGGAAAAGTGCTGAGAACCGAAAAGCATCGGGGACATGATTTGATGTTATGGGATGTTTTATTTAAGCTGAGAAGACGTCTGAGTGTTTATCGAGTATCCCTCTTCTTCCTTAAGGCCGCCCCAGATCAGGTCTCCTCTAGTTTTTCTTCCCCGCGCAGTGAGTCAGCAGTCGGCTTCTGACAGTGGAGCTGGGCATCTTGTTGGGGGTGGAGGGGCCCTGCGGCACATTTTCTTTTGATAATACATCACCGGCCAAGCTCACATCGGTTCGGAGGAGGCGTTATAATTTAACAAAGGGGATCCTTTATCCTCTCCTTTATCTCAATCAGATTATGTGTAGCCTGGCTTTAGTGCCTTAAGTGTTCTAAATGTACAGAGTAAAAGTGATAAAGACCTGCCACACGCCTGTTACATTTATATATAGGCATTTAGCAGATGCTTTTATCACAAGTGACTCAAAAGGATAAATGAGAAATGACAGTTAAGTATATTTTAAAGAACAATTTACAGTAAATAGTGATAACATGAAGAGTCTGCACCAAAGAGAGGGTATGTTTTTGGTAGGTTAAGTGCAGCTAATGAGATGCAGCAAGGGGAGGGGGGGGGGGGGGACAAGAAGCGTAGTTAGTGGTTAGTTTCTTATGAGAGTAAGTGCTCTGGGAAAAGCTAAATTCCAGGAGCTTACTAAAGGAACAGGAGCACCCCTTGTGACTGACCAGACCGAATCAAGGACCAAGGTGTTCCAAAAATGAAAAAATTTCAATTTGATAATATCAAAAAATTATAACAAAAGGTCATACTTACATATAATACAACTAAGATTATAAATAACCCAACTGAGGTCAACTGAACCGCAACCAAACACAAACCAAACTGACCTCCAGACACAGAACCAAGGCTGCTTGAATAGAGGTGGACTGCCCTAAACTTCCCACATGGGGGAGGAACATAATAGAAATAAAATAAACACAGAAATTAACAAAATAGAAGCAAAATCACATTTAACTTAATAAAAATAATATATAAAAATAAAAAAACTTGGGGCTCAATTGAATTTAGCTTCAAAATAAATATATTCCCCCTCCCTCAGTCTTTGGAACAATGGTGTCTTCCAAGGCTTCCACCTCTAGCTGGATTATAATTGGGGCCCTTAATGGTGGTGGTAGTAGGAGCATCCACCAATGGGATGCCAATAGACAATAGTCTGGAGCAGTGTTTCCCGACCCGGGGCCTCAAGGAACACAACCCTGTATGTTTTCCAACTTCCTGCTCCAGCACACGAGAGTCCAGTGAATGGGTCTTCATTAACCTTCTGCAGTGCTCAAAAGCTGTCCCATGTGTTTGAGTCAGGTGTGCTGCAAGCAGGAAAACTGGAAAACGTGCAGAGCAGTATGCCTTGAGGGCCTGGGAAAGAAACACTGGGCTGGAGTTCCTGGTGGGGGGGCGTTACAAGATGATGTCCTTTGGAGGACCCATAGAGCCAAGGGGTAACCCAGATCTTCATGAGAGTTGAAGCAGGTGAATGCAGACCCAGAAATCCCTCAGTGGGCTTGCATCAGCGGTTTGGCTTTTGACCCAGGCAGCTCTAGCTCTAGCTCATTGTTAATTGAGATACGTTCTTCTCTGTTCAGAGAGGGAACGTGTGCCTTTAAGGGATATCCAAGACAAGAGGCAACGCCATATTCCAGACAATCTGCAACTGTTTTCCCACACAAGCAGAGTGAGCGGTTAAGAGGGTGTCGACTTATGAACAAGGACTGTACCAGGAGCTAATGCCTCTTTTTTTCGTTAGTGCCTACTCAGCCCTACATGGTGCGGCCTGGCACGGCTCTACACGGTTTAGAGCTGTCACAATTTATGGCCGAAAAACGAGCTGACCGGTGCATGAAGTTATTTAACCGCGATACAAGAACAAGCCAACTGTGACGAAGATCACGGCAACTACAAACCAGCAAAACCTCAGTTTGGATCGGGGTGTTGGTTCACATATCAGGCAATTCCAATGTTCATTACTGAAGTAATGAAAGTGGACATTTTTGGTTGTTTTGAGCAAGGTTCTTGTCACGGAGTAGCCATCTAATCATGCGACTCGCTGGCCAACACAGCCCCGAGGAGATCCCAGCTCAGTAGGTGCTAAAGTTGTAACGGTTTAGTGGAGCCAGCCCCTAGTGGAAATGCAAAAATACACTGTAGAGCCTAGTGGAAAAGCGCCCTAAATGACTTGTTGTGCCTGGAACGGCCTGATCTTTCTTATGTAGAATAGTTTACAGTGGCCCGACCGGGATGCAGACGCCATATGGTCAAAGGTCAATTGGTCATAATTTGTAACGCCTAATATGATATGTCAATAACAATCTGACATTCGCACAGGGACTGTGGAGTCATCTGGAAGTGACAGCTAGAGCTATGGATCATCTGCATAAGGCGATGAAAAGTGGATGATTGCACCTATTGAGATGCAGTATAAAGCAAAGAGGAGGGGGGTTTATTACTGCATGCAAATGCTAGCAACTAAAGGAAAAATGTAATAGAAATGTAGTATTTTACATAGATTTGTTGCTAAAAAAATGCAACAAAATTCTTAAATCTGCATGTTTCAGCGTTTTGACATTTATTTGAGCCTTTTTTAACAAACACATACAAGTAAATAATTATCAGTTCTCTTCAATGATAAATGCATGAATGACATTGAAAAAAAAAAACACATTCTCCTGGCAGCTTATCAACAGTTTTGTTGAGAGATACGTTTTCAGTCTTTACTAACGGCAGACCAGTCAAACACACGCACTCTGTATATTAAGCTACATTGTTTTAAATCATATATATTGAACTCTGGTATGTTGCCACAGATTATCTGAAAAGAGATGTCTTCCTGATAATAGCATATTGCATTTAAGTTCTAGGGCACCAATACTACCTTCACCTTTTGCAGTCATGCATTGGTATATAATATATATAATAGACATAAGTTTTTTTTTCCCATTAATGGCAAAAACATGGCATTATCTCACCTCTAAACACCCGACAACCTTTTTCTGTCCATCTCAGAGAAGATTGTGTCCTCTCAATCCACTCAGAAAATGGTTTTCTGATCCTATGTGTTGATTATGGTAGTATGGTGACCAGCACCATCACTTCAAAGCAAGAAAGTTTCAGATTTGAATCTCCGTGTGACTGTGTGTACACGAGTTTTCTCTTGGTGCTCCATCTTAAAGTCTAAAAAAACAAGTACGTTAGCTTAATTGAAAACTCTAAATTGCCCCCAGGCATGAATATTAGTGCGTGTGATTGATCGTCTAAGTGTGGACCTGGCATGGTGTTCCAACATTGATTCTTAGATAAAGTTTGACACAGAGCGGTGAGTCATAACCCATTCTGGCATGGACAATAAGCTTCTGGCAGTTGCTTCTTTTATACCCAATCCTGACACCTTTACCCTTTGCCACAAACTTGCCTAATTGAAGAACCTTTTCAGAGCTTTGTTACTTGTATCGTCATTAATGGGATATCTCTTTTTTTGTCATTCGCAACTTTTTCTTGTCTATGTAATCTTAAATTAGTTTGAAAAAGAAAGAAAACAAGTTAGGGAAAATATCCTAAATAATAACCTTTTAAAAATGATTTCTCCCAATGGTGATCTAAGAAATTTTAGTCTCCAGTGTTCAGATGTATGATTACTAGGTGATATTCCAGTCCTCAGGGTGTGAACCCCTTTCTGTCCTCTCTGTCTCAGGCACCCACAGAGGCTGGGCCGCCGTACAGATGCGCCTGCTGCACGAGCTGGTCTACGCCTCCCGCCGCATGGGCAACCCCGGCCTGTCCGTACGCCACCTGTCCTTCCTGCTGCAGACCATGCTGGATTTCCTATCCGATCAAGGTAAGCGCACCGTAAACACGCCAGCGCTCTCAAAGAGGAGGGGATTCACTTTACATCTTTTTGCTTTGCCTTTAAAAGAAACATCCGTGCTGTTCCTAATAATTTCTGTCTGATTTCTTGTGCGTAATATTATGTGACGTTTGCCAAACAGAACTTTGTCATGGCATGACTGCAGCATTGTGCTCTGAGCAGGAATAAGGAGATTTTACTTGACCCAAGATGGGTCACTGGTCACATAATAGTCCAGTCCAGTGTAATCTGTGTTTGGCCGAGGAGTGTTAAAATGCAGAGAGAGACAAGAAACCAACTAATGCGTGGGAACAAGCTGAAGGAGCTCATGGTATAAAATATTAAACATCAGCTCTGGGACTCATGGAGAGGCTGTTGCTAAGATGAGCCTTTTTAAAAAATAGTTTGCTGAACAGATATCACTGTCTCCTGTTTTGAACTCTAAATTTCTGCAGTATTTTTCTCCCAGAAGCACCAAGATGAGAGAAAAAAAGGCAATTTTTGGTCCGTTGCCGTGAATTGAATCCGCTTCTCATGAGGGCTTGACTTTGCGAGCTGTGCAACGATCAGTCATGACATGCAAAAATGGAGAGGCCCCTTTTTTCTCCTGCAAAAAACAAACCTGACCTGTAAAGGCACAAACTCCATTTGAGCCTAGCAGATGTGCGGGGACGTGTGGCGTCATGCTGTCTGAAACGCATCCATCACATGCCCGTAGTTGTGAAGTGGGGTCGGACGTCTCAGAGATGCTCCGTTGGACTGAGTGCTACAGAGCCAGTCAATATTCTAAGACCAAAATCACCCAATTTTAAGAAATTCCGGCAACGTGAACACGACAAATGATCCAGCTAAAAAGAGGCTGCTGCCATCAGAGGTGAACATCCCCGTGTATCCTGAGGGAGTCTTCCCAAGGGATCAATAAAGTACTGTCTAAGTACTGTCTAAGTCTATAAGAAAAAGTAGCATGAATATGAAAAGCCAAAAGTTTTGCATAACTTTTCAAGATATTCTGTAAGGGTCAACTTTTACATTTGGAAAAACATAAAGCCAATGAATAACGATCTTGTATCCAGATGAAACGCATGAGCTATGTAGTTTTAGCATGTTCACCTGTAGGAATAAAGGCTAACATGCAATTGTCCAAACATTCACCGACTGTAACAACTTCAGTCCTCTGAGTCAGTTCCAAAATGCGTTGCTCACACTTTGTGCAAACCTATTCTCTATTAACCCACCAATCCACGGAGCATAGATTTAATTTCTCCAAATTTAATTTTTTCGTTTTCCAAATGTTATTTTTCGTTAGCTATTATCTGTGCAAATTCTAGTTTCCAGTTGCAGAATGCAGCACTGGCTAGTCTGTGGGTACACAGTTAGAGGATATGGTTTGCTAGTTTGACGCTAATACTTTGTAGTAGGCTTTTTAAATGTTTTTTTTTTTTTGTAGCATTCAGGCTTTGACTGTCTCCCAAGGTTCCGATTCCAGACCAGGCCTTAAAATCCTGAAGAGAAAATTGAATTACTATTCTTCACCATTCCACAGTTTTTTCTCTTACTAATAAAATTGCCCTAAACTAGGACATATATTTCCAAATATATATTACATTGCTTAACCAACTGCTAAATAACACTAGTGACAGAGAAAACCAGATCGAACTTCTAGACTGGAACAGCCTAATCCTTGTTCAAAATAGTCATACTTGATATTTTCCATTGAAATGTCACTTATTTTATTACGTTATCACTAAATGATCACTAGCTTTTAGGTTAACTGTGATGAATTTGATTTTCCTTGTCATAACTTCACTAACTAATGTCCAGATGCTGTTAACTGAACAGATGAGTGTTTCAGTGTTAGCAAAAAAAACGGTATGCCATAGCGACTTTGAGAAATTATTATTTTTTTCCTTTTCCTTTTTTCCCCCCATACTTAATAACATGCCAGAAAGATTAATTTCAGTCCCCAGTCCTTTCTTTTTTTTCCTTCCAAGCAATAGTATTTATTGTTTTTGATGATTTATGGATCACTTGTGCTATTTTTTTCTTCTACTTTGCTGATATTTTTTTCGCAATATCAGACGGAAGACGTTTAAATTATTCATGAAGAGCGTTGGCATGTCTGTTTGTGTTCTGCCAGTAGTTTTCATCTCTCGGTGTGATTGGAATTACTGCTCGACAGACAAATGATCCCGTTGTCTGTGCCGTCGCTGCTTATTTGAAGCTTCAGTCTCACGGCTTCCTTTCGGTGCTCATCTAGTTGCTCCCTGGGAGTGATGCATCTCAAATCAAATGCAGGGACGGGAAAAAACAGCATTGGTATCATGTGAGGACCTGCTTTAAGTTTAAGATGGTGAACCTGCTCAAAGAACGAAGAGACAAATACATTCGAATATGATCTATTTTTTCATTGATCCATTTGTCAGTCTGGGTTCAGAACATTAACATTAAGTTACTGCTCTCTGTTGATACACAAAAGAAAGTTTCTTTTGGCTGGTGACTCTTACAGTTTAAATAGATTGATGGTAATTCTGTTTTCAAAACTCGTCACAGTTGCAAAGATATACAAGTATCTTCATAATTTGCTACTTCTTAGATGGAAGATGGAATTGACAAAAAGAACTTGACCGTACCTTTGTCCTTTTCCCTGCTTGTCCTGAGGTGTGTTGGTGAGAGGAAATATACCTGAAAATGGTTCATGTTTAGGTATTTTTGGTGCCAGTAAGTTCTCTAGGGAATAAAAAGTGACACTACATATTGGTAAATGCTTTGGTTAAAAATAGGGATGCTTAAATTCAAACGAAACAATGTTAAAGAGAGAAATCCTGAATTGGATATAATAGTTCAGGAAGTCCAGGAATTGTAGTCAATGTTTTATTCCCAAACCCACGTATATTTTTATGCTGAGACTCATTTGACATCACCTCCTAATTTGCTCCTCACTTTGAAATTACTTGGATTGCATAAATTACAAAGCTCGTACGAAAAAAAAAAGTCACTCACTCGTAATAGTTTTTTGGACCCTCTTCAGCCCTGAAAGCAGCCGACACTGGGATGTGTCGATGAACCTCAGCGATGCCACAGCATTTATCTCCGTCCAGAGTTGGAGTCATTTCTGGATCTTTCAGGGATGACGGGAGAATCCGAGTCTTCTCCAGTAAGGTCCCAGTGATCCTGGATGGGATTGAAGGTCTGGATTCTTTGGTGGCTGATCCCTGAGAGAAAATGATGCCTCATGCTCCCTGCCTTACCAATGAGTCATCCTAGGAAATGTCCATGCCCCGTCATGGCGGAAAGAAATCCACTGACAACCTGGACATTCAGCGTATTGATGTAGGGAGCTGACCTACCCCGGCAAATCCACATCATGACACGGCCCCCATCCGTGCGGACCATGTGGTGGGAATCACATCCTCCATCATCAGTGTTTGATGGATCTGCACCCATCTACCTTAACACCCTCTCAAAGCCCCATGTCACAGCCCGCTCACTCCGTTCCCCCAAAGAGCGCCAGCTAACACGGCCCACAAGTCAATCTAGACTCTTCTAATCTGCAGTTCTATGCTGGTGGAACTACCTTAAAATCACAATCTACAATCTCTTTTTGTAAGGGGCTTTGATTAAAAGCGTCAAATGTAAATCCGCCAGCCTTTTTATTCCCCGATGCTCCCGTTACTCTGGAATAGGGTAAATCTGAACTCATCTGACCACATCTCCTTCTTCCATCGAGTCCGATCTTCATGCTCTCTTGTGAGGTAAAGCCTTTCTCTCTGATTGGCCTCATTGATTAGTGTTTTTTGCTCGTAGCTGTTTAGGTCCAATCCCTTCAGTTCGTTTCACATTTTGTGGGTTGAAATTTTCCTACGTTCTCAATGAAACACAATTCACACCCTTTGATTATGATCACTCAAGATTTTCTTTACTACATTTCTTCTGCCGATGAGGAGGTTTCCCCACTCTCCTTGCAGATTTGAATAATATGCCGGACAGTTCTTAACCCAATTTTAGTGGTTTCAGCAATTCTCCAAGATGTTTTCGCAACAGTTCCACCCCTCTGACACAGATCAGTTTTTCCACAGCCACTGGATGCGACAGTGGCCGTGGAAAGACTTCGACATTCACGTTGGACTATCGAAGTCTTTCCTTCGACAGCCTCATTTGACAATGAAAAGCTGGGAGGCTCTTAACTATTTGGTAAGTAAGGTCCAGGAGGTGACTTTGTGTTTTGGACGTGGAGTGTAGAAGCTGAAACTTTTTATTTATCCTTATGTTTTTTATTTATTTTACATTTTTTGTAGCATCTCGGCATTCTCTAGCTTCGGGATTCTCATGGTGTTGCATCTGCAGAAGTCGGGACAGAACAGTGTATTTGAAAGGGGGCCGCTTTTCAGTGGAATGGTACAGATTAAGCGGGGACCTTTGGTCCGAACTTGTTTTCCCACGTCCCAGTTTCCTGTCTTCAGTCAACTTCCTGCCCATCATTGTATCTTTTCCTCAGTGTCTCCTGTTTTGGTCACCAGCTCCTCTCTCTTCACCGCTTTGTCCTCCGTTGCTCACCACTGCTCATCCCAGGAATCATCGCTCCGCTTTTCATCCGCGTTTGTGTCTTTTTGTTACTCCTTAGTGCTGGGGTTTTTTGATACAGTACAAGTTTTTTACAGCCTGGCTGTTTCTTTTGTTGACTTAAATTCTCCTCAACTCCCAGTCGTCCTCCACGTCTGCTCCTGGGCGGTTCTATTTGCTTACTCGCTTACGACACTGTGTTCGTCCAAGACGCCTCCAGCAAATTAACATTCGGGTTGTTCAGTAGATGAGAAAGCGTTTGAGGTGACAGCCGGATTGGTGGATTATAGAGAATTTCAGAGATCATAGGTGTTGTCATCACTTATTCCAGTAACGTAGCACCAAATCCATTTAGGGCTCAATCCATGCTCTCAGTGAGAGGCTTATTTATGCTTTCAGGACAGGAAAAAAACAAACAGAAATCAACATTCATAGCTGGACATGACGTCTTTTGCTTAGTCCACCGCCTGCTGGGCAGTATTGACCGTAATGTCCAGCTGAAATTCCATTAAGGCCCACAGTAACGAGGGTAATTAGTGACCTCCTGTCCTGCTTAAAAGGCGGTTGTGTACAGTAGCATCCACTGACAGACGGGGAATCTCTTATATTCATACCTTGCTGCCACTCAAAAATGAGTAGCCACTCGCACACAAAGGCACGACTCTCCCTCCCAAGAGTCAACCTCAGCTTTACCGAATCTATGTGCCGCACATCGATATGATGAGAGCACAGTTTTCTGAAGTAGGCGCCTCAGCCCAAAGTTTTATTCTGCCTTCAGCTGCTCCTCTTTTTCCAGACAGCTGACACTCGGACATGAGAAGCTCTCACTTTGGTTGTGATGTCAAATGTCGGGAGGCTGCACCTGCACAGGGCTTTGCTCTGGGTGAACACAAATTCACTATCCATCGCCCAGTGTGCTCTGACATTAGAATAGAACTGTCTAATTAGTCTGAAAAGTAATGCCTGTCCAAGTGAAAATATGTCGACTTGGCAAAAGGAAACAGGTTTTCCAGTCGGATGAGAGAAAAGGAACACTTCAGCTGGTAAGTCTGTGCAGAATTATGGAAATATTTCTTTGGAAATATGAACAGAGCAAGAAAACTGTTCTGGTGTCATTTGAGGGGAATAAAAGTTAACATTAATGTCTTCCTGTTTCATAATCCCACCGAAAAGTTTGCAAACCCTCCCGTATAAGACATAAAAAGACAAACCAATAAAACAAATGTGGAAAAAAGT
The DNA here is from genome assembly GCA_013363375.1 of Menidia beryllina. Lineage (NCBI taxonomy): Eukaryota > Metazoa > Chordata > Actinopteri > Atheriniformes > Atherinopsidae > Menidia > Menidia beryllina. Next base: position 1,078,479 of record JABUIW010000026.1, on the reverse strand, counting down.
ATTATAATAATTCTCAGATTCTATTAAAATTCATTCTAATTTTAATTCTATGATGGATATTCGTTCATTTCTCTGCTTTTGGCCCCCCCACAGAAACCTTGCTTTAGGTTGTTTATCAACGACCAAACCAAAAGCAAGAATTTGAAAAAATTCTGATCCATGTCTCTGTTTATCTAAAACCTGAACTGAGTCGATCTTTTTGTGGCTCCTTTGGGTAGTCTACCCCTCTGCCCCCCTTTTTTCTGTTGGGATTCAGCTCACGACCAGACCAGGCCTTTGACGTATTCGGGATTCAGAATTCATCCGTGTGGCAGGGCAACGGCTTCTCTTCTCGTGAGAAGCGGGTGCTTTTTGAGTGGCTGTCTGTTAGAGGAAGAGCTGTTTTTGGGAGCCAGCGCGGCCTCACTTTTTAACAGCAAGTAGCTGCACGCATCTTTGACACGAACGAATGCCTTCCCTCTCTGTTCGGACGAGCATGTGCGTGCCGTCTGTGTCATTGACATGGGAAGGAAAAGCCTTTGTGGGAATCCAGCTCTGCCACCTAACTGCGGCTGAGGTTTCAGGGTCATGCGTTGTGGTTATGTTATGGATTTTTTGGTTTGTGCTCTGATATCCTTCTGTTTTGATTTGAGTTATTAATATATTTCTGAGTTGTTTCTCTTTTTTTCCACATAACTGCTTTACCTGTTTGTGGTTTCTATTCTCTCATAGTCTCCTCTGTATTTTTAAGTCCCGACCACTTACTCCACTCTTACTCATGTGGCCTTTCGGGTCCTCTCTCTTCAATCTTTTTGTTTCTCTTTCTGGCCTTTTTTTTGTCATTCTTGGGATTGAGATTTTTCTCAAGTTTAGTTTTTCTTTTAGGTAATCCGGCAGTGCAGTTTTTTTTTGTTACTCTTTTACCATCAATCTCAGTAATCACCATTTCTGACACTCAGTGCCTCTGTTTAAAGCTTTTAAATCCTCCCAAGGGCGTGTGGAGCTTTCGCCTTAATAGGTCAGAGCTGCTTTGGTCATACAGGTGGTTTTGATATTGTTATCCAGTCAAACTCCTAATATCACTCAGTGACCGCAAAGCTGCCTCTCAGACGTGACGAAAAAATGGAAAAACACCTCAGATGTCATCAATCGGGAAGACTTTCCGCCAGGATCTCAGCTCAACTATCTCTCCATTCGTCTCTGCCCTTTTTTTTAACCTTGTCTCTCTGTCTGGCACTTGTTTTCCACCTTATTCTCTTCTACACTCCATCAGTCTGCGCTCCCCCTCACCACTTTTACTCTGATCTCTGGGCTCTGTTCCAAGGCTCCCAATCATATGCCCAAGGTTTAAGTTGAATTTCTGCGTGAAAACATTTAATTATCTGTTAGCACAGCCTTTAAGTACGGTAAACAAACAAGTCATAACGCAGCCAGCTTTTTTATTTATATACACACATGATCCACTATCCTGCCATCCCCTAATGCGCTGCTATAATGTGTTATAGATCTCTATGAAATTGTTGTCAGATAATGACCTTCTCCATTGATGGACACAGCTAAAACTTGCAGAGCCAAAGCAAATTATGCGGCTGAGTGAACAGTAATGTTCTCTCAAAAGATATTGACGATACAATAAAAGCAATAAAAGTAAGAATTTTTTTTTAAAGGCTGGGGCTCTCCTTGTCATAAGAGGGGCTCCGCGCTTGTAGTTAATCTCTGGTTAATTTATATCACGCGCCGAGATGAATTTTCCCCGATTGTCGGGGTGTGAGGAGCCTTTTAAAGGCGCATTTGCTAAATCACCGCAATAAAGCGGGAGGTGTAATTTTGTATTTGTTGCATTGTGGCTATTTATTCTCCCATTTCCTCTGCTTTTCACTTTTCTAGAAAAGAAAGAGGTGACCCAGAGTCTGGAGAATTACACCTCCAAGTGCCCGGGTGGGATGGAAGTCATTACACTTCCTGATGGGCTGAAGTTACTCCCAGTGGCCTTTACAAAGCTCCCCATTGTTCGGTAAGACAGCAGATGGAGGCATTGTTTCTTTCCAGTGTGATGGCTTCATTTTTGGACTTCTAGAAGAAAGCCTTCAGCTATCCTTTGTGTTTTGTGTTAAACTGTGTTTTTCCAGGCTCTCTGAAGTATTTTGTAGGACATTGGTTACTTTTTCACTCCCTTTCCCTTTTCAGAGTAATGTTTTAGTTTCTTTGTTAAGCAGCTTAACGTTGAGCTATACAGCATTGAATTAATAATGTCATCTAACTCAACCCCCTTTGTGTCTGCATGTGATTGGAACTTACCAAAGAACCCAAATTTTTAATATTAACGTCATACAATTTGTTACAAGCAGCCCGTAGTGCCCTGTATAAAAAATCACAGAAAGGAACACAATTTTAATAGATATTAGATTTTTTTTACCATGTGATTCCGAAAGAGAAGTAAGAAAGCTTGGCACTTCCCTGTATTGACAGCTGTTGAACAGTATTGGGAAAGTTAAGTTCTTCAAAAATGGAAATGAAAAAAACAAAATTCACTTTGTCACAAAACCCAAGAGAAGCATCTTTCAAGAGGGGGACGGGAAAGAAGGGGAAATGGGTAGAGAGAAGGCTGTGCTAAGCCAAATGGCACTGAAAGGGGACTAAAAATGATCAACAACAGGCAGGTCTGATGGAGGAATGAATCCTCCCCAGACCTCAACATCACACAACAAAAAAGAAGCCATCGTCCAAAGAAGAGTTTTAGGCTGCTTAGAACAAATTCTATCCTCAAACTTTGCTTTGACCTCATAAAATGTATTTCCATTGATTATAGGCACATTATGAGGCAGGCTGTGGGCAAATGGGAGGTGGGAACAGACTTCTGCTCTGAGCTCCCGAGCACAGAGTTCCACAGATGTTTTGGTGGTGATACAACACACAGGTTTTAACTGTCACTCTGACTTGTTGTTGCTTCTAGATGATTCTGCAAAATTCACACGTGTTCTATTTTTAAGAGAAGCTCACTCTGGATGCAGCGGAATGATTCGACCGGAGGCTGTCACGCAGAGAAGCCATGCTGCAATATTTACAGCATACTGCAGTCAAAGGGAGAGAAAGCTCTAATTTCATGGCTTTTTGTTTTTCACGGCTTGATCCTTTTTATCACAAAGAAGAAATTCCTACACCTTGAATGGGCTGATAATAGCAGGACGCAACTTTTGATGAGCACTGGGCTTTAATTGGACGGAAGACTTTCGAACAAATGATGCAACGACAGCTCAAAATGCGGGGAAAGATGGTGCCGTTTCTCGCCGTACAAACACTTAAAAAAGGTCACATCTCTTTCATGTTTTCGTCGTGCTTGAACAACCAGACTCACACAACAGATCGGGCTCAAGGCAACACAAATAAGCATTTCTGTTTTTTAATGATGTTTTTTCCAATTCTACTCTATTCAACTGTTTGGTCAGGAAGCAATTTATCTGTAGAGGTTTGAATAGATTATGAGCACGACAACAATAAAGGGAGTATGAATTTTTAATGCTCTGCTGAGTTACTCTTGGAATAAAGGGCACGTCAGCTCTGGAAACAAAGCAGCACAAACCAAATGTTGCCGGTAAAGCAGTGAAAAGAAAATCTCGGACTCTTTGATTATTGAAACATCGGCACCAAACCATCCAGGCTTTTATTGCCTGGTGGCGTGTTAGACAAACAAGGCAACTGTGAAGATACAGCACTAATCACCCACAAGATTATACCGTCTTTGGGTCTTTATTAATTGGCCCATCCTTATAGAAAGTTTGGAGTAAACTCTTTTTTAAAGGGCTTGTGCTTGTGCATTTTATTGTTGGCTGAGTTGAACATTTAACAAAAAGCAGTGCTATTAATCTTTGGCCATGCACTTTAAGAATAAAGAGAATTAATCCCAAAACAAAATTGGATTATATGCAGCATGAAAAAAGGGCCCAGAGGTCAGGAGAGTTTGCCACATCAGAATTTCTGACCTCAGATTAAATCGCTGTTGCTTGTGAAATGTGTTTCTAGATCGGTGAAGCTGCTCAATCTGCCCGTGAGTCTGCGTCCTCACAAAGTGAAAGGCCTGCTGGGTCAGAGCATGTCCACTGCCAGCCCCTTCATCTACTCGCCAATAATCATGCACAGCAGAGGAGACGAGCGCTGTAAGAAGATCGGTAAGTCCCGTTCACCGACTCCTGTAGGAAAACTGGCACTGGCACATTTTAGGCCTAAACCAGTACTTATATGCAGGAGAATCATTCAGAAGATTATTTTTTCGTTCATTTACCCCTGTGATGCACACAAAACAAGGATGAATAGTGAAGATTAACTCACAGTTTTGTGGTGTTTTGTGATCACAACTGAATCCAAATTCTCTTAAACGAAAATCACCGTTCCGTTTTTTTTTGTGTAGCTAAATTTCAGTGATTTTTTTTTTCTTTTCAATTTGGTTTTTTATGGCTCAACAAAGTTTTTTCCTGCCTAAGATGAGTGAAATAGCCCTTTCAGAGCAGAGATCCGCCCCAAATTTCAGAGGTCGCGATGAGAAGTTACTCAGTTTGTGATGATTTGCTAATGTTAGTCAGGAAACAGTGGGAAAAAAGCCCCCATCTCGTTTCTAAGGTTTTGTGTTTTGAAATGGCCATTTACCAAATGAAAAGGATTATTTACATTGGAAAAAATTCAAATCAAATCGGCAGAGGGGGAACAAGTATGTGTTGTTTGAAAGGATTGTGGAGGAAGGTCCTATTCTGCTGCTCAGGAGGTAGAGAGGTCATTCTCCACTCAGCTCTATGAACTACACGCTGAAGTATCTTTGGGAAAGATGTGAGCACTCTGTGTGAAGTGCGAAGGTGGAGGGGCCAAATATTCGGTTTTGTTCAGCAGGCACAGGATGAGGGCGCCTTCTGGCCACTGAGTCCACTTTGAACTCCTCTGTACAGCAGAGTGCTCCGGAGTCAGACTTGAGGCCATCTGTCCCACAGCCGAAGGCTGACTGAAGGCAGCTCATAAACAGGAAGGTGATCCAAAACCCAGCAGCAGATTGAAAACAGAACGTCTGAAAAAGAAAAGAATAAAGGTGTTGGGATGGTCCAGTCAATGCCCAGAGCTCAATGATAGAATATAGAGAAAAACTTTAGAGAGCTGGGTCTAATCAAATGCTGCCTGATGGACAGAGGAGTGGGCTCAAAGTCCTCCAGAACCATGTGAGAGACTGGGCAACTTCATGTTTTTTGCTGTAAAGGAGGTTCTACAAGCTAGACTGTGTGTCTTCCGATCCTGATTTCTAACAAAAAATCAAAAATAGAAAATTGGAAGACAAGTGGGCGCTGCGGAAATCCACCAAATCAATCACACATCCCACTTAAGAATCAATCGGTTTAAACAAGTGCTTCTTCAGTGAAAGTAATCAACCGCAAATGATTTCCAATGTGCAGCCTTTACCAGTCCTGCCCTAACTGTTCCATGTACAGCACCTCCGGCGGCTCATTTATTCGAGCGAAGAAAGTTAGGCATTCCTCTGGTGGATTTCTGAGAAGCAGGGCTCTGGAGAGGAAATCCAGACTCTCTGTTTCCTCTCAGCCTCTCAATCTGCGGCCAGTTAGCTACCAGTCTATAAAGTCACGATTCACTCACCTCATTGAAAGCACCTCCCAGCACACGGGGGCCTGTAGAGAGGAGATTTGTAAATAATGGGCTAACTCAGAAACAGGGAATAGATATGTTTGCTTTGCAGTTTAAAAAAGACCCCTCATTTTAAAAAGAAACGGCTGGGTATTCCTGAAAAGGTATCGACACCACGACATTGTTCCACAGAAGCGCACCTTTACGGCTTTCGACTAAGTCATCATTTCTCTCTCATTAATTCCGCTGACAGGCCGTCAGAGTGGTGGTAACTGCTTTAGAGGGCCTGGAAATAAAGCTGTGTGGATACAGGGATTATTTGTGTGCGTGTTCCTCTTTGTCTTTAAGTCACACGCTGTGAATCAGATTGATGCTAAGCTGTAAAAACAAGGGAGATTATTTTCTCCATAATTGCTCGTAGAGTCAGTTTTAAGAACTGTCTACCTCTATCGTTTCCCACTGATGTGGGCGAGAGGCTATTTATTATAGTGCTAAATGGGCTTGCGGGCTGGGACTTTCACTTCATATGGCTTGGACGTTGACATATGTTCTATTCTTTTGGCTCTATACTCCACTATATTGGATTTGGAGCAAAACAATAACCAAGAGCTCAAAATGCTGACTTAACGGCTTTGTGGCTGGTTAGCACCATCTACAGTACATTCAATGTGACTTTACAAAGTATAAAATATACCTTAATATACTTTGAAAAACATTCAAAGTGCCACTTTAAAACATTTTAGAGTAAATTTTGGCTTTAAGAAATAGGTAAGGTAAGCAAACAAGCTATAATTTTGCTTTTTTTGATAAATTAGTTGAATAAATAATATAAAAAAGATGTTGAAGATATCATAGGATCAAAGTGAGAACAAAAACAGAAATAAGCTAAAATGGTGCTTCATCGAATACTGACAGGTTCATCTGAACTGATATAAGTCTAAGTAAAATAAGACTAAACAGGCATAAATCAAAGCTTTTAAAAAAAAGTGGAATGCACCAATGCACTCAGAAAAAAGCAAAGAAAATGTTTCCAATGACTCATCAAAAACAAACGACATTTGACTAAAGAGTGAGTTGCCTGAACAATGTTTTTCATTTTCCCTCTTGACCTCTTTTTAAAGGCCTTTCTTTTTTTTATAGCTCCAATTAAAAGCGTCTGCTTATTAAAACAAATGACTTTTTAATATTTAGTGAGATGTCTGAGTTTGTCTGAACCCTAGTTTTTAATAAGATCAAAATCTTTGGGGTTTTTTTTTGTTGGGAAGCTTCTCTATTACACCTGTAGGATTTGACTTCTATTCTCCTAATAGAACGTAAGAATTTACCTCTTACGTTCTTAGTGTGCATCTTTTATTCATTCAATGGTCTGCTAGTTTTTTTATGGCTTTTTGAAAATGCAGTAATACCAGTAATGGTCTCCAGCCCCTCTCATTTCTCTTATGAATAAAACAGGATTCTAATTCCTGTTTTAGGGGGGAAATACAAACCTATGGCTGTATTTAGCTAACCAGGAAGCCAGATAATGACTTCAGAGCATTTGTCATTACTCTGAACAACTAAAAGCTGAATATTTTCCTTTGCCACTTGAGGAATTAAAGATACATATAAGACAGAAAGAATAGACTTTTCTTTTCTATGTTTGAAGGTATATTTCACACCTAATTGGCCGGCTGTTAGAGCATGCCTTTGAGCCAGACCGGAGGTAGTACCAGGCTTTCCAGACAGTTATATTACAGATATCCTTCTTTTGACTTGCTTAATTTCCCAAGGTGCATTGCTGCACTTTCCCATCCATAAATCTTTTTTTTCCTGCAATAGCCTGAGGTGGGATTTTTTAGGCCTTCTTTTCTTTTTTTTCCCAGGCCCTGCAACGGACTCTCTCACAGCTAGTGGAAAGGGGAGCATTACAAAACGGTGATAGCACCAAAGTGGGGCTTTAATATCCCAATAAAACAAAACTTTCAGGGGTGGTCGAGCACTACTGGTTTTTAACTCTACCTCCTCCGTGGCTTTTTATTCTCTCGCGATTAACACTGCTGTCCTCTGAGCAGTTCATTTTCGGTAGACAATCCATAACGGAGCGGTTTTTGATCAACACAAAGTAAAAGGAAGCATTTTTTCCCTCTGAAGTCCCTTGGCTTCATAATCCATTCCGGTAGTTTGCTATTAAGCTGTTATGGTGTTACTTCTATCTCATTTTAATGTACCAATCTTTTCTTAGACTTCCAGTGGGTTCAAGGAGATGTTTGTGAAGTGCAGCTGATGGTCTACAACCCCATGCCTTTTGAACTTCGCGTGGAGAACATGGTGGGTGAGATTTATGGCGTCGACATTTTAAAGGCTCTATAATCCTGTATTTGTAATATGTCCTGTCTTACTGTCCTATAATGATGCGTTGCAAAAGTTTGGACACATTTTTACCATAATGATTGTTTAAGGTAGTAGGAAACATCTTTAGAAAAAACTTTTTTTATTTCGTTTTCGCAAACTAGGGGTTTTAAAGAGCATTCAGGAATCAAAAGGTGCGGCTTAACCCGGTCATGTCATAGCTGAGTGGAAACATCTGTTTTAATTCAGAGTATTTCCTCCATGAGAACATCGACCTGAAGCAGAGTCACACCTCTATTACATTCATAGTGAATTCCAGTTCATTGTTAGAGCCTCACTGCTCATTTTTTAAGCACACACAGGCAGACCAAAGCAGCCACGTGGGACAGCTTTGAAATGCAAAGTCGACGCGGGTTCCCGATAAAAGGCCGTCCGAGACGGGCCTATTTCCAGCTGTTTGATAGCGGAAGCATACACAATACGTTACGTGTCGAAAGTAATATTCCTTTCATTACTTGGACAGTGGCGAATAAATTACCGGGAAAGTTTTGTGAGCAGGGGCACTGGCCGTCTTAATTGTAGCAGCTGTCTGGGAGCCCGTGCCAAATGAAACTGGGTGGTTCTCGATGCCCGTCTCCAGAAAGTGCGGATCGGTCACCGAGGCAGAAAAGTGCTCACAGGGAGCCGACCACGAAGGCTTTGGAGTCACGTTTGTTTGAATTAAAGCTAGAGTGAACATTTGCATCGTCCAGGACCAATGCATGTAGTTTTTGCGAAATCTTAAAGGAGGAGCGGGTCAGATGATTACCTCTTTGTCACTGACTTATCCCAGAGCTGTGAAATGGATCAGAGAGAACAGTAGTGCCAGGGCTATCACCTTTGAGGATATTGTTTCGTGCTCAAATGGAAGAAAGTGTTTCTTTTTTTCACTGGCACACTGAAAGTGCGAGTAGCACAAATTGAAATTGTGCCATCCTCATGGCCAATCATTCGTTACTGTAATTTCAGCCGGCCGTGAAGAAACTCAGACCTCAGTCCCAAAACTTCAACATGACACCCTTTCATGGCCAATAAAATATTAGCCACATTCTGCCAAACAATAACACGCTAATGATGGTTTTAAGCTAAAGGTAATAAGATTATCAGTGTTTTTAAATTCACTCAAAGTCTCAATACGAATTACACGCAAAAAATGATCTGGAAGAGCCTGAAGGGCTGGAGTGTTTGTCTGCTTTTGTCCAGGAATTGATTGGAATCCTTTTATGCTGTTGTACAAAAAAACTAGCTCCTGATTTTCGTAGTCCTACTTAGAGCTGAACAGTACAAAGAGTATTGGGTCACAGGCCTTGCTTCTCAGAAAGTAACGGAAATCATCGTTAAAAAACAAAACAAAACTGAGTAGTATCCAAGCAAAAAAAAAACAACTAGTCTGGTATTATCATTATGTATTGACTCAGAATGTAACCTCACAGCCAGACTTGGATGAAGAAGGGGAAGCGAGGCCTTACATGACCTTTTTGATGCCGGGACTGACAAGAACTAAGATTTCAGCAGTATACAAATATGGTATACTCTGGATACCTCCTTGGAGAAGATGCTGATCTTAAATGGTTGTTGTTAAAAGGTTGTTGTCCTTGTCTTCGGGACCCGCACTTTGCTTCCATCGGTACTGCACCTTCAAGAAATCACGAAGTTCTGCTCTAAGCTGCAACAATTGAGAGGACAAGGTGAAACCCCGGTGAGGCTGGCATCCGTTTCTCCCACCTAAGGGTGAATTGATCAGGCCGCAGATGGAGTTTGAGGCCCATTACAAATCCGCGGCAGCTGGGAACCTCACATGGTGTCGTCTAAACACGCAGGTGGAGACAGACATGCCGCCAGGAGCTTATCCTTACCCCAGACAAAATGACTGAAAGTAACCATCCATCAAAAGTGTGCACAAACCAACTCCGTGAGCCATACAAGGAAGCAAACACACGCACATACAGATGGTGACTTTTCCCTTTTTTTTCCCCCCATCAAGGTGACCGTGTCGTTTGGCACGACGGACCTTTCTCAGTCACCACACGACTCCAAGGCTAACACCCGCCTCTGCTTTGTGCTTTATAGATTTTCTGTTTAACTGTTTTTCTTTTCTTTTTTTTTCTTCTTTCCAGCCTGAAACCACACTCTTTCAATTTTGGGTCACCCTAAGAGGCTTTTATCCTCCTATTCACAAACACTCCCGCGGTCTCGATATTTACGTGCTCGTTCTCAAAATGGCAAATGATTGGTGCCATTTCATTTGCGGCCGTCCTCGCGCAGGTCAGCAAAGAGAACAAAGATGGCAGTTTCTTTGCTTCCAACTTGCCTGAAGACAGCGACGTCTCCTAGACATGGAGGATGTCTGGGCTGCTGTAACGTGCTGATCTCTTTGGTGCTCTCAGATGCGCTCTAGAAACGCTGGGATAAAGACGTCCTAATGTTAAAGAAAACTCACACCATTGCTGGACCGCCAGTTGGAGCAAAATCTAATGTTAACAGCGAACTGTTGGCGGAAAGAAGTCCGTGCTCGCCACCTCGAAACGTGCTTTAATCGTTAATGTTGGTTAAAACAAGCTAATTAACCTTTTCCAGGCAGAATGCAAATGAACTGTTTCCAATAGGTTAAAGCTTAGTGCTGTGCTATTCAATAAAGGCATTTAATGTCCCGACGTGAAAGCAAGGGCCACTTAAATCACAACCACGGCACCTCAGAGGATCAGCTCCGTGGTAGCTTTCTTTCTAGTGAGGTAGCGTCTGCTGGTAGGGACTGATGCAATCATTACGTCACCTAAGTCTGCCCTGTTACGCACGCTGGAGCACATCAGGATGGAAGCACTGTTACTCTGAGGGGTGTACGATAGCAGGGATGCATGTCTGGAATTTAACACAAAAATAAAAGAAATGTGTTGAAATGTTAGTCTTGTAAGGAAGATGAGAGATTAGGGATTCAGATTATTCTCTCGCCACAAGCAGAATATCATTTAAACCATTTCAGGAATCTGGAATCTGATCGTTCAGCCCTCACTACATCCGTCCCTTTCTGTGTAATTCCATACTTTTTGCCGTTTGCACGATCCGATTGGAGAGGATGACATTTTCCATGTTCTCAGCGGATAATTGTCTCCACGATTGTTTTCGTATTGGAATGAGATTATTAACACAAATAAAGATGGTGCTCATCACAGTTTACATAGACTGTTTAGGGCTCATAATCGCCCACCCTGGGTAGACCGTGACAGTCCATTGTTAATTGTGTCCTTTATTGTGAGCCAGCCTGCAGCTTAGTGTCAGTTATGAGCTATACTCCTATGATAGGTCTAAACTAACAGTCCTGATGCAATGTGGCTGATCTGTTAGCCTCTGGCCTTCTGGCTGACTTGGATGGACCACACAGTGGAAACGTGCCTTCTGCCCATTCCAATCAAGACACTTGATAGAAGAAATGGACAGCCCATGCTCAGAATTGAAGATTAAAGCATCATCCAAACTGCCTTAAGCCACTCTCTGTGATGGCGTTTGAAACGGTGTCTTTGATGGTGGCTTTAAAATGGGCAAGCAGATTGAAATTCTGCAAGGAATCTCCTCTCAAGACGCGGAAAGGGATGGAATGTGGCTTAAAATGCCTTATTGTTTCGTGTGCTGAAAATCCAGAATACGTGAAATTGTCACAAAATAAATTAAATTGAGTAGAAAAATGCTTATGCTGTTTCCGATAGTATAACGTTAGATTTTTTTTTTTGAAAGTCCAAAATGAACTTTAAGAAGGCCAGACAAAGCTTTATAATGCAGAATAAAGCTGAATTTGAAGCCACCCTCTTCTTTTTTTTTTTAAATAACTTTTTTATTAGTGATTTACTGCTGTAAAAAATTTGGGTATGAGCAAGCTTACAAAGATTTCATTTTTCGGGATGTTATGAGAAGATTGAGAGGATGGATAACGTGAAGCAGCTTTGAAGATATTTAACAGCACTGACTGTGCTCAAGTCATCTGAGAAAAACCGTGTTAAAAAGTAGAAGAGCTCGAAGTCGCCAGGCATGGTTACTATTGCTGAAGTTACGCTCGGTGATGATTGCTTTCTTAGATTGGGGTGGGCACATTTACAGTGTACACTGATTCTAATCCCTGCTGTGTTGCATTCAGGGTCTGCTGACATCTGGAGTGGAGTTTGAGTCCCTGCCTGCTGCGCTGTCCCTCCCCGCTGAGTCCGGCCTGTACCCGGTCACTCTGGTCGGAGTGCCCCGCACGGCCGGCAACATCACAGTCAACGGTCGGTCCCGCTTCTCCAACGAGCTCCTCCTCTGTAGCACGCACCGTTTAGTGAAATCTGCTTTCGAACATGACTCTTCTCTCCCTCTCGTTCGTCCTGATTGTTGTCCATTTGGTTGCAGGCTACCACACCTCGGTGTTCGGCGTGACGAGCGATTGCCTGCTGGAAGATCTGCCTGCTGTGAAGACCAGCGGCTGTTTAGTCGAAGTCATTCCGTCCCTTCCTCGTCTCCAGCTGAGCACATCGTTACCACGGTGAGAGACCTTTGGCGCAGTCGTGCTGTTTGTTGTGGCTGTGGTTGCCAAAACAGTCGGGAGATGTACCCCCCCCCCACCCAACCCTGACTCTAACCCTGCTCCTAACCCTAACCCTAACCCTGATCCTAACCCTGACCCTAACCATAACCCTTACCATAACCATAGCCCTGACCTTAACCACAACCCTTACCTTAACCCTGTCCCTAACCATGAACGTTACCCTAACCCTAACCCTGACCGTTACCCTAACCCTGACCCTAACCCTGACCCTAACCCTAACCCTAACCCTTCATAATTGTGAGAAATAAATATTATTTGGTTAAACTAGTTTGGACTTATTGTACAAACCTATTTAACATACACTATTTTTACATAATATTATATAGAGAGTTTAATTCAGTGTTCAGTATTAATGTCTATATTGCCATGAAGCAATTTCGATTGTCTTGCCTGGGATCTTCCAATTGGTTACGTAATCAAAATGGCCGACTTGGATGTGGGCGGAGTTGGATATCCATCCTTGGCTTCCTGCAGTCTGCAGCCAGACGGACTCGGGGGCTGCAGCAGCACCAGCCTTTTGCCGTGCTAAAGACGGGTACTGCTAACGTCAGGGACCTGAACCAACAAACCAGCCTCCATGATTAGATGCACCGGCAGTCCAGCATCCAGCCTGCTTCATTCAAGTCACAGCATTGAGAATCGAAACCGATTCTTTTTCTGGCATGATGTTGCCAGTTGTGCTTTTTTTATTTTAAGAAACAGCTTTCAAACCCCATTTTTTTAAAAACTCACCATCTAGTGTTTGTAGAGGTCGCTCTAGTCTAGTGGGTTTAAATTTGGTTTTCTGCACCATTCGTAAATACTCTTTGAAATTAAATATAAATTATTGCAGACCTATTTTTGTTTATCAGTTCGACTTTATAGGGAAATGTTATTACAAGCATTATAGATTTTAAACGTTATTGGAGATGACTGTTAACTTAACCTAATAATACTGTTCTCTGGCTCTGGAAAAACAACCATTCTCTTAATATTCTTACTCTCTAATGTAGAAAAGCAGATAAGAGGAAAGCCCAGTCTTAACTTGTTGACATCTTTTGAAATAAATCTTATGAGGTGATCGTGAAAATAATCTCTAGTGACACAAACAGGTTAGAGTGTAACTGAGTGTGGAAAGTTGAATTCATTCTTAAAACAAGTTTTTCTTTACCCCCATTGCAGCCTTCGTGCATTCCATCATTCCATCACAATGCAGCACAATATGTCCTCCAAGTAAAAAAACTTACTGGCTCTCCAAACCAGTAAACAGCCTTATATTGACAAGGATACCATCAACTGCCATAAGAGTTTTAGAAAAAAAAGTGAGCCCTTTCATGAATATATGCAGATGTCCAATCATTACACCGAAACACAAAAATCACACACAAAATGTCACACATAGAGAGGTGAGAAATAACTACTGTGTTGAAGTTTAGCATATTGCTAAAGCATTTGAGAGGAATACAAAAATATATCTTGATTATTCAGGTGAAATGTTGCATTTGAGCCAGATGCAGTGTGTTTAGGGATTCGGGCTCACAGTGGACAGGCAGCCTCAGCCATCCTACTGCAGACTCTCCTCTAATGGCACCCTATAATTATGAATGTCAATTTTGACTGTCATTGTTTCTGTACTTGCGGTATCACAGCTCAAATAGCCCAGAAATAATCACTGGGTGGGGATTTAACTGACTATACAACCGTGACCAGTGTCGTGAAATGTAAAGCCATCAGCAGAAATCCACCACAGAACCCCGCCCGCACGCTGGCTGCATTAGTATGCCGCTTTGGTCGCTTGACCACCTTCTCCCGGACTGTGCTGACAGACCTTTTAACCTCACTATGGTCCGGAGTCGGTAAAAGTCGATTTCGGCTGAGTCGAGTCGGGTCAAATGACCGACACCATGGCTGAAAACAACCTGCTGTTTTATCCCTGAGATAGAAAAAGAAGAAAAACAACATATCCTCCATGCTCAAGTGTGAGACAAAAAACCCTGAAAATCCATCCCCGTTAACCATGTTTGTGTTTGCCTGAAATGTAACAGGACGTTAACTGATGAGCAACAATGGCTGCTTTTATACATCAGCATCTAAACTGTTTTCTGTAGGGCATGCCAAAATGAATAGAACAAAAAGTCAAGGCTGCAGTCTGTAAAACCTAATACGTATGGAAAAGAGAAAAAAGGGATTGAAAAAGAAATCGTAGCAGAAGAAAAGATATTTTCAGACTGCCGTCTCTGTTCAGTGACACCGCCGTGCTGCAGGTGAATTTGTTTCCATGACCGTCCTGTGAGGTGGAATTTGAGCAAACAACATAAGAGACTTAATTTACGACCAGGAAATGGTGAGCAAACCACCCGGCCGGAGTTTTGTAAATCACTCTGACAACAGAGCTGCTGCAGAATCCACTATTTAGGTCATGCCTATGAGTACAGCACTTCTGCAGTGTTTGATGTGGAAAATCTTTTTATTCTCTGGCGCTGGAAGTGCACTGTAGCAGGGAGACAATGTAAATAGAATACAAACTATTATATTTGCTCTCTGGGGTGTTTTCCTAGCGTCCACAGGGAGACTCAGTTTAGACTTCAAAGCATTGACAGGTTTCGCAAGCAGCCTCATTGACTTCTTACATACTTTAGACTTTAAGACCCAAATATATAAATTCCAGATTCAAGACCGTCTTCATCTTCTAAAATACTTTTTATGTTATATTTCTTGTGCAAATGCAAAAAGGCATTTATAGCTCATACATACATTGGGCTATGAATGCTTAGAAGTTGGTAGTTTACCTTTACAAACAAACAATAGTTTTTTCCCCCTCGTTTGTTTGTTTGTTGAGTGACGCAGCAGCTGGAGTCACAGCGAGTTCAGTCTCTTCCAGCTTCAGCTGATGGCAGACGATCCAGGCTTGTGCTGTTTTGAAAGCAGTGGACTTATTTTTGCCAACCTTGGAGAATAAATCTCGCCTCATTTGGCACATTGTCCAATCTATAGTTGACCCAAATGTTTGTGTTTGTTAAAAATGGGACGCTCTGTGTTTTATTAATGACAAAGCGACTGGCTCACCGGCTGCCACCTTTAACAATGCGACCATGAAACGTCTGTCAGCAGGAGTAGTTTGAAAGGTCAGATATGCTGAACATGACACCCAAGTTTCTTGATTCAGGGATCTGGTCTGGATGTGAATATTGTGGTTTATGGTTGGTTTGGCAGTTCAGTTTCTGAGAGATTCAGTTGGAGGTGATGGACTTTCATCCATTTTGATATGTCAGTGGTATGAGAAACCATGTGGTTGAATGATCTGGCCCAGCGAGGTGGTGTATATGGCAAAAAAAAAAGAGGTCCCAGGACTCAACCTTGAGGAACCCCTGTGGTGAGGTGGTGCGCTGCAGAAGTTTGATCAAGCCAGGATACTTTGAATGATCGACCAGTGAGGTAGGATTTAAACCAGGAGTGTGCTCTCCCTGTGATGCCCATGCTTGAGAGTATAGACAGAGGGATGTCATGGTTGACTGTGTGGAATGAGTCAAGCACAATAAGTACTGAGGACTTCCCTGTTGCTGCCGCCTCTTTAAAGGCATCTGTCACAGACAAAAGAGCCGTTTCAGTCGAGTGGCCATTTTTAAACCCAGATTGGTTTGTATCAAGGAGATTGTTTTGTGAGAGGTATTCTGTGACCTGCTTAAAGATGCCCTTTCAATGGTCTTAGATTGGTAGTCGAGAGTTCGGAGGATAGTTTTCCACCTGCGTCGGTGTTTCTTGAGCAGCGGTGTAACCAGAGCTTGCTTGTATGGGTTAGGAAATGTGCCTGATGTCAGTGAGGCATTGATCACGTGTGTGACTGCTGCAGTTACTGTAGGAGCTATGGACTGGAGTAGATTTGTTGTAACAGGGTCCAGCAGGCATGTAGTAATACGGCTACATGTGAGGATATATATTATGTTTGAAAGGGCAAATAACCCTTCCTTTAAGATCATATGGCACCAGTTTACGGCCAGTACACTACTTTGAAAAAGTGAACAAGGTGTAAATGGGGTTGTTTGTGCATTGGGACAAGAAGCTCCAGACAATGGCCAGGCCGAGATGTGTTTATTGAGGGATGCTGTGCTCTACAGTGTTACCCTCACAGGTCTTTTGAACAATCTCGACTTCTCTGAAACTATGCCGAAGGTCTGTAAGTATCCGCTGTATCCACGCCTGGGTCGTTCCGGTGTGGCTTGAAACCCCAGGCGGTAGCATGTGGAGTACAGTCTTGATAAGGCACCACCGGAGGTTAAAGTCGAACGTTCTGGCATGAGGTGCAGACGTTTCAATTTCAAGCCTTTCCATTTATGTGCCCCGACATTTCTACAGGATCTGTCACCAGCAGAGTGATGCAGTCCAGTGAGCTGGGATTCTTAGCTGTGGGCAAGCCGTTGTCCGTTCATGTTTCATCACTCTTTGTACTGCTGTTCGTATCAAGTTGGAGCTAACCCGGAGCCAGTTTAGGGATGTATGCCTCAGCTGTTTGGTCCTTGTCACAGTTCCTCTGGTTACACTTTTTTTATGTAACTCACCCGGCACCAATAGACGCCTACCGACCCAGACACTGACATATCCTTTTTTTACCGAAATATAACAGCCACCATAAAAATGGGTAGTAACTTGCTGCGTTTCTTCTACACTGACTTTATTTTACTCTTCTTGAGTATCAAAGACCAATGCTACTTTTTGTGTGTTCCATTGAGCAACATTCCTTCAGCTTTTTTAATTTAAAAATAATCCGTCACCGTTGCCACATGTTTGTTTTGGTCTTAGTTTGGGCATGGGGACTGGGTATAGTGGCTGATTCAGAACTCACATTCTGTCCATATTTAACTGAACCCTTCTGATGGCTTTCTGTTAGTTTACCTGTTTCAAACATTAAAATGTCTTAACTTTGGTTTTCTTCCATCTAACTGCCTTGCAATGACATGGGTGAATTAAATCGGCTCAAATAAGTGTCCTGCCTAAACTTTGACACCTACCAGTCAATGGTTTCCCATCTAATTGTTTGAATCTATTTTTTCGCAAAAATCACATATAATTTTAAGTAAATGGGGTCTGTCTTACCATGCATTACAAAAATAAGTGTAAGATACATGTTAATGAGTTGGATGCAGATTCATTATAAAACAAGAAAACATGATAATTTATTTGTCTAAATCAGCAGTTTCTTTGTACTTGAGTAGTTTTTTCACTCTTGGATAATATTTTGCGCGAAAACCTTTGACTTTTATTTGAGAAATATTATTTTAAAGTAACAATACACTTTACTTTAGGAAAGTGTTTGACTACTCTACCCACTTCTGGTCAACTCTTTACATATGAACATTACTCCTACTGCATTTTGGTCCAATTTGTTAAAGTTTCTCTCTTTATCTTTCTTTCTAAGGTCGGCCCACATAGCACAACCCATGTCCAAAGAAGAGCTGTCCAGCTCGGTGTCCACACAGCTTTTCAACGGAGAGACGCAGCAGCTCATCATCACCTTGGAGAACATCGGCTCTGAAGACATCGAAAGTCTGGAGGTGACCTCTAAGCTTGTCACCACCAAAGGTCAGTCAGCACCCCCCCAAAACGCTCAAACTCGGTACGTTCTCCCCCTGTTTCACCGTAATTTAGTTGGTGGCAATCTTTACAGGAGGTTGTATGATATACATGTAGATGAAAGGTGGGCTCAGAATTAAAACAGTGTGCTTTGTGTGTGTTGTCTTTGATTTTTCTCACCACACTCCATTTGTAGCCCCCCTGTTCTCACAGTGCCACCGAGGCCACTGCCCCATCATCTGCAGCTCTACATCTTTACGTCTCTGTGGCTTTTTGGGCTTGTGTTCCGTCTCTTTGTTCAGCACCTGCTCACACCTCACATCTCGTCCCACCGCCCTCTTTCTTTGTTGCCTTTGTTTTTCCCCGAAATGAGAAAGGTAGACACTGCACTTTGTTGGCAAAATCAAAGTTTATGTCCTTGGTCACTCCTGCTTATATGACCTGTTTACCCCAACTCTTTTGTAAAGTAAATTAGTCGGAATTCAGTTGATTGAGCAGTAGGCAGAGACTATAAGTGCGCCAGGAGGTCATGTTCCTGTGGAACAGTCAGAATGTGAGGAGTCATTCAGCCCCAGCCGTAACTGCTTTTTACTAGGGTCCTTATTTAGAGACACTAGCATCTCTTGAATTCTTAGACGTAAAGATGCTAACCATTAGCTTCCCTGCCTTGCAATTGTTATGCAGATGTTTAAAACCTGTTAATTCATCAACTCAGTTAATTTCAGTTAAGTTTTATCAATATAGCGCCAAATTGCAGCAAATCTTATCTTTAGGCGCTTCTGCTGCTTTGATTAGCAAGCCAAACCTGCGTGGATTACCTGTATGTGCTGTTCCACTCTGAGCTGAATGCAGGCATTATTTACTGCCCACTTTTGCCAACTCCGCTGGAAGAAAAAGTAGCTGTTAACTAGTCTGCAAGTTGCAAAAACATCTTCCAATTGTTTAATTATTCAAAACGACATCAACATGATTTATTATATGCATGATATTACAGTGGAGCTGTAGAGGAGAGGAAGGACATTGTGGAACGAGACAAAATGCGTAGAAAAAAAAGAAGCTAAATATGTTTATCCATGGCAAGGTTTGACTCCCAGTCTTTTCTGTATTTTTCACTGTACTATTTAGACTAAGACACGATGAGGTAGCCAGCTAGCCCTTCGCTTAAGTCACAGACAGGTGCACACACAGTGGAGTAATCAATCCAAATCCACTAATATATTCTAGACGTGTTCTGTAGATTTACACACAAGCCAGTGGCAGTCTCGCACAGGCAACGGGGTGAACATCCGCCGTGGTTATGTCACCGGAGTGGATACTCACCCTGTTGACGCTGCATCCAGACGCTGCTCTGAGAGCCCGCTGTGAGCGCTTTGAGATGGAGAGCGGCCCGGGGCTGCACCTGCTGCTCGTCGAGAGGAGCAATATGAGCTTTCACGCCCGTCTTCAAAGTCAAAAAGACAACACCAGAAAAAGTTTCTTGTGAAAAAGCCACCGGAGTGGTCTAAAAAAAGTCACTGAGTGTTAGAAATGCTATAGTAAAACTAAAAACATCATACAAACTTAGATCAGCCTTTTGGAATACAAAAAATGAGGAGGAATTCTTTTTTTTTTTTAAATAATTTTCTTTTTTAGAAACTACAAGTCAGTTTGTATATTGTTGTTCTGACTGGTTGCTGTGTGTTTCCTCCATCAAAGGGCCAACACTTTGGTTCTTCCGAGCCACCTTTTTCAATCTTTTGAGGGGCAGTGGCATACAGTTTACAGCTACCAGGTATATGAGGAGTTGGCTTGTTAGACATTCATTCGATGCCTGTCTGCCTGCTGGCCTGCCTCCAGAGCAGTTTCTCTCTCATTAACATGAGCCTCTTTAGAAGTAGAACTGATGTTAGATGTGGATTATGTTGCAAATATATTTTTCTTTTGTTCTATCTATTAAGAATTCCATTATACAAATGACCAATACACCATTTTATTATGAAAACTTTTTCTTTAATTTTTTTTTAACTTATGATGCTCTAAATTATTTCAAGGGGAAAAAAGTTCCTTTTTCTCCAAATAGTAGAAAAAATTGGTTGAGGAAATACATCTCCATGCAGGAGTCAACACCTGTAGGCCTTTGATGGAGGGACTTCCATGTTCAAAACAACGATCCCCATTTAAAGCACGGACTTTTAGCAGCTTATTATAATATTTGTATGTCTGTATCGGTTCTCTAACACCTAAAATTTCTCATTCTGTTGGTGTCTCGAGGACAGCAATGTCTACGATACTCAAACGCTCAGCCTGTTATGCAAATGTTAACCCCTCTTCTTCAGTATCATATAACATGTATTGACTTCTGAATATGATGCAACGCCATTTATTAGTCATTTTCACGCATTCGAAAATATTTTTGATTTTTACGCATTGATTTTGATAGATTATTTGCCAAAAAATAACTATTTGAAAATAGTCTCTAAAGGTTGCCAGTGAATGAGCCTCATTCAGTTTTTTGTCTCCTGATAAAAAACAGTAAGAGAGAGGAGAGCCACAGCTTTGTTAAAACAATATCTGGAATATGATACTGTTGTGAGATAAAACACTATATGTTCAAATTAAAGTTCTCAGTATTCTCGGACAAATGGGGAAAACGCCCTTACTCACAAGACACTTTATAATTCTTTTTTCTACAGTAAATAAAAAGGCTTTCAGGCTTCAGTGATTCTGTCGTCAAACATTTATTTCAATTGACAAACTAAGCTGTATCTAATGAGGCTATTTAATATAAAAATGCGATTAATTGAGATGAATTGGCTACAAACTCTTGTATTTATGTGATTCATTTTTAATCACCTCCCACACCCAGTCAAAAGTGTACTTTAAGGTTAGAAAATCTAGAATCTAGCTTCTATGAACAATTAACAGGCCAGCTAAAGAAAAGTATACTATAAGGAATATTTAGGAATTACTCTACATCTTTGTTAATTTATATGTTTTCATTTGGGTTCTCATTACATTAGAATTCAAATGAGTACATATAAATTATGTTTTTTCAATGTCATTTAATTTGATGAATCTTTGCCTCCCCTTTTTCTAATTATGTTCATGTCTTCTCTTTTGCTTTTTTTAACCTCATCTGTTTGCATCATGTTCTAATTAAGGCAGTTTGAGTCTAAATGATCTCTTCGTTCCAAATTACTTTCCCTGCTGGGATTTATTTTTGTTCCTTCTTTTATCTTCAAGTACACAAACAGATGAGCAAAAACAGACTAATGAAAACAAGGAAAGAATCCTGATTACATCTCGACTGATAATGAAGATCAGTAGACGGCATGCAGTCGTAGGTGCTCTCTCAGCAGGCATCATTACACCACAAATACAAGAAGCACTCTAAGAAAATAAATAAAAAGCTAAAATCCTCTGTCAGGACTTTTGACGAGTGATAACCAAATGAATGGGTTTGCCCCTCTTTTCCTTTCAGCTGCCTCAGCTCTGAGCGTATATTGTATCCATAAGATAAAATCTTGCACAAATAATTCTAAAATTCATTTACTCTTAATTTTTTCCACCTTCAAAAGCCATAAACACCTTATGTTTTAAGAATTCAGCATGAATAGATATTTGGGTATTTGGTTGAAGGTAGTACAAAGATGTCATAGTGAAGTTTGATTATAAGTTTCAGATTGTTAGATATACTTTGTATTTCCTGTTGATAAGATATTTAGAATCAGTCCTTCTGAATTGGTGCTTATAATGGAGTTTTGTCACTGAAAATCATATTTTTTTAGGGCATTTTTTCCATGCTTCCTGCAGGGTTTTTTCTTGCTGCAATTTAAGATCAAAAAGGGTTGTTGTTACATAATTTTTTAATCAACTCTCCAAAGGGTGTTATAGGAGCTTTGAGTCTTAGAGAGGAATAGTTCAGACAGATATAAGCATATATATATATATATTAGCATTTACTTTGTGGCTCTAACTCTGCATTTTCAGTAAACAGGCTTTTAGTGAAATCTGGGCCAATACAGAACTTACTGTTTTTTAATGAAAAGGATTCTTTTTCTTTCATTCTACATTTGGAAAGCCAGCGTTTTGTTATCACACATTTTAGACTTCACCATCCAGAGCTCTGAGTAAACTCATTTTATATGATGCAAAAAAAAGAAAACATTATCAAACTTTTACATGAGAAAAATAGAAGCATTAAAGCAAGATATACGAACACTGAAAAGCACACATTGAAATGTTATTGCGTCTCTTCCAAAGTTGTGATCTTAAAAAGTCTCCATTTTGCCTTTCCCCCCGGTTTTTAGTTTTCTAAGTTGCTAATTTTTAAACCCATTATTACTAACCCAGGTCCTACTGTTCCTTTTCCAGAGAACTTTATTCTTGATTATTTTTTTGTGATTTCGCTGAGATGAGCAATTTACAGAGTCCTTGAGAATAATTTTTTTGGCTTCAGCTGGCTGTTAATGGTTGTCTATCTTTTAAGGATGATCCCGGTCTCTGGTGGTGTTCTCTACAGAAGCAGTTCGCCCGACTGTCCACATTACAAATGAATCCCGCGTGTGCACAGCTCCTACCGAAACCCCCCTGGATTACAAAACGGGAGGAAAACCTATTTTTCCTGTAATTTTATTGTCCTCTTCAAATTTGACATTCAGACTCAATTATTTTACGTAGTATGGTTTTGGGAGAAGCATTAAAGCTACTAGATGATTTTTATAAAGTTCATTTGTAGTTCTTAACATATTTAGTGTTTACGCACTTCTTGACTACCCATCATTTAAATTTGTCTGCCTTGCATCTGTTTGCATTATCAAATGTGCCAACTGTCTAGCGACTTTCAGGACAGCCAATAGCTGCTTTTCTTTTGGAGGAGTTGGCAACATTGCTTATGATGAATCTTAACTGGCGTACCTGCTTATCATCTTTCGAAGAAACGGACAAAAGCGTCTTGTTGCCTTGCTCCTGTTTCTTAAGATTCTGCCAGCGTTACACTCAGAAATACCACCTCTATGTATCACCAATGCTGTTGATTTGGCACCTTTATCTGGCAAACAGCGGGATGGCGCCTCACTCATAAAACCTAAACATTGTAAAAAAAAAAAGCTCTGCACTGAGCGGTGTGTGTTGCAGGGTGGTCCGATGACTTTAAAGTCCCACAGCGCCTATGCATGCATGCAGCTTGATTCCTGTATTTCATTTCATATCAACTGTTTGGTGGTCGCTGCTGATTGAGTGGTTGGCTGTCTTTTCCAGCTTGTCAGGCACCAGGCAGTAAGGTGAAAGAACTGGTATACAAGATATTATCCTCCATTTATTCTTCCCAACAGTGGTAGCAAGAATCCATCAAAACATTCAAAATCAAGAAAAATGGGCCTGTAATGGCTCAATGTCCTTTTCCTGGTGTGGTGACCATTTCTTTGTTGAGATGACTACAGATAACCACTCGGTCTGATGGTAAGAACGAGTCTACGTGTGTTATGGTTTAACAACGGTGTGTTAGCCCCGTCTTTACTGAAAATCTCAACATGACAAACGCATGTCAGTTTACATTTGAGAAAAGCGCGAGCTCAGAAACGTCATCGCTCAGCGTCAGTTCCTATTGGCTATTTAGTCAAGATAATTTTAAACATTAGATTAAATGCAAATTAAACTAAAGGAAATTGTAAAAATAGCAAAGCAGTAACATAATAATACTGCAAATATTCTATAACATGCAAATACCAAACACATCCAAAAATAATAACTAAACATGAGCATAAATTACTCGATAGAAAATGGCACCAACATGTATACACACAGGTTAGTCTACAGGAAAAAAGGGGGGGGGGGTAGACTAAGATAAAGAATAGATAAACAAAATAACAAATAAATAAATAAATATAAAATGAATAAATATAAATGAATATAAATAAATAAATAAACCAAAGCAACTAATTCAACCTACTGATTATAACCACAGCAGACACATAAAACGGCACTCTTTCAAATGCCAGCTTCTTCAGTCAAGTCCCCCATTTCCATTCACTTGATGGATTCCTCCACTTCCTGCAGTCACAACTTTTTTGCTCTCCCCAGCTAGTTCCTCCCACCTCAGCAAAAGAGATAAACAGTTAATAATCTTGCACAGACATAAGGCGTCTACTCAATGTGAACGCCCATATTAGGAAACATGCTTACATAGTAATCCAAAATAAAAGAGCAAATAAACGTACTGTGCGAAAGAAACATTATAATAGTAACACTTCGAAATAGCTGGAGGAACCTCGACACAGCTCCTCGGTCTTGAATGTATCCTTTCCCCTAAAAATACCCGTCCTCCTCTCCTCACCTTAGCGTCTGGGTCCTCTACTGTTAGGTAGTGGCCTCGTGCCTCATCAGTTGGGAAATCAGCACTGCTAGAGCTTTCCAGAGAAGCAGTAGAGTGACCGGACTCGCCCCCTTGGGTCATCGTGCTTACTTAATCGTCATAACCATGCGGTGGTGGTGGAGGTAATAGGGTGGCGAGCTCTGTTTAGCCCCCAGCGTTCTTCGAGGGAGCTGAAGGAAAAAGAGATGAGAGGATTGGCATCACAAAGAAATCAGAGGCAAGAACAAACAAATATTTCTCTTCCCGCCACAACGCAGACACGGCCATCTTTCAGCATGAGACAAGAGCCCTATTTCTCAGTGGAAAAAACATGTATATTCAAAGACTCTCCATGCATGACATTAATCAGAAGATAACTTGAGAGGCTGCTTGGGACGATGATAGGAAATGTCTCATGAGGATAGAGGACATCCACGGCGGGGCACAAAGCCAGAGGAAACGATGGATAAATCCAGCTCTTGCCAGTTAGCTTCTGCTAGCTAGAAGCAGGGTTTGTGTCTGCTTTTTTTCAAAGCTTGCCACGGTTGGCGGATGCGAGCTAGTGTAAATTGGATCCAGATTCTTTTACCTGAAAAAAGGGTCTGACTGTTTCACGGAGCAGAGGGGCAACAAAAAATGCGGTGCGGCTCCAACTTAACCGTCCAGGTGAAGAAAAAACTTTGCTGGAAAACTTTGCTACAACAGAAGAGTCAAGCTGAGACTTCTACGTCAGCCTCGGCGTGCACCAGAGCCTCTTACCAAGCCCCCTGTACTATATTTAAACAGAGATTCCACCTACATGTTGGTGCTCTACACAGTGTCTTACTTCAGCATCACAATTATATAAACGTTTTTTCCCCTGCAATAGAACATACAAAAAATATTCTGATTCTTATTTCCTAGATTGTAGACTTATTAGAATAAAAATGTCCTAGTTAGTTCCATATTATAGTGTCCCACCTTTATTTATAAAGCACACATGGTGGACCAAAGTGCTCACAACAGGTAAAGCAGAGGGCAGACCGTAAAATCTATAAACACCCTGAGCACTGACAGCACAGAGGAATTAAAGCAAAAGAAGGACTCATATAGCGCAGTAAAATTGGAACGACCCTTAAATCGATGTCAATCTCACAAAAGGCAAAAGCCAAAGAATTAAGTAGCGTTTTCACACATCAACTGAGGGAGTTTGTGGCACAGGTTCGGGGCCACAACAGAAAAAGCCACATCACCTCTCAGTTTCCTCTGTGATTTTAGGAAAACCCTAAAAGATTTTTTCAGCGTGTATTTGAAGATGGCAAATATTTGCTGAAAATGTTGACAAATTGGCATTGAATCATTAGGGTTTCTCCATTGGTTTGATATATTTCAGGACAATTCTACCTTCTCAAAAGTCCCTTTTTGAATGTCACTTCAGACACAAACTGCACAGGATAAACTTGATAAGTTCAGCTGGTAAAGCAGGAGTTTTTTTATGATTGACTGGGACAAAGTGAGAACTGAATGTAGTCTCCGAGCTTTGGCTGGTTTGAGTCAATATTTGTGCCTTTATATAAATGAACACGTTCCGCTGAACCTGTCGATTTCCATTCTGTTCACTAATTACTTTCTGACATTATGTGAAATGGGATATGCTTGCCTTTTTTTGTTTTGTTTTTTTTGTTGTGTCCAAACAGATTTTTCGGATTGAGTTATTTTATTTCTGCCCTGAAGTGTGGCTGACTCGATTTCTATTGTTTTTTTTAGGAGTCAGGTTGTCTCCAGATAATACTTCTGAAATAAGGCCTGACAGACCCATCAGTCATTGTGACGGCCATTATTTGTGGCTTGTTTTTGTATATATGGTGTGATGAGACAACATCAACCCATAATCCTGGTAATACCTGTTTGAGTTATGACTCCTTATGTTACACGTTATAGCCTTTTGTTTAATTTGACACTTTTTTCCATAGTTATGATGTCTTTTAAGTCCTCCCCTCCTCACGTCACTGGCTTCTATTCCTCCGTTTTATTTCTCTCCTTCGAGCTTTCAGTTTATGAATATTTCAAACAGAGCGTTATTCACTGAATCTTTATTTAATGCTGCCTACCATTGCGTCCCCTCGGAGGATTTTGCGTTTTTTTTTGTGACGAATCAAGCGGGGACGTGAAAACCCCTTGTTCTGGCAGGGAGCTTGTGGGTGTTAAAACCCACCTGCTTGTTGTTCCTACAGCCCCTGAGATCAGGAGTGGCTCACCTGCACACACACACAGCGCACGCTTTATTTAGGGGATGTATCATTCATTTGAGGCTCCGGGCTGAAGTGGATGCAGCTGAGTCATCCTCCTGAGCCATGAATTACAGCCTCAAGTCTAGCGACAGGCACAAAGGAAAAGAAAGTTATCTTCTCATGACATATCATATCATGTGTTATCAGGGTAAATGTTCCCGTACATGCGATCAATGTTCACTTGCTTCCCTTCTGCCTTCCCTAAACAGAGAAAGTGTTTGGGGAGTTTCTGAGCTGGGAGCTGGAGGAGGCTCTGCGTCACCTGCCTCTGAAGCACGGCCAGACCGCCACGCTGGCCGTCGACATCAAAGTCAGGCTGGACTTCTCAGGCCAGGAAAACCTGCTGCAGGACCTCAATGACGGTGAGTGGCAACAGGCCCGTCGGCAAATCCCGTCACAGCTTTCTCAGCTTCACATTTTAACGATCAGTCCAACACGGTGATGCGGCCATGCATAAATACACAAAAATCGAACACGGTTTATTATTCATAGTAAAGTTACAGCCCAAATGAAGATAATTTGTTCTTAAGGATAAATCAGAGATAAGCTCTGACTTGAATAGTCCTGCTTTAGCAATAAGTATGCAGCTCTGTCTTCTTCCACATTTGAATCATTGAAGAAATTATGCAAGATGGGAGACCTTTCCAGGAAACAGGAACTCATCCCCTTAGAAATCATTGTGCTCTAATTAAAGAAAGACACACAATGGGAATTTGAATTGACATTAGTTAATCCTCCCTGTGTCATCGTCTGTTATTTTCAATTCAAGACCTGGTAAAAGTTTTAGGGAGTTTAAATGTTCACCGGTTAAATAATGTCTTACGCGCTATTTAGGCTGTCATTGTTTTACTTAATTTAATGCGTTAAAGCAGTAGAGAAATTAATATTCTGAAAACTATGTTTTGCCTTTATGATATTGGCATGTTAATGACCCCATAAATAAGGCAGATTAAAAACTTGTGTTTAGGGGGCGAAAAAGTGCTGACTAGTTTCAAGTTGCGACCCTCTCTTTGAAAAATGTTGGTCTCCCTCTTCTCGTTCTTCATAAAAAAGCCATTTGCTTCCCTGTACAATGACTTACCCATACCTGTCTCTCCCAGGTGTATATCCCAGATAAATCCCATCTTTGGAAACAAATATACTTTATACTGCATGATTGTAGCTATGCGTCGGTTTAAATGGCAAATAGCTGCAGAAGAAGCTGAACACAACCATTTAAATATCCCCAGCTTCAAACTTCTCTGATATTTAATGGAGAAACTATGATGGGTGCTTTAGAGTATGCAAACACTGACTTGTTTGGTGTGTCTACTTTGAGATAAACTTGCGATTTAGTGAAATTTTGGGAAAATTAAATCTTGAAAGGAGCAAAATATCTATGAAATATAAGAAATAGATCTAACAGGTTATGGCAGAGGTGTTTTAATGATGGCTGCTATTCCCCTTCGGGCTGTTTGCGTGCGGCTTGGTTTTCAGGGTTTGCCACTACAAAAACTATCGATTTTTTATTTTTTTAATTTTTTTTATGTCAAAGTGCTTTATGACAGGCATGATGACATCTTTCCATAAAAAAAGGAAGAAAAATTAGAAACACCCACAGCATATCATGTCTGAATGGTACTATTTCTGACTTGTCTAACAGGTTAAGTTTATTTTTGTTTTAGCAGATACTAAAGGAAGTGCTAACATTTAATAGCACATGGATCATTTTGCACACTTTTTAGGCTGTCATTTTAACACTTTAGGTTCTAAAAAAGGCACGAATATTGACAACCCTTTTTTGAGAAGTGTTTTACTAGACACATCAGGGGCAGAAATAGAATGGAAAAATAGACTGGATGGAGATATTTTGGTGCCGAGTACCACTTGTGGTCTTGAAAAAGTTAGCAGCTTGTATGTTTCATGATGAACATCTTGTGGTGTGAGGCTGTGTTGTGTGAAACTGATTAGATGAGGGTTCAAGCCAAGTTCTAAAGTTATCATCAGGCTGCTCTGAGTGCCTGCTAGTAACCCTTGTCGCTACAGTAGTGACAGCAAACACTCAAAGATGCTAAAACACATAGGTGATGTACAAGGGGACGTAATGGAATTGATTTCTGCTGCTCTTAGTAATAATAGAAATATGCGGTTTACTAGTTTGCAGGTTAAGCAAGTTGCTGTTAGCTGCTAGCTCTGCTTGAAAGTGTAGCTGCTAGGTGGCTAGCATCTGGCTAGCTTGTATGGCGCACAGACATCTATACATAGACCCCGCATGGCAAATATTTGCTGAAAATGTTGACAAATTGGCATTGAATCATGAGGGTTTTTTATGTCTTGAACACCATTGGTTTTATATATATTTTAGGACAATTCTACACTCTCAAAAGTCCTATTTGAACGTTACTTCAGACACAAACTGCACAGGATAAACTTGATAAGTTTAGCTAGTAAAGCAGGAGTTTTTTTAAGATGGACTGGGACAAAATGAGAACTGAATGTACTCTCCAAGCTTTGGCTGGTTTGAGTCGATATTTGTGCCTTTATATAAATGAACACGTTCTGCTGAACCTGTCGATTTCCATTCTGTTCACTAATTACTTTTTGACATTGTGTGAAATGGGATATGCTAGCCTTTCTTTTTTTTGTTGTGATTTTTCGGATTGAGTTATTTTATTTCTGTCCTGAAGTGTGGCTGACTCGATTTCTACTGTCTTTATTTTATCGTACGTCGACGTTGCCGCCATCTTGGATGTGGCAAAGTGGAGAATCAGAGTCAGCAATCAGACAGTGAACCGGTGTAAATCTCGGGGTTTTTTGTTGGCCAACTTCTCCAAAGGCTGTCCTGTGATGTGCCGGGGTAGTTTAGTGTCTGATGCTGTACCTGCATCATCAGAGCTGCTCCCCCTAAAAAACAAAAGAGGGCTGATGGCTCCTCTGACAGCGTGGTCAGCTCAGGTGGTCAGCTCAGCTGAGGCTTCATTCACCACTCCATGCCAAAGCTGTCAAAGGGGCTTTTATCTGTCAGTTGGTCCAGCTGAGATTGGTTCTGAGGATGTGTTTTTTCTGGGGGGGCACATTTCAGAAACACAGCTCAGAATTGACAACCACCATTTTGTGCCGGTTTCATTGGTTGTGTCTGTCTTCCACAAACTTAGGCTGCACCACATGACAAACTGAGCCCAAGTGTATTCTTTTCCAACATGTTTCACTTGCATAAACACACACACACACACACACACAAAGAAGTTCAGACTTCATGAGAAATACATGAATGTTAATTGTAAAAGGTTTACAATTAACAGTTAAAAGAGTTTGTGTTATCATTTCATGGCTTTCCTCATTCAGTAAATAGGGATTTAAGAAGGCTAATGAGATTCATCCTCATTTATTTCTCTTGTCACTTCCTCAAACTAAAAGAATACTTTGTGTCTTGCAAAACTGACAATGTTGTAAAGAACTCACAACAATAATAGTCTGCAGAGCTGTTTACACTTAGTTAGTTTTCGACAACATACCGATATAGCAATATGGGAAGTAGTAGTAGGATTTGGCTTATTGGTCATACATGCTTGTGTGTTTTAGACTGTTGCACATTTCATATTTAAATTAGGTTACTTATGGTCAAATTTGACAGTGATTTCACTGAAAACTGAGACTGAAGAACTGATTCATAAAGTCTTACAGAATACAATTTCATGCTTTCAGAGTTATACGTCACTTCGGCCAATTTTTGCCAACTTTCTTTTCTTCCATTTTCTTTTTTTCTCCCGATTCAGTTCTCATAAACAACACCCTAACCTTTCCACCTAGCTCACTGCTTATTTGTTGTGTTTCTCACCCACCTCTGCCATAGTTCCATCTCATCCTTCCTCTTTCCTGTACTGCCCCCAACCTCTGCTCCTCCCTGTTCAGACTGTTGAACCTGTCCCTATCCTCCTCCGTGGGCTAATAAATATTAATGCGAGATTAACATGAAGTTGCTCCTGCTTCACAGAGACTTCACAGAAACCCCTTTCTGTGTGTTCCTGTCTGCATTTGCATGTGAACCAGCGCGATACTGCGTGTTTATCTCGGCCCCGCTCTCCACATGAGGTCGTTTAAACGATACAGTTTCAGTGTTTTAATTAGCCGAGCAATAATTGAAGCCCTGAATTAATGAGATAAGACTCGTTTCCTCCTAAACAGCAGCTCTGAATGTGGTTATTACAATGACAATTATGGGATGGAGTTTTTTTTTCCCAAACACACCCGATG
The DNA here is from genome assembly GCA_013363375.1 of Menidia beryllina. Classification (NCBI taxonomy): domain Eukaryota; kingdom Metazoa; phylum Chordata; class Actinopteri; order Atheriniformes; family Atherinopsidae; genus Menidia; species Menidia beryllina. Next base: position 1,047,566 of record JABUIW010000026.1, on the reverse strand, counting down.
CTATCTAGCACTTTAATACATTAATGTAGTCACGTTAATAACGTTGTTAATATTCATTTGCATAAAACTGTTGTTTGGGTTTGTTCTCTGTCTGCTTGAGAAGCAGGAAGATTACCAAGTTCTGCCGTCTTTGCTAATTAAACTGTAAAATCTTGATTATCACGGTGTGCTTTCAGCAACTATTCGAATGCCTTAGCCGACATAGAAATTTAAATGCCACAAGTTTGGAGCGTTCGTAAATAATGGTCTTGTTAGAGTCAGCTATACAATAAAACCTGACCCGGGCAGCCCAAGCATAGCAAGCATTTTATGACACTGACATTTTACGATACATACATCAGCTGGTCCGTAACATTTTCTGTTTTAAGGCATAGTTTGACATTTTGTAGAATATGCTTATTAGTTTTTAAACTCAAAATGGACTCATAAGGTCATTATGCCCTAAAGAGGACTAACGATAACCATGGCATTAATTTTCATGAAACAATCTCGTTTCCGGCTTTCATTTTTTATTTATTTGTAACGGTTATTTTTGGAGAAAGTTTGCTTATTTGGGAGGGAAAGTTTTAATGAGCGCACATTTCTGCTGCATTCTCCTCAGAGTTGGGTTATTGATTATTCCAGGTCTGCATTTTCTTCCTAAGACTCATCTGCAACAAACAAGGGTCTAAATGCCATTTGTTGTAATTTGCTTTGGTACAATCCACAGTCCATGTTTTGGCATTTTCAGAGCAATATTTCTAAGCCTGTTTTGTGCAAATATGAGTAAAAGTGCTCCGAGCACAAAGAAATTAACAACAAAGCTAAATGTGGACTGCAGTAAATGTTGAATGTCTGCTCAGTTCTGCTGTTGTCAACACTGTGTGCAAAGACACAGCATTAAAAAAAGAATTCTCTCCTTTTGTTGCTCTACATTTTTGGCCCTATCCCAATTTCATTGCTCGGCAATACCTCTTTTTTCCTTCCTTTTGCAGACATAAAGCGTTGCATTTCTTTCTGGAAAGGAAATAGCAGAACCCAGTTTTCAACGGGGATATTTCAGAACATTTTGAACTCTTTATGATCTTTACAATTAGTTCCACAAAAGAAGAGAGGTCACTTTTTGCCAAAACGGAGGTCTAGGACCATGGCCAAGGTCTCGTATTGAGCCTAATAGTTTAGTTACATCCCACCATGCAGCTAAATAGAGTTTTGGGATAGAGAATTCCTTGTGACGAGAAATCTCTTGGATTTACCAGAACCGCCAAGGCATAGATGGCAAATGAACATTTCCACGCTCATGCTGAATGGAGATGTACAGAACAATTACTCATATCTAGTGGTCAAATTGCAAACAGTATCCATAGGTAAACTTTTAACAAAATCTTGATTATCTGCATTTTTATCAAAATATAGTATTTGATAAGAACAAAAATGTTTGTCAATTCAAAGAAATGACTAGACATAAGCATGAACCCTTTAACACAGAAGCTTACTAGAATTTATTCTACATAAGAGGATCATAGGATCCTTATAGAGCCTAGAGTGTCTTTAAACAAAAATATAAATGTAAATGATAAAATGGTATATTTATATTTATGGACCAGACTGTATATGAAGTTCTATTGAATGGAAATAATTAATTAATCACACCTTACTTTAAATCAAAACCTTTCAAAAGAGCATGATAAACCATTGATTCCTCTGGTTTCTTTTTAATAGTAATCCGGTTTACACTGTTCTTCACTGTTGATCTGTTTTACAAAGGTTCAAAAGCCAGTGAAAGCAAAACAGTCAGTATAAAAAAGAGTTTGGATCCATTAATTCATGTTCCATTTCGCTTATTCCTAATAGGGTTGCTGGCAGAGTTCATTGGGCCAGATGCAGGACACACAGATTGCCAGTCCACCTCAGGGCCACATAGAAACAAATGAAAAGACAACCATTTACACACACAATCCCTCATATGGGCTTAGAGTCTCCAATTTACCCAACATACATGTGGTAGCACTGTGGGAAGAAAGCCTGAACCCAAACTACTTGAAGGGAACGCAGACATACCAGGGGAGAACGTCCAAAACTAATACTCAAACAGCTGGGTTTCGAGCCAGGAAAACAGTTAGAGTTTTAATGTAAAGTTAGGGCATTTCTAATATAAAAAAAATACATCTTTGTTATAGTTAAATGCATCTTGAGCACCTTAAAACTCATGTGGTTCTAAGCCGTCTCCATCCATCCATCCATTTTCCGCCGCTTATCCGGGGTCGGATCGCGGGGGCAGCAGCCGGAGCAGGGAGACCCAGACTTCCCTCTCCCCAGCCACTTCCGCCAGCTCC